>JACWFO010000074.1:0-17419 GCA_019775505.1 Leucosporidium yakuticum | reverse complement strand
TCCCCCCCCCCCCCCCCACTCCCCATACTCTTGTCGATGGGTCGCTCGACTCGGCGCTCGTCTCGTTGATACCCCCTCCTCCGTCTCTGTCTTTTTTTTTTGAAGTACCGTGATAGGGAAAGAAAAGCAAACATCATACCATCTGTTGAGATGCAGCAACCCGTGAAAGCGAGGCGAGCTCTGAAGGGGATCAGACTTGATGACGACGTCGAGGAGGAAGACCAGCCTAAAAGGTGCCTCGGAGAGATGTCGAAGGCGTTGGCGTTTGGAGCGATCCTGCTTGCTCTTTGCTCCCTTCTTCAACTCTGACCTCGCTACATTTGCACCTCATCAACCAGCTTCTCCCGCCCCGCGAACCCCCGTCAATCGCCTACAGATCTCGACCGGCTGAGCGCAGCTGCTCGTGGCTCTCGTACGTCTCTCTCTCCCTCCCTCCCCTTCCCCCAGCCAGCCCGGGCTGGTCAGTCGAAACCCTGCCCAAACGTTAACCCGTCATCTTACACCCTCTACCTAGCATCTTACTCTGGTACACCTCTCCCTCTCTGCACCCCCGAACCCTCTCGCACTTGAACCGTTTCTCGGGCGCCGACCTCACCGACGCACAACGAAAAGGGCTCCCTCCTCGCTTCAGTCCCTCTCCCCCGCCGCCCGCCCCCCAATCGCAAGCTGTAGCCGATGAGCGAGTTCGCCTTCCACCCTCCCGACCTCTCGCCTTCCTCGTCGTTTGCTCAGCGCAACGACTACGGCCAACAGCAACGACCAGGCAGCTCGAGCGCATACCCTCCTTCCAACTATCCGCCAGCCACCGCGGGAAGCGTCGGCGGAGCTGGTCCCGAGCAACAGCACGAGCTCAACGGTTTCAGCAGATCTCCTGTACCCCTTGAGCATCTCAACAGCGGTGGAGGAGGCAGAGACGAGACCAGCCGTCCTGGCACGGCAGGCGACGATGCTCAGCGCGGCGGAGGAACGGCAGGTCACCACTCGCGCGGGGTCTCGCCTGGGGGAGCTGGTGCGGTACAGCAGCATCCTCCACCGTTTGGAGGCTACTCGTTCAACCCTCAACATCCAGGCCAGCCGGGAGCCAACATTCGCAACACCCGCCCCATGACGGCGCCCTCCTCCGTCTCTGCACCCTACTTCCATGGCGCCATGTACTCGCCTCACTCGTCCAACGTCGCCGCTTCCTACTACCCCGGCGGCAACAACTTCGACTCGTACCAGCAACCGCAACCTTCGCCTTTCCAGTATCAAGTCGATTCGGGCGTCGCTGCCTTGGGCCACGACGGCGATGCGCAGCGTGAGCGAGGCTTCTCGCTCCCAGAGCTTGTGGGCATTGCACCAGGAGTACCAGGCGTCGACGGAGGACTCCCCGACGACCCTCGCTACTCGAGCGGAGGCAGCGAAGGACGCGGCTCCCCCTCCTCCGGCCCCTTCCTCTACGCTCCTCCACCGCGACCCTTCTACGACTCGGCGCAGACCCAACCCATCCTCCACGATCCCTTTGGCGGATCCAGCTCGCGACCTACCACCGCCGACTCGTCTCGCCCCACTTCCTCCCACCAGCTCCGCCCTCACCCCGGACACGCCCCGCCCATCCCTCATGGTCCTACTTCAGCCTACGTCTCGCGCGCCGTCAAGTCGGAGCTTCACCGCGATGGTGCTCCCCCTCAGCAGCCGGGCGAGAGCAAGGTCTACAACTTTGTCGCTTCGGCAGGCCAGACGGCCAAGCGGCCGCGAAGGCGTTACGACGAGATTGAGCGCCTCTACACTTGCGATTACCCAGGATGTCAAAAGGCTTACGGAACCCTCAACCACCTCAACTCGCACAAGACGATGCAGAAGCATGGACCGAAGAGTACTCCAGCTCGTAAGTTCGAGCACGCTGAGCTCTAAGGTTCAGAAAACGAGGGGACGAGATGAGCTAATTCGCCTCTCCCTCCTTCCCCTTCGCCATCGCGCTCAACAGAATTCAAGGAGCTTCGCAAAGCCTGGCGCGAGAACAAGAAGCGTCAAGCAGCAGAGGCCGCTCGCGCTGCCGCCGCCGAAGCTTCGCAGAACGATGCTCTCCCCATGCCCTCCAACATGCACGCCGTGGATCGCCCTCGCCCTTCGACTTCAGCAGGGGAGTACCACTACGCCGTTCCTGCACCCTTCATGACCCCGCTCGGCGCCCCCGTCCCTCTCTACGCTCCTCAACTCCACCTTCCTCCTGCCCCTCCCGCCGGATTCCTCGACCCCAACGCCGCTCCCACCGCTCCTGGAGTCTACAGCAATACCTTTGGAGTCGCCAACCCTCTCGGCCCTCCCCTCATGCCCGCCGGTGGCCAGCAATCCCTCTTCGCCTCGTCGCAGCCGACTTACCAGGCTCGCCCCGTCACCGCTCCCAACTACTACGGCGCTCCTGCTTTCGGTATCAGCGGACTCAACGGCGGTGGAGGACCTGCTCCTCCTCTTCGTCAACTCGCGCCGGCGTACGGAAACGGCATGGCACCTCAGGCGAGGAGGATGTCGCTGCCGAGCGAGTTGAAGCAGCCGACTCCGGTCTTTGGCTACGGTGCGCCAGTGGGAGAGGAAGGCTTTGGAAGCATCGAGGAGGAGAGTGGGGAGCATGGACTCGGGGCGTTGGGAGGTGCGCCGCAGGAGCAGGAGGTCAACGGAGGCGAGTCGAGGTGACCGAGCGGTGGGAGTCAGCCTAGGGCTGGCTCGTTGGTGCGGTAGGCGTTGAACGTCCTACATTTCTCTCATTTAGTGCTTCCCCTTTCTCCTCTATCTATTGAACTTGCTACACTAGTCCCTCCTTCCCCCCTCCCCCTCCCCATCCTCCAATTCTTAGACGGCGACTGGCTTCGTCCCAAGTCCGAGCCCTCCCTCCCATCCTTGAGTCTGTTTTGATTCAGTCCTTTTTCCTCGCTTTATGTAGAATCCCATCAATCGAAGATACCATCGATTTGTCACCCTTTACTGCACACGAGAGAGCCGACTCGTCTTTCAGCGAAAGTGACCCTTTGCGAAAAGGAGGATGCGAACCTCTCGCTCCTCCCACATCCTGCGACTCGACTCGCTCGCCTCTTTCACTACAACTCAGCACTCGAACATCGCTCTACAGAGCACCCTCGACATCATGTTTCGCATCGTAACAGCTTCCACTTCAGCCTACGTCGAGCCAACACCTTCTACTCGACCAACCGACGCTATGGAAGACATCCTGATGGAAGAAGAGTTTGGCGCCGACGGAGATGGCACAGGACCGAGTCGAGCGCAGGCAGTAGGTGGCGGAAGGGTTACAGGACCGGGAGAAGCCATCGCAGACAGCGGGAAATGGATGAGGTGAGTTGCTGGGAGCTGCTGTAGTCGTATCGAGGACGTAAGAGGGAAGCTGACGAACGAGAGGGCTGTTATAGGGGACATGGAACTTACGTACAGGACGAAAAGGTGCTTGCCTCGGTAGCAGGAACCCTCGAGAGGGTCAACAAGCTCGTCTCTGTGAGGCCGCTGAGGACAAAGTGAGTTGTCTGGTGAAGTCTTCGCTTCACTGCATGATTGCTGAACTCTTTGCTTCACTGCAGGTATCGCCCAGAAGTCGGTGATCTCGTGATTGGGCGCATCGTCGAGGTGCGTTTGCGAAGGAGCGAGTTTCCGAGCGAAGAGCTGTACTAATCCCTGCTCCTACAGGTCGGCCCAAGACGGTGGAAGGTGGAGGCTTACGCTGCTCAGAACGCCGTGCTTATGCTCTCGTCCATCAACTTGCCGGGAGGAGTGCAGGTGAGCTCGACCTTTCGCAAGAAGTAGCGTGCTCGCAAGCTGACCCTCTCTCGCCTTCATAGCGACGGAAACTCGAATCGGACGAGCTTCAGATGAGGACATTCTTCCAAGAGGGCGACCTGCTGGTTGCCGAGGTGCAGGCGTTCTTCGCCGACGGCGCCATGAGTCTGCACACTCGCTCGCTCAAGTACGGCAAGGTGAGTCGTCTCTCAATCTCTACCTACCCTCGTGCATTGGCTTACTCGCTTTCCCGTACAGCTCAAAAACGGTACCTTAGTCACCGTTCCCCCTTCCCTCATCGTCCGCCTCAAATCCCACTTCCACTCCCTCCCCTTCGGCGTCGACCTCATCATCGGCCTCAACGGTTACATCTGGATTTCAAAGACGGTGGCGAAGCAGATCCGATTGGATGGCGAAGAGGCAGGCTTTGGCGAGGAGAGCGGTGAGGGAGTTTACAGCTCGGAGAACGAGGTGAGTTCTCTTTTTATCCCTTCGCACTTCGCAGACCGACTGAACCGTCTCCTTCCCATTACAGGACATCTCTCCCACCATTCGTATGGCCATCACTCGCACTTCCCTTGTCATCTCCCTTCTCGCAAAGTACTGCATCCCCATCTCGGCGGACATCATCACCGAAGCCTACGAGACTTCGATTCGTCTCGTCGGCGAGTCGCCAGAGGGCTTGAGGAGCCTGGGAAGGCTGGAAGTAGGCGAGGAGGTACTAAGGGCGTTGGCGTTGGGACGCGAGTAATGCCATGACGAGCTCTTCGACCCTCCCGAACGAACTGGACAAGAGAGTGATCTTCGGCGCCCGTTTCACCCTGCGCGCTTGGCGTCGCTGCTGCGCTTGCATCTTACTCGCAAGAGTAGGCTACTGCACTCGCGTGAGCGGACGTCGGTACTTGAGCTTGCGCTTGCCGGTCGCGAACCCCCGATCCTCATCCACCGGCGCCGATAGAGTTTCGCACTTCGCACAAGCGTCAAAGCCGTTTACGGACGTCCGGCTCTCATCTCTCGCAAAGTTTACTCTCGGTTAGATCTCGCGGCTGTAGGAGTATGTGTATCGACATCTGAAATTGCCTCGTTCTCTCAAAAGGATACAAGGAAAGGGGGAAAAATGGGGGGTACTGCTTGGTTTTGTACGAGAGCCTTTGTAAAGGCGAGTGTGAGGAGGTGAGAAGGGTCCGTGATGGTGTGTGGAACGACGAGGAAGAAGAGGGGGGTATGTTGCGAGGGTTGCGATGTGGGATGAGCGCCGAATGAGAACAGATGGACGGCGCCGAGGTATGTGCAGGGGGTCATGATGAAGGTTGATGCATGGGAGAAGGGGGAAAATGATGTACGGAGAACGAGGGATGATGGTCGGAAAGGCGAAGAGTCCTATGGCCTGTAGAGCGGCACCGCCGGCGACGAGTTCATCTCCCAGCTTGCTCGGTTGAGCGGCGGTCGAACGGCCGGGAGCTGCATGACGGCTTCCCTCGACGAGAGCATGCTCTTCGGTGGTCGTGGAGGGTTTTCCTTGCCGCGAGGTACTGAGGAGGCGGTGAAGGGATCCGACGTCGAGTACGGCGGCAGGGGCGTGAGGGGCGTGTGAGGCTCGCAGGGGTCGTCCTCGTCGCAGGAGTCGTCGGAAGAAGATGAAGAGCGTGATGAAGAGGTGGCGGGGCTGCTGGAGACCAGGGCGACCGAGGAGGGCGCGGCGGGAGAGTGCTTGAGGCCGCGAGCCGGGGTGGTGGGGTGAGACCAGTCGTAGTAGGAGAAGCGACGGCCGGAGAGGAACCACTCGCGGACGAAGGTGGATGCACGAGAGTAGAAGGGGAAGGAGTACTGTGGAAGAGGGGGCAAGGGAGTCAGTATCGACGGCTCAGCGTGAAGGGCGGGAAACGGTCGGCGAACGTACCTTCTTGACGACGATGGGAGAGACGGCGTCGAGGTGCTCGGCGAGGTGCTGGTCGAGCATGGCGGCGATACGAAGGACGGGCTCGCTCTCGTCGAGGATCTAAGGGCGGAGACGCGTTAGTTGAGGTGCAAGAGACGCGCCGAGCTCGAGACGGAGACGGAGACTTACGCGACGAGACTTTCCCAGCATGAAGCGGGCGAGCAGAAGCGAGGCGAGGGCGAGTTCCGAGGGCTTGAAGGGAATGTACTCCTTGTGGAAGAGGGTGATCTCCATGATGAAGCGAGCGACGTGCTGAGTGCGCTGCTCCTCCATCGGCCCAGTCACGCAGGCGAGACGAAGCCACGACTCGGTCGTCGGGTGGCCGATGACCCAGTTGATGGTCGAGAGGACGTGACCTTCCATCTGAATGAACGCCGACTCGTCGTAGGCGCCACAGCACATCTGGCAGAGCTCGGGGACAGTTGGCACGCGATCCTTCGCGTCCTCGAACTTGGCGGCGATCCACAGCGCGGCGCATCCGACGAGTTGATAGTGCTTCTTGAAGACGATGCGCTTGGAGACGTAGCGGTCGACGATGTTGAGGGCGAGGTAGAGGGTCTCGGGGCGAAGTCGGTGCTGCTGGTGGATCTCGATCAAGAAATCGACCAAGTAGGGGCGCATGTACCACTGCAACTCGGGCTGCTGGTCGATGAGGTCCACCGAAGCGGTCGTCTTGCCCTGCACGCGCGACCGAAGAGGTAAGTCTACATTCCGACGCCGAAAATCGCTTCGACCGAGTAAAAAAGACGCGACGACGAACCTCCATCTCGAACATGTAGCCCTTGACGTCCTCGCGGTACTCGAGCTCGAGCAAGTTCTGCATCTCACGGTCCTGTAGGCTGAGAGGCATGGCCGCATGGCGCTGCATCTCTGCCGAGACGAGCTCTGGCGGCGTGCGCCGAACAGCATCGCGCAGTGGGGACTCCTTGCGCTTGGCCAACGACGACGAGGCGGCCGATGAAGGGGGTGAGCGCTTCTTGTGGTTAAACCCTGGGCGAACCGTCGAGGTTGAGCTGGTCGAGGCGGTCGATCTCATGGCGGAGAGCGAGGGGGAAAGGCGTGTTCGGGTCGAGAAGTGGGGAGAGGGTGATCAAAGTGATGGGAATTGCTGTAGGCTGATGCTGGATGGTGGTGAAGGGTGGTGGAGGAAAGGAAAGTGGCACGCAAGCGAATGCGAGTTGGCCGGTGAGGGGCGAAGAAGAGTTGCAAGGAGGAAAGGCGAAAGAGAAATGAGTGTGGGTGCCGGAGGTGGGAAAGGAAGAGCCAGGCGAAGAAGGAGGAGAGAGAAAGTCGAAAGGCGAAGGAGGGGGGAAGAGGAGAAGGTGAAGAGAGGAGCCGAGAGTGATGGAAGGGGGAGGAGGGTGACGAGAGGCGTGAGGAGGAGAGGAGAGGAGGGAGGTTAGCACTCTTGGAAAGCGTGTGAAGGGAGACGCGGAGAGAGCTGGCCAGGGCAAGATTCCTGCCCCAGGAAGGTTGTGACCTCACATTTGCCAGTGCGGGGTAAGGCCAGGAATTCTGTGCGTGCTGAGATGGGACACGGCCGATCAAGAGCCCTGCGAGACGAGGCCAGAAGTCAGCGAACCGACGCGTTGAAAGGGAGAGCTCGGCGCTCGTTGCGAAGGGGCCCTCTGCCGCCTTCTGCCCTCTGTGCACGGCACTCGACACTCACCTTTGTTCTTGAGAAGGATGAAAGTCTGTGCGCCTTTCTTTCGGTGGAAAATTAGAGGTGATAGGCAAGCGTTAGCCGGACGTGATGAAGGGCGTCGACCGAGTTTCGGCGTTGGCGAGGTCGTGTCGGCGGGAGGTGGGTGAGCGAGCGATGGCGATGGAGAGTGGTAACAGGAATGATGCGGAGGGCGACGGTGGGGAGCAGAGGGCGAGAGCGAAGGCAGGTTAGCGCGGGCCTGCAACGGTCACAATCCGACGCGTGTGGAGTCCCCTCCTTCTCCCCGGACTTGTCTCTCTCCTTGCTGAAATGGGATGGGCCCTCCGCCTGTTCCCGTACCGTCGTGGCATTCAAGTCCAGCTCCATCTCCATGCCATCGACCTCGCTTCCGGTCTTCCTCACGCCCTTGCCATCCTCGGCGAACTCACTCCCTCCGACAGACGCGTCGAGTGATCTAACTCACCTTTTAAGAGGGAGAGAAAAACGGGATTGAACGTCTTCCTGTAGCGTAGTAGTCGTGGTAGTAAGAGTCGTGAAGCGGTAGTCGTTAAAGGGGAAACGTTGATCGTCCTACAGCGAGCGAGACGAGACGCGCAACCCAGGATCGAGATATCGAGAGTCAGCGACTGAGACTTCCCCCCGGCCTCGCTGCAGCCCATTCGGCTTCAATATTCCTGTACTTGAACAAGTCCCCACTCACCTCGCAGCGAGAAGTCGTCGAGTCGTCAGATGGATCGTGTTCTTGGGTCGTGGGCAGCCGAGCTTGGGAGCAGAGGCGGGCGCTCTTCTGAAGTCGTTATCCCTGTTCGCAGCGAGAAGACAGTGTTAGCAAGACCTCGCATGGCTGCTCGGAGCAGCGCTGACGAGCCCTGTAGGGATTTACGAAGGGGGGTATCACACCGTGGTGTTTTGTGCGTCGATAGAAGCGCGAGAAGCTGGGAAGAGCTCGGCGGGCTGGCTGGCGTAGAGGGGCAGCTGTAGTGTCCTCGTGTAGTCGTCAAGTAGAGGTGGCAGTCCCCCTTCAGTCGTTGGTCGTAGCTGGCAAAGCGGCAAAGGCAAAGAGCGATGAGGCCGTGAAGGAGGGAAAGAGGGGTGTTCGGCGAGCTCGCTCCCTCTCCGCATGGATTAGGAGAGAGGCGTTTCATCGCATCCGGGGTTAAGAGAGATCGCCGTGTAGGAGATTATTGCACTACATGCGAGCTGCAACGCTTCAAACCACCCTCAGATGCTATCAGTCGAGTACAGCGATCCTCCGAAGCCATCGCCGAGCTTCGCAACGCTCGCAGTCCCAGCACTGAGGCGTGGTTCACCTTCATCTCCCTTCGTCCCCTCATTCCCCAGATTTTCATCACTGTACTCACTTCGCAGCTCCAGCGTGGAGAATCCACGAAGAAAAGCGCTGCATGACTCCCGTCGAGCAGAACGTCGCTCTTCGCTTCGCGCCGACCGAGCTTGTCACTTCTGATAGCAGAAGATGGCGGGTGAGCTAGTCAAGGCTTGCTTCGACCCTCCCATCCCATCAACGACGATGTTCTTGTGCATCTTGCTCTTCTCGCCCAGCACGCCAGCCGCTCCCAGCGCCTTCGGCCTTCCCGCCCTTCCATCACACCCACGTCCGCCTCTGCTGTACGAACGTCAGCCGGTGCAGGAGGGAGTCATCAAGGATCACGATCTTGCAACTCGGCAGTAGGGAACGATCGGACTTGTGCTAATGCCGCTCTTCGGCGATGGGGTTGCAAAATACGAGCACCTCTCTACAGCTCCTGGAGTGTCGCTCCATCAAAGTCCACCTGCAGCGCCAACCACTCGACCTCGATGCCCTCCTCCTTCCACAGCTCCTTGATCGCCTCTCCAATGCTCGACATTTGCGCCGAGGGCTTCGCCTCGCCCAAAGTGATCTCCGAGTCGTCGGTCGTGATGGTGCCGGTCGAGGAGGACTCGTTCGAGACAAGGGCGAGGATGGTAGGTCCTGCACCCGAAAGGCAGATGCCGAGAAGACCGGGGTGAGTGGTGGGAGTCATGGTGTTGAGGATCTTGGAGAGACCGGGGATCTGCGAGGGAGGCGCGCCGAAGGGGTCAGACTCGAGCGTGATGGGATACTTAAAGAAGAGAGGCTCCAAGAGGAAGAAATGATAGACTTACGAGACCCTCGCGTTGAGGTTGGTGGACCTTGTCACGCATCGCTTCCCAGATCACATTCGGGTCAAGAGGTGATGCCGAGAGCGAAGCGGTGAGGACGGCCAGACGTTGCAGGTTGAAGACCTGGCAAGGGAGATCGTTAATACTACTATCTCAAAGCGTGTTTCACGCGAAGCTCAGCAAGATGTGACCTACAACGTCCGCCCTAGGGTACGCCTCGGGGAGAGCACCGCGCGCCTTCGAAGTCGCGACCTCGAACTTGGGAACAACGACGACGACGCCAATGTCCTTGGAGAAACCGTACTTGACGTGACGTCCGACGTTCGTTGGTGGCTGAGGAGGCTTCTCCTGACCGGGAAGGGGTGGTCCAGCGTTGGCGGGGTAGGCGGGAAGAACCTCGGCGAGAGGGATGGAGGAAGGGGAGAGCTCGGAAGGGTCGAGGATACGAAGGAAGGAGCCAGTGAAGCCTCCGACGAGGGCGGCGGTGACGTTGTCGGGGTGGCGCTCGACCATGAGAGCGTAGTCCTTCACGCGATCCTCGGTGAGCTTGAGATCACCGAGAGCGTCACCGAGGAGCACACCAGCGACGACGGCCGACGCAGAGGATCCAAGACCACGTCCGAAGGGAACCTGGTTGGTGATGTCGACGGTGACGACCGCTGAGGGGAAGGAAAGCTGGTGGGAGAGGAGGACGTAGAGGGCGACGCGGGTGATGAGGTTCTTGTAGGGGTCCAGGGGCGCCTCGCCAGCTCCTTCGCCAGAGTAGCTGAGCACGACCTTGCTGTCGGCCGCCGAACAGGGAGTTTGAGTGACGTTGAGGACGAGATGGCGAGAAAGAGCAAGTCCGAGCACGTCGAATCCGGGTCCAATGTTGGCGGACGAGGCAGGGACGCGGATCACCCACTGTAACAAGACATGAATGTAAGTTTTGCTAGCTCATGGTTGCGCATCGCCTTAGGTTGTCGAGCAAGATCTCACCTTGCGCTCGGCGGAGGTCGTTTGAGGAGCAGACATTGGATCACGAGCGAGGGAGATAAGTTATCTATGAGTATAGAGGTGTCAGTTACGAGGTAGCGTTCTAAAGAAAGCAGGCAGCTCACCTGTAGCGAGGGGGAGAGCTGGGCGAAGCCTGCGATGCGAAGCGAAAGGGCGAAGTCAGCTGCTGCACCTTGAGAGCGTTCACTCGAGTTGCTCTATCCGTTTGTAAGCTCGGGAGGGGCATCTGGACCTCCCAGAAGCTGCTCATCGACCCTATTCGGCTACCATCGCTCTCTGAGCGTCGAGTCAACGTCTCCTGGAGCTGCTGCCCGATAAGATGCAGATCACCACCAGCGCTAGCATGGGCACTTCTGTGACCGTCTAGAGCTCATCATGTAGCTGTTGCAACGTACGCTGAGGTCGAGAGAGGCGACGAGGGAAGCTAGCGAAAGGAGGGAGAGCTGATCTAGATGTGGAGGCTGCTGGACGTTGAGAGCAGCAGGTGAGCTCTGCTGAGCTCGAACACCATCCTGTAGCACATCAACTCACCTCTAAAGTCTGAGTCGAGAGATGCAACGAGAAGGAGGGAAAGCAACCCAACTCGAGCTTTCCTGGCTCTCCCTCTTCCACATCCGCTCGCCTACAGCTCACAGCCTCTACCAGCTCGACAAGGCAGCCAACCGACTACAGATATCGCCCTTTCGACTTACACCACTTTTCCTCCCCTTCTCGCCCCCTCAAGACTTCCCATCACCCGCTCAAACTCGACTCGTTCGCTCTCTTTCGATGGACGCCGAGCCACTCCCTCCGCTCGACCTGCCTACGCCTTCAGATGCCGAGATGCGCATCGACTATGGCGATGAAGAGCCAGCAGTCGACGACACGATGGGCGACGAAGCCGCTGCAGAAGAGACGCTCGAGGAAGCTGTGATGGGCGACGCAGAGCCCGGAGACGCTGTCGTGCAAGAGGAGGACACCATCGTCATGGACGAGGTCGAGGTGCCCATCGTACCAGAACCAACAGCAGCCAGCACGCCAGACCAGGAAACGAGCACTCGCGATGCGCTCGCCGTGACGGAGTCAGCACTCGTCGAAGAGCAGCAGGAGGCGATCGTAGACGAGAGCAAGGACGAGGAGCAGCCACCATCGACACTTGACGACTCTACCGCTACTTCCCTTCCTCCCACCACCCTCGCCGATTCCGACTCCTTCGATGCCGCTCCCCAGTCATCGACCCTCCTCACCGCCGCCGTCGAGAGCAACGAAGCCGAGCGTTCCGCCGTTATTACCGGAGATGGAGAGATTGGAGCCGACACTTCTGCGCCGCAAGAACCGTCGAGCGGAAAGCATCAGGCGCAGGAGCAGCTGATCGACGAAGCGGCTCCCGAGCAAAGCCCTACGGCTGAAGGAGAAGTCGAGCGACCCGTCGAAGAAGTAGGCGAGGTGGTCGAGGTCGAGCAAGCGCTCGGGGAAGGCGGAGAAGTCGTCGAGTCCATCGAGACGACCGAGTGGACCGAGGCCGGAGGGGAGGTCGAGAAAGAGGGAGCCGGCGACGGAGCTGGAGAGGAGCTGGAGGAGCAGACCGCGATCGTCGAGGCTGTTACCGAGGAAGCAGGATTCATCCTTCCGACCAGTCGACCAAGCCTCAACAAGTCCCTCCTCTCCATCATCGAGCTGCCACCGACTCTCGCTGTCGACGCCGTCGAGGATCCCGACGCCTCTTCCTCCCTGACCGCGCCCACCGTCCTCCTCTCTTATCAAAACGAAACCTACAGTGTTTTCCGCCGCCACGAGTCGACCGACGACACCGAAGATGGTCTCGATCGCTCCCTTCCCGTCCTCTTCGAGCAGGCGGACAAGCACGAGCTCTACTACGACCAGGTCGAGCGTTTCATCGACTCGCTGCATGGATTGTTCCCCGAGCTCGAGTCGGGAGAGGAGGAACTCGTGCTCGAATTGCCCGAGATTGGAATTGCGTTGCCCGAGGTGAGTCGTCGTTACTTTCGCAGCTCCTGTGAATCCTTTCTGACCCAATTTGTCTCTTCTTGCCAACAGGATAACATCTACACCCGTCAAGTCTGCCTCGAGGATCTCGATCGCGTTCATGTCGGCTGCGGACTCGCTGGACGACTGCATCTTCAACTGAGTGCTCAGCCGAGGTTCGCAAGTGGCTTCAACGCTCTCGTCGACCACATCGCTAACTCGCATGGCAAGGGTGAGTCGACTTATTTCTCCTCTCCGCTCTTCGAGAGATAGCTGCTAATGTTTCTCGCTCTTCCTTCCAGCTTCTGATCCCGAAGCAGGAGACGACGTCCCTCTCGACGAGAATGCGGCAGTCGACGAGGAGATTATCGCGCAAGACGACGGCGAGACCGAGGACAGCTACGTCAACGTCGAGGAGCTCAACGACGATGGTACAGCCCCTCCAGCGGAGGAGGGCGAGGGCGAGAACGGCGCCGAAGGAGGCGAGGAGCATTTCGAGGACGGCGAGTGGCATGACGAGGATGTGGTCTATGAAGGTGGGGAGGGCGAGTATGACGAGCATCAGGATGGAGAGCATGAGCATGATTACGAAGGATCGGGCGAGGAGGTCGATTTCGAGGATGCGCTCGCCGACATGGATAGTGACGATCTCAACGCTGTGATCGAAGGTGCGCAGGAGGATTACGTTTTGGCGGAGGGAGCGGTTGAAGGGTCGAATGAGACGGGAGGTGCAGAGGCAGAAGTGGGCGAGGAGCAGGTTGGAGGAGAGTTGGCGGTCGAGGATCGCGCAGAGGGCGAGACTGTGGTTGAGGGCGAGGAGTCGGGAACGATCGAGACTGTTGGAGCTGTACCGGAGGCCGCCGTTGTCGTTGAGGAGGAGGAGGAGGTAACCATCGCCCCCGTCGTCGAGGAGCCGACTTCAGCGCCGCTCGCCGCTTCGCTCGCTGTCCCCGATACTACCGCTAGCGACCTCCCCGCACCTCCCATCGTCGAGATCTCGTACGATACGCCTCTCAGAACCGGCGAAGAACCTCCAGCGGTCCCTCTCGAGCAGCTCAATGCCGTCGTCGACGCTGCTACCAAGCTCGCACCGTCGCCCCTGAGCGTCTCGAACGGTGTTGCAGATGCCGAGGCCGTCAAAGATCATGGTGAGCGCTTTCCTTTTGCTCCCTTCCGTGCTCAGACAGCTGACTTCCTCCTTGCCCCTTGCAGACGAGCCCGAAGAGCCTGTCAACGATGTCGTGATCGACTACGAAGATGCCGAGGAGGTCGCTACGACTACCACTCTCCCTCCTCCGTCGGCCAAGGATTCGCCTATGAGCCCCAAGCGAGGGCGCGAGGATCCTGACGACGAGGTGCCGGCTCTTGACGACGAGAGCGCTGCTAGTACGTCTCTTCTCCCTCGTCTCTGCGCGGAGACAAGGTTGCTGACTCTCCTCTTTGTCCTTCAGGTGACGCCAAGCGTCCACGCCTCTCCGACCTCGAGCCCGAGTCCACCCCCGTCCCCGTATCTTCGGCGTAGAGCCAGCGCTCCTCTCCTTCCTCCCGTCGCATCTCTTCCTCCCCTTCTCAACTCTCGCTCGCATACCCTCGTCTTCATACCCCGTCGTTTCGCTTCCTCGTCTCGGTCTCCCCGTTTTCCTCCTCTTCTCTCCCGCTACCTCAGCCTCGAGCACCTTTCGTCCATGGCGACTAACTGCGCCTCCCCGAAGCTTCTTCAAGACTTCAAGACCGTCAGCAACGTCCTCAAGCTTGACTGGTAGGCTTTTTCTCTCTTTCGTTGCGCGCTAACATTGGCGAGGGTTCGGCGGTTGGAAGAAGGAAGGGGTTCTTGGTGGAGAGGTTTCTGCGATGTACCTTAGTCCTTTTTTAGTCGAGGTGCAGTTGAAGTTTGTTTTACCGTGGCCTCAACTCGAGCTCGTTCGCAAGGTGTCGGTGAACTCGCTCGCTCAAGGGCTTCGTCTTCGCCTCTCGTGCGGCCGGCGGAGAAGGAATTTCCGCGAGAGTATTTCGACATTCGACCCGACTACAGTACAGCTCTTCACGTCTTCCATCTCGTCGTCACCCTGCGAAAGCCGACCGATAGTCAGCGAGCCTGCGCCGAGAGGACGATCCACAGCAAGCCGAGCGAGCTCACCTCACAGCTCCGAGTGCCAAAGCTCGCGAATGAACCCTCCTACTGGCCCTGGGTCGCGTCGACAGCGTACGAAGCGTTTCTCGTCGTCCTCCCGCAAATCGACCGTCTCGATCTCCGTTTCGCCCTCGACGAAGTACAGAAGTTGTTGAAGAGGCGTGTCCTGCGGAGGAGCGGGCACGCAGATGGTAGACTCCACACGATCGAGAGCGAAGACGTTGTCAAGGGTGAGAGACTTGAGCTGAGGGAAGGAGGAGAGGATCACTGAGAAGGGGAGGGCCGCGTTCATCTGTACGAATCGGCGATGAGTCCGACGTTTCATGAAGAGAGGTCAACATTACCTACCTTGTCAGGATTCCGATAACCAGGGACCTTGAGGGAAAGCTTGCGCGCTTGAGGCAGCCTGAGAAGCTCCCAGGGTGCAAGGTTCGGAGCCTCGACAAGCGAGGTCTGCTCGAAGGCCACTTCGTGGAGGGACGGTGGGCTCCGAAAGGCGCGGAGCAGAGGAAGCCACGAAAGGGGATCGTCGAAGGTGTTGGGAAGCGTGAAGGTGAGGACTTCGAGGGAGACGGGCGCCGGCGCAGGCTGGGAGCGGGAAGCGACGTCAGCGTGTCCTCGCCCGGGGAGCCACCGAGAACTTACAGTCGAGTTCAAGTGTTGCTCAATCAGCTGAGCGTAGTATTTGTACTCCACCATTCCCGTGTCGAGGTTTTCGGCGTCGCTAAGTCGTAGCTCGCGCAGAGTCGAGAGCGAAAGAGCCCGCGCTGACTTTGAGGACAATACGAGCTCGCCCCAAAAGTCAATAGGACTCTCTAGGTGTTGAAGATTTCCGAGCTCCTGGTCCGTCAAACGGTGATTGCACCACTCCCGGTCGATAATGAGAGTTCGGAGCGAAGGGACCGTTCGGCCAACGCTGAAAGCCTCGTCCTCCCATCCAGCACAATATCGCACCTCGAACCGACGCAAGTGCGCCATTCGAGGTAGGATGTCCGTAATCCCCTTCGGTACTTCGTAGTCGCCTCCTTCGCTAGGCTCAAAGGCGAACGAGGTCAACGCCGAGAGGAGAGGAAGGGCAATGAGCGACATCCGGCTGTAGGTGTACGTCAACCCCCAGGCGAGCTCGTGAACGAGGGGTTGAAGTGGCTTTTTGTGGTAAAGATGGGCGATGGGAGACTCGTCGCTGTCGTCGCTGCTCCAAACGAACTTGCGCCAAGCGAGCGGTCGGGCAAAGGCGGCGAAGGTGCGATTGACGAGGGAGAGAGTGCACAGGGTTTCATGGGCGGAGATCCAATCTTGCTCGTGGTCGAAGAGATCCTCACTCGGAAGCGAGACGAAGTAGGCGATTCGACCGAGGAGTTCGGGAGGGAGACGAGGGGAGGGGAGAAGGGGTGAGGGGACGGGAGCGAGCTGTTGCTGGGACATCTGCGAAGGTTAAGGGGCAGGCCAGGTCAGTTAGATTCCTTCTATGCATGTTAACTGGCGCTGTATCTCCCGCACGCCTCCAAACGCCCTCCATCTCCCTTCGTCGACCTCGCTCGCCCCTCGCTTTGCCCTTCCCACGAAGCGAGGTCGACCCGATAGCAGCTCAGGGTAACTCGAAGCTCACCTTCGAGCCTTCTTTCTGTACTGCAGCGGAACAAAGGAAGCAAAGAGGCGATTCGACCTGTCCAGCGAGCGAGCGAGTCGAAGAGAGAGCAGACGAGAGCTGCAGCGGCGGCGAGGGTGAGTACTGTAGTCTGAGCGAGCAGCTGAGATGACACGCACCTTCCTGTAATCGACCAAACGCCCGAAAGCAGCGATCCGAGCCAAGTCAAAGTGAATGGGAAGAGGGCAAGAGAGTCGAGCTTCGTCTCTCTCCCTTCTCCCTTTCTCCTCTCGCTCGCTTTCGTCCGCTTTCTCGTCGCTTTCGCCTCCGCCTTGCGCTGTAGGATAGTAGCTTCAGCTCGTAAAGCTCTACACCACCAATCTACGACCACCAAGCAAAGCGGGACCGCTCTCGAACCCCTTCCTTCCCGCGTCCGTCACCTTGCTGCGTCTGAAGCTCGAGCTATGGCGACTGTAAGAGAAGAGAGCCAGTGAGTAGGGATTTTAGAGCAGTATTAGAGAGCTATGAATCTGACCTTTCGACTTCAACCCAGCCCCAGCATCCCCTCTCTCCCCACCGAGATCCTCGCGCACATCGTCTCCTTCCTCATGCCCTCGCTCACTCGCGGCTGGCTTCCCGGTTCGCGCGGAAAGCAGCACAAGCAGTGGGAAGAGTAGCATAAGATCATCACCTCCCTCCAACATGCCGACCGCCGCTTCGCCGCCGTCTGTCGACCCCTCGTCTGGCGCTCGGTGTGCTTCTCGTCAGAGGATCGTCAGCAGGAAGGCCTAGCTACCCTCTTCAAGTTGAGCGACGTCCATCCAATCGTCTCTGAGCTACGCTGGGAAATCCCCCGCTGGACGTACACCGACGTGGCACCGCTCTTCCTTCCCCTCCTCACCAACCATACATCTTTCGCCCTCCTCCAGCACAACGAAGCTCACGAGTATCCTTTCACCGTCCCTGGCTCCCTCTCCGGAATGCTGTCGCGATGCAGTAAACTTGAGAGTCTGCAAATCGACGAGTACACCGCCTTCGCCGACGAGACTTTTGACCTCAGCGCCGAGCTTCCCGAGCTACATTCCCTCACTGTAGGAAGCTGGTGGGATCATGAGGATTGGAAAAAGAAGCCTTCGATAATCGTCGACCTCCACTACATTGAAGACCGGGAGAGCTCTTGGCAGCAGGCGGAGGACCTATATAGCTGTCCTCCACTACCTCCCGTCGCTGCAG
>JACWFO010000073.1:0-67844 GCA_019775505.1 Leucosporidium yakuticum | reverse complement strand
TTCTTGGGCGAGGGTCCTCCCGTCGAGCCAGCGGAGGCGGCAGCGGCGGTCACGGCGTTCAAGCGCTGCTGGGCGACTTCGGCGATGGGAAGGATGCTGCGAGGGATCCTGTAGATGAGGAAGAGTCAGCACGACGCTCTTACTCAGAGATAGCTATAACTCACTTGGCGACGAGCTGCTGGTTTTGAAGGTGGGAGAAGAAGTACTTCTCGGTGACGGCCTTGGGATCCTTGAGCCCGAGGATGAGCTGGTCGTCGAAGCTGGCGACGTAGGGAGCAGCCCAGGTCGCGAGGTAATCGGAGGAGACTTTTGGAGGGAGGAAGAGATGAGCGTCGCTCTCGCTCGGAGGGAGAGGGATGTAAGACTCACCGGCCTTCGACTGGATGATGGAGGCGGCATCGGCGGTGGCCATGAGGACGATGATCTGCTCGGCGAGGTTCTTGTTGAACTCGGCGTACGAGTGCTGGACTTTTCCGTTCTCGGCGTAGGCGAGGTCGCTCGACTCGGTGGTCTTCCAGTAGGGCTGCGAAGGCGAGGGACGCGTTACTGAGCTCGCCGAGGGCTCGTAACGCTCTGCGTCACTCACCACGATGCTCGGTCCGTAGTCAGCGTCTGCAGAGTTCATTGATTACAGTGTAAGTACGTCGTAGCGGCTTTCGTTGACGGCGTGGGCTGCTCACTGAACCGGATGTCGCGCGGTCCATCCTTCTTGCTGTTAGCCTCGCGACGGAGGAGTCCGGCGAGACCCTTGAGCTGCTCGACAGGAATCTTCTGTCCCTCCTTCGCCGCCTCGGTCTGGCCCTTGCGAAGAAGCTTAGCGAAGTCGATCTTCTCGGCCTCGAGGACAGCGACGGCGGCGGGAGGGAGAGCGAGACCAAAGCCGCGAGACATGTACTTGATAGCGCGACTAGCGACCGTTCCGCTGGAGGGGTCGAGCTTACGCGAGAGGCGAGTGTCGAGCAAGTTGATGCCCGAGGTCCAACCGCCGAGAGCGAGGGCGCGAACAGCGCGAGGGAGAGCGAGGACCTTGGAGCCATCGTAGGCAATGCAGCAGCACTGTCGGGAGGAAAGATAGTGAATGCGTGGGCGTCAAGTGATCGACTCGGGTCAGAAGAACTCACGTCGAGGTCGAACTGGCCGACGGCGTCGACGATCGAGGGGTTGGTGGCAGTGATGATCTGAATGACCTTGCGAGGCTGTACGCCGAAAGGAGGGATGATACTGATGGCGTTGAAGCTGTGAGGCGAAGAAGAAGTCAGCGGGAGACAATGAACCCTCTTGCGAGCAATGGAGCTCACCCCTTGATCAAGAGAAGCTCGCCGAGATGGTGCAATCTCCACTGGAACTCCAAGTCTTCGGCAGTGTAGTCTTCACCTGCCGAATTCGGCAACTTGGGAAGCGCCGAACGGATTTGCTCGATGATGGAGGCGACCTTAGGGATGAGCTGCTCGGCGAAGGGCGATTTTGGTCAGCTAAAGCTCTCAAGACAGCTTCTCGGCGCTGAAGCTTACCTGACCAGGTTCCAAACCGTAGAGGAAGAGATCAAAGTCGCCTGTAGGTTGATAGATCGAGCGAGATCAGCAATGGGGCAAGTCCGAGGAGAGAAGGGAGGGGCAACGCACTGTCCTTGAAGGCGGGGTCGTCGATCTTGCCCGTGACGATGCCCAAGACGGAGCCTGTAGGAGATCACACATGAGCTCCGAGCACAGGGAGCAAGCAAGCAAGGGACTCACCACCACCGAGGCAGACGTTGGACCAGTCGACTGCGAAGGGGAGAGAGCGGAGCCCGTTCAGCGCTCGCTCGGCTGCAGCTAGCACAACAAGACTCACGCTTCTCAAAGAGACCGCCAGACACCTCCTTGAGCTTGCTCTGGAACTGTTGCAAGCTCGTACAAGGCTCTCCCTTGACGGTCGTCTCGGCGCTCTCGACCACCATCTCGCAGCCGTCGGGCATCTTGAGCTGGAAGACTCCCTCCTGCTGCAACGAAGCCCAAGCCGCTCCTTCGCCCTCAAAAGCGCTCACGAGGTACTCATCACGCAGAGCGGGAGGGCACTCCTCGACGAGCCAATCGCGCTGAAAGTCGAGCGTTTCGGAGAGGGTGCGAGACTTGATCTCGTCGGTCGCTTCGGTGGGGAAGAGGGCGGCGCACGAAGGACGAGAGGCGAGGAGGAGGAGAGTAGGGAGAGTGAGGTAGGGGAGCACGGGCTTGAGAATGGGCCAGAGATCCTTGGTTTGGCTCTCGAGCTGTTGGAGCGCTGGGAGAGGCTGCTCGTTGAGGGTGCGAGCGCTGTGAAGGTAGAGGTGCGAGGATAAGTGATGGCGTATAATGTGCTACAGAGAGCGACTACTTACAGCTGCAAGCTAGCTGGAAGATCCATGTCGAGGTGGGAAGAGAGCGATGTGGCGGGAAGGAGAGAGCACGTCGGAGAGCAGCGAGCAAGGTCGTCTTCATCTCTCGAAGCAGTCGGCTCATTTCGGGGTCGTCTGATGTTGTAAAGAGCTCGTCAAACCTTTGGGGTGAGCCCTCGTGGCCTTCAGACTAGGTTACAGCGGACTTATCCTCCTCACCGACTCACGCTCAGGCTGACGCTCGGTCCCCTGGTCGTCTCGAGTCCTGCTGATGTTTCTCTCCACTCGCTACGAGGTTCAGGGAAGCAGAAGCGACTTGATAACTTATACCTGAACTTGATTGAACAACACCACACAAATCAACAGCCCATCCTACTCCTTCTTCGGCTTCAGCGCCTTCTGCCTCCCCTCGCTCTTCTCCCACAGCCCTCTAACCTCCCTAAGCGTACCCTGCACCTGCTCCACCTGCTTCCTCCTCTCCGGATGATCACTCGCTGCCAAAATCCCACCCACAGCGCCGAGAGTAGCGTCCAGTAGAGCGAGGCAAAGGGAGAGGGCGAGCAGAAACCAGGCAAACGGTGTCTCGAGGAGCCGTCGGATTGCTTCGCCGAGTGTGAGGAACACGGAGATGAGACGGTCGGTGGGTGTGGTGGTGAGTGAGCGTTCGGCGTGGCGCAGGGGGAAGGGGAGCGTTGCGGAGAGGTAGTCGTTGGCGACGCGAAGGCCTGAGGCGAAGCCATCCTCGTGCTGTAATAGACGGGGAGGGAGTCAGTGAGATGCGTTTCGTTATTGAGAAGGGCTAGCAAAACTCACGAAGCCATATTTCGTCCAAGCGCCGGCGAAGGTGAACCCTCGCTTGTTCTGAATGGTCGGTAGCAGTCCTTGCGACCTGACGCTCTGTAGAGTAACTCGTCGTCAGTCGCAAGTCGCATATCGCGAGGACTGTCACAACAAGAGAGTAGCTCACCAGTTCCGAGAAGAGCGGGTGCTCGTACCAGTACTCTTTCGCAACGAGCTCGGGTTTCGGCTCAAACGGCGGGTTGAGAGTGACGAGCACGGGCCCAAAGTCTGCCTCGGGGATGGATTGGAGTAGATTCATCCAGTACGTCCTGCGAGCGGTGGAGAGGTAAGTACGAGCTCGCGGCGAAGACGGCCGAGGGAGAGAGATCGAGAGAGTGAACTTACAGGGAGACGGTGTTGACGTTCGCCTTGGGTCCGTCGCTTGCGGTGAGGTAGTTCCATGCCGACCAAGTAGATCTCCGTTGAGGCATCAGCTGCAACAGTGAGGAAGAGATCAGCGCCGAAGCGAGACGAGGAGAACGAGAAAAGTAGCGCACAGCAGGATCCGAGTGAAGAACGGCACGGTTCTTGGAGAACTCAAAGCCACCAAGAACCTTCCTCTCCTGCTCAGTGATGCCCTCGCCACGCTCGAGGATCTTGAGGGTAGTGTCGGCATGGCAAGCGAAGACGACATGGTCGAACTCGAACGCCTCTCCCATCTCGGTCACGAGCTCCACTTTGCCGCTATCCTTGGTGCTAGCCGATTGGATCCGGCTATTGCGGAAGCATCCCTCGCCGGGCAACGAGTCGATGATTCGGTTGACGTAGGAGTGGCTGCCTTCTTTGATGGTGAGCCAGGTTGGGCGATCGAGGATTTGGAGGAGATGGTGGTTGTGCATGAAACGGATGAGGGTGAAGGCGGGGAAGTCGAGGGCGGCTTTGTCGGGAGGTGTGGACCAGATGGCGGCGGTCATGGGCTGCGAAAGGAGGAGCATCAGCGAAGGCAGGGGAGGGGTAGGCGCCCGATCGCTCGTAGAGGGAGACTACTCACGAGTAGGTAATTGTCCACGAACGCTTGCGAGTAGCCCTCCCTAGCCAAGTAGCTCCCGATGCTCTCCTTCTCGTCGCCCTTCCTCAACAGCTCGAGCGCGCCAGTGTTGAACCGTAGGATATCCCACACCATCCTCCACTGCCCAGGGTTGAGCAGGTTCATCTTCTGCGCGAAGAGCTGGCCGAGGGACCCTCCAGCCCATTCGAAGAGACCTCGATCGCGCGAAACGGAGAAGGACATGTCACTGGCGTCGTAGGGGATCTTCATGTGCTGGAGGAAGGCGAGGAAGTTGGGATACGTGACGGTGTTGAATCTGTATAGGGGAGAGAAGCGGGTAGAATGGCGACGCGGTTGGGAGAGAGTGAAGAAGGAGCAAGTGGGGCGGGCAAAGGTCAGCTCGCGGCTCTCGGGCAAGGCGATGTACAGCAAGCTCACACGATGAAGCCAGTATCGACTCGAGTCTTTTGCTTGAATGAGCTTCCTGGTTTGTTGAAGTCGACGGTGTTGGCGTGACCTCCCCAGCGGTCGTCGGCCTCAAGAAGCGTCACCTCGTGTTCCGAGTGCGAGTTGAGAGCCCATGCTGCTGCTAGACCAGCAGTACCCGATCCTACTACAGCAATCTTCATATCCAATCGTTGAGTAGCTGAGAAACGAATCAAGACGAGATGAGAGGCGGAGTTCAAGAGAGGCGAGGCCGAGGCGTCGCAGATCGCTCTTCTTGCTCCGTCCAATCGCTGCTCCTGACGGCTCTTACAGCAGCGTCTTACACCTCGTTACACGTTACAGCTCCCTCTGCTCCCGATTTGCCTGTCATTCACTCCTCGCTTCGGCACTCGACAACATGGCCAACTCCGCTCCCCAGCCTGTCCTCCGCTCCCTCCTTTCGTCCCGTCCCCGACTCTCCCGTATCTACGACTGCGTATAACCTGCTTTCACGCAGATTGCACTGCAAGAAGGCCGAGTCCCTCCTCGTGGTCTCACGCCTTGACCTTGGGCGGGCGAATCCCCTTCGAGCTTGTTTGCGGAGCGATGCTTCAGCTGGATCTTGGACATGTAGGAGGGCTTGGTGAGATGTATCAGAGTGTACATGACCTTATGGTCCTGCTCTCGAGGGATGGTTAGCCGTTTGAAGTCCTCAACAGCCCAACACGATCTCGTTTTGACCTTCGCCGAAGGTCGACTCCTGCCTCGTCCACGAATTGGGCTACAGGAGCTTACCGGGGTCATACGAGATCGCGAGGGGGACGTTTCAGTCGCATTCAGCCTCTTTCGCTGCTCGTTTCCTTTCCTTTTCTCCTTCTCGAGCTCTCGCGCGATGTGGCGACGAGATGCGACGACCGACGCTGCATCTGGGCTTGCTGGGCTTCTGCAGTCTCTACCGGCTGACGTTTCGCCGTACGACTACATTCGGCACCAGCTCAACGACCCGGTGTGGACAGCTCAGTGAGTTGCTCGCTCGATTCCCTTTCGCCGAGACGGCGCTGACCTTTCACCATCGAGCAGGACAGGCTGGTTCTACGCTCAAACTTGGATCTTCATCTGCATCCATGTTGTGTAAGCTAACGAGTACTCTCCTTGCTGCTTTCGCTCATCTCGCCCTTTGCAGAGTCGCTACCCTCTCACTGCTCGGCTGCTGGAAGCGGTACTCTCGAGGGACGCTCTGGTGGTTCCGAAGAAGCGACGGCTACATCCACCCCAACACTTCAGTGCTCTCTCAGGTATCCTTCGCCCTCTACAGCCTCCGTAGGTTCCTTCGGCGCTCCTCTGGCGACTTGGAACGTCGGCTCACCCCTTCCCCTCCCTCCTACCAGTCTACATCGTCAGCTTGGGAATGGAAACCCTCACACCACCGACCGGAACCAAGTTCTTCCTCCCCTACCTCGCTTACATCTGGCTCGGACTGGCGATTCACTTTCAGGTGAGCTCGGCGCCTTCGAAAAGGGCATGAAGGTGGAAATAGGGAGCTCACAGGACTCATCTAGACCTGGGCAACCGTCTACGCCCGACCGCGATCCTCCTCATCCTTCTCCCACGCCAACAAGCACATCCTCGACTCTTCATCTCCCTTCTCCCGTCGCCTCGGTCCTCACTTGCTCAACAGCATCGTCATCGGCGTCGGGCTGGGGTTCGTCATCTCAGTCCTCGTCGGTAGCAGTCTACAGCTCGTCCATAAGGTGAAGATGATCCGCGCGTTGATGAAGATCAATGCCGCGCTGGATGAGGCCGAGTCGACCAACGCCGCTCTCACTTCGTTACTCGCTCTTCTACCCTCCTTCACCACGTTCATGGAGGAAGGAACTCGACTGAGCAATCTGAGCTATCGTTCCAGTCAGATCTGGGCTTGTTGGGGAATCATCTGGATCGCTGTAAGTCGGGACTTGGGGGCGAGCAGGGCGAAGAAAGCGGCCGCGTCCTGACTTTGCCCTCTTCTACAGGCTTACCCAGCATGTGCCGTCTCCCTCATTCATACCCTCACTCAACAAGAGCGGCACCTCCTTCGCTCCCTCTCCAACTACGCCGACGTGGACGCCCTCACTTCTCGGCCGCCGGAGGTCTACCGTCCGCCTCGCTCTTCGACGTCTTCCAGCATCAAACCACCGGGTCTCGAGCTAGTCCCATCGACGGAGAAGCTTCCAAACGCGTTGGAAGAGGCCGCTGGAGGGTCAGCGCACGTCGAGGTGCCGGCGACGGAATTTCGGCGCTCGAACGCCTCGGCGGAGGGAACGGGGCGGGATCGAACGGCTGCGCAGAAGGAGGAGACCTCGCAGAAGCTGTTAGGTGTTCAAAGAGTTAAACTCGTGCTCATTATTCAACTCGCGACGACTTTTGAGATGTTGATCGTCTACGGTGCTCTCGAGAGTGAGTCCGATGCTCGGCTGCTAGGGTCGGTTCGAGACGAGCTGACCTTGTCTCGCCATGATCTACAGTCAACATCTTCCTTCCATGGTTCAAGAACCTCAGCCCTCAAACCATGAACAATGCCTCAGAGACATGGCTTGGCTGGGCATTCGCGGTGGTGAGTCGGCGCCGAGCTCGCTTGCTCTACGATCCACACGCTGACCGCGATTTCCTTCGCAGCCTGGCATGTTCTCCGCTTTCGCCTTCTTCTGGGCTTCCTTCCACGCCTCTCAACCTCGCCCAACAGCACCACGTCCCCCTCCTCCTCCGCAAGCGCAAGCCGAGCCCTTCCTCCCCACCCCCGCCTCCCCAACTTGGTCCTCCCTCCATCCAACCACCTCAGCTTCATTCTCCTCCCCACTCTCCTCACCACCCTCTTCATCTTCCGGTCGTTCGTTGGACCTCTGGCGCAGCTTCCGCTCGCAAAGGGGATCGCCGAGCGTGAGGAGCGGCGAGGAGACGTTCTCAGCGGTGGGAGGGGATGGGAATAGGGTTGAAGGGTGGTCGTATGGATGGAGGCCGTCGGCGTGGGCGAGGGAGAGGAAGGCTGAGGCTATTTTGTTGGAGGTTAGGGAGGGTCGAGAGGCGTGAGAAAGAGGAGGAAGGAGGAAAGACGAAGGGCTGAAGAGAGGGTTGGAGATGCCTACCTGGCGTCTCCGAGCAGGGTAGAGTCGATATAATATGCATCGTTTTTCAGTAATACCCTCGAACGAATCCGAGGAGCGAAAAGACGAGGGAGTCGAGCTAACGAAAGCAGCGCGAACGGCGCCGGAGCAGGTTGCCCCTCGTTCGCTACCTCGTCTCTGCTTCGACATCGCAAAGCTTCGGGGTTGCTACAGGAAAACGTCGAGCTTGCTGGACTCTGCACCTCACTTCAACAGCTCTTCTTCCTCCTCGTCAACTCTCCCGCTTCGTCGACCACGCTGAGCTCGAGATCTCCTTGAAGGAAAGCCGGAAGCTGCTCTGCGCCGTCGTAAGCTCGCCAAGTGAGTTATATTCCATCCTCTCAAGTTGTTATGCTCAGGGCTCGCAGGAAGCAAGCAGGAGCGTGGGCTGAGGGCCGCTGCTGGCTTTGTCGAGCAGGCGAGACTCGTTCGCCGCGTGGCGATCTTGTATCAGAGCACAGGAGGAAGACTGACGCTTCTACTCTGCCCCTGCAGCTCATAGGAAGCTCAACCGAGGCCTCACCCGCCATCTCAGCGCTCTCCAAAGCTCAAGGCCAGCTCTCGCCATGACTCTCTCCACCAAGACCTTCACGTTCCCTACCGAAGTCCTCGAGCGTCTCTTTGCTTTCTCGATGCTCGACATGCCCCTTCAACAGCGCGTAGGCCAAGCTCAAGCTTTGTCGCTGGTCGCTCGGGGCTGGACTCGGCTCGCGCAGAAGATGGCGCTGAGCAGCGTTCAGGTGAAGGGACGTCAAGCAATGATGCGCTTTAACCGCCGCGTGGACCAGCTCGATGCTGCTGGAGTCGTGCGCGCCCTCACCATTTTCTGCCAAACCTCCTCCACCGACAGCTCGAACCTCACCCCCACCGGCGAGTGGATCTCACCTACAGACCTACATACGACCCTCAACCGCACGCCCAAGCTCGCCCGCCTCGCCATCTACCAACCCGACTTCTCTCTTCTCCCCCCGGACGTCGAAGCGCTCGGCAGCAGCTCGGCGATCCGCAACCTGACCTCGTTCGCCCTCACGGCGCTTCCCCACAACACCTCCGAGACTCTCATCACCACCCTCCTCGAAAATACGCCTCTCCTTCGCGCTTTGACGCTCAGCGGCGGACCCGTCGCTACCTCACATCGCTTTCGCCCAGTCCAGCGCTTTCCGCCGAAGCTTCGCGTGCTCGTGGTTGACGGCATGTTCTACAATTCGATTCTCTTTGACGGCGGAGATCCTCTGATGCCCATCGAAGCGTATGCAGCGCTCGAGGAGTTGGCCGTGCCGATCGCTTTCGGCGCTGCTCGTCTCGCTCCCGATCTGCTCGAGAAGGCGGCAGACACCTTGCGGACGCTTATCATTCCTGTTCAAAGATTGAGTCCCCTTTGGCACCATCTTGCTGGCCTCACTTCGCTCGTCAACCTCGTCATCGGATCGCTCACGCCTACGATGGAGTCGCTGCCGTCGACCGCCTTTGCCGCTTTGCCGTCTTCTCTTCGCTACCTCAGCATACGCAACATCAACCTTTGGGGTCAAGAGCCTCTTCTCCAACACCTCAAGTGCGACCTGGAGGTGCTCGACGTCGGATGGAGTTGGTACCCCGGCCTCCTCTCGGCCCTCCCTCCTTCGCTTCGCACTATCAAAGTCGCACCTCACGCCCAACTCGCTCCCGATCTCTTCACCCTCGCTCAAGCTTCCCCTTCCCGTCGAGGATTGGAGAAGATTGAGCTTTGCCCCTCGGCGGGAGAAGCCGTCGACGCTGTCTACCTTCGCTCGATTGAATGGGCTTGCGGAGTGCTTGGAGTGACCTTGGTGGTCAAGTAGGATATACAGGTGTGTTCTTTGAGACGTAGCGAAGGCGACAAAGACTTCAGCTGACCGTCTCCCTTCGCGCAAGCTCGGCGCTGATGGGTTGCGCTCGCTTATTAGCAGGCTGATGAGAGAAGCTTGGCGCGGGGATTATACCGAGGATCTCGTTGCAAATCTTACCGTCTCGTGAATCAGCTGCCCGAGTCTGGACGAGATGCTCAACAGGCTCCAGCGAAAATGGCTTGCGAAGGGTGCTCGATCCGGTTCGGTCTTCGCCCTTTCTGAGTCAGGGTGCGAGCCCGGAGAGCACGAGAGCGTTGCGTACAGATGCCTACAGATTTTTCACCTGCAGCAACAAGCAGCAGAAGCCCGCGAGGAAGGCCACAGAACGCCGCCCCCGCCTTCGCCGAGCGCGGAGAGCTTCCGTGAGACACCGACGACCTCTTGGCGCTTCGGTCGAAAATTGCTCTTCCAATTGTTAGTTTGGCGCTAGCTTGCTATCGTGCAGCAGAAGCAAGTTGGGGTTCGTGGAGTCGAGCAGAATCTCTCTTTCCTCCTCCTCCTCCTCCTCCTCTTGCTGCAACGGGTTGTACTCTCTCGGTTACAGGATTACCAGTTGCCCTCCTCGGTCGAGATTCTTGCGGAACGGTGACTGCGCGATTTCCTGGGCACGCGGTCGAAGCAGGAATCAATTTTTTTTGCATCGCGAGCAGAGAGAGCAGAGCGTTGCAGGGGGAGGTCATGGCGGGATAGGAGAGAAGCTAGCAACTGGATGCATGACAGCTTCTGCTGCCTTTGATTGCGACGATTGCGAGGCAGGATGATGACCTCTGAGAAACCGGGAACGGGCGAAACCGAACGAGGCAAAGGGCAAAGCCCTTCTGTGGGTCGGGCTTCCAGGCGTTCCGCAATCTGATGGATTCGGTTTTTCGCCTTGCCTCTCTTTCCTTCCTACCGCTCACTTCCCTCATCCCACCATGTCGCACTCTTCGCACAGTGACCTCGAGAAGGCCCCTCAGGTTGATGCTCGCCCTACCGCCGACCGCTCCGTGCCCGCTGTTGCAACCACCGCCAACCTAGACGTCGCTCCTCCCGCTTACCATGTCGAGACGCTGGCAGGTGTACTCAAGGTAGAGGCTGTGAACCGTGTTTGGGGTCCTAAGCTCAAGATCGCACTTTGGGTTGGAGTCGCCATCATCGCCGTACGCTCTCCCTGGCGCTCTGTTATCTCTCTCTCGAAGCTAACGTAATTCATTCAACAGTACATCTACTCGCTCGATGGAACTACCACTTGGCAGTATGTGCTCTCTTTTCGGCGATGGTGAAGACTCCGAGCTGATTTCGTCGTTTCCTCACTTCCCTACCCACTCTCGCAGATATGCCGCCTTTGCTACCTCGTCCTACACTCTTCACTCGCTTCTCGGTGCCATCGGAACTGCCCAGGCCATCGTTCTCGCCGTTTCCAAGCCCGTCGCCGCCAAGGTCGCCGATGGTAAGTCGTTTTGGATCCGGCCGATTTGGGTTCATTTTACTGATCATTCGATTCTTCGATAATCAGTCTTTGGTCGTGCTGAGGCCATGACTCTTCTCGTTATCTTCTACGTCGTCGGTTACGCCAGTGAGTCTCCCTCGCTCCCTCGGCGATCCTTTTCTTCGGCCGCCTTGCTGATTCCCCGCCCTCGCTCATCGCAGTTGTCGCCGGATCAAACAACATCCACACCTATGCTGCCGGTGCCATCATCTTCGAGGTCGGATACGCTTCCCTCCAGTGAGTAGTCGAGCTTGAAAGCCGTCAGCGCCGAGCTCCAACGCTGACCTCCTTCTTTCTCCAGGATCATGCTTCAGATCGTGCGCTATTCACTCCCACTACATCGGAAACCTCTAGAACTATCACTGACCTCTCCCCTCCTCTTCCTTTCCCTTTCTGTATCTCTCCCGCAGATCATCGGCGATGTCACCTCCCTCAGGTGGCGCTCGCTGGTGTCTTCCTGCGTATCGATCCCCTTCTTTATCAACTTCGCGGTCGCCTCTCAAATTGGCGCTAATGTCAACGCTGGAGGAGGATGGCGCTGGGGATACGGCATGTACGTCGAACTCGATTTCAAAGTCTCGCCGAGCAGTTTTGTCTCTTTCTGAGGCCGCGGCGCTTTGTGCCATGGCGACGGACATGAAACTAGGTGCTGACAAAATATCTCAACAGGTTCTGCATCATCATTCCCGCTGGATGTGCTCCCATCATCGGTGTTCGTAAGTTCGGCTTTCGCTTCGGTCTTCGCCTTCCCTCGTCTTCCCTCGTCTCCCCCGAAGTGAGCGTCAAGCTCATTCGCCCATCCCTTACTCTACACAGTCTACTACGCTCAGTTCAAGGCTCGCAAGATGGGTGTCGTCGCCACCAACTACTCGGATCAGCCCGACGCTCTCGTCGCCGAGAGGGACACCCGCCCCATCGCCCGCCGTGCTCTTGACCACCTCATCGACCTCGACGCTTTCGGACTCCTCCTCTTCGCCGGTGGATGGTCGTGCCTCCTCCTTCCTCTGACTCTCGTACGTCTCCGCTGAGCCTCTCGCCCGAGGTCCGAAGCTGACGCGCCCTTCTCACTCGCTCAACAGGTCAACAAGGCCACCCTCCAGTGGAACAACGGACAAATCATCGCCATGCTTGTCGTCGGTCCCCTCATCCTCATCGGATTTGTCTACTACGAGGGATGGTGGGCGCCCAAGCCCGTCTTCCCCCTTCGTTTCTTCCGCAACAAGACCGTCATGGCTTGCGGTTTCATCGGATTCTTCGACTTTGTTTCATTCTACCTCCAGTACACTTACCTTTACTCATTCATCTACGTCACGTGAGTTGGCCGCTCCCTTTTTTGCAGCTCGCCGAGCACGTCGCTGACCTTTCCCTCCATTTTCCCAGTCGCGGATGGTCCCTCGTCGACCAGAACTACTTCTCCTACACTCAGACCCTTTGCCTTACCTTCTTCGCCATCTTTGCTGGTGTCATCCAGGCTTGGACCCGCCGCGGAAAGGTGAGTCGGGGCGTTCGAGGATGGAGGGCGAAACACTTGAAGACAGCGCTGACTCTCTCTAATTCTTGCAGTGGCTCGTCGTTGCTGGTCTTTGCATCCGTCTTCTCGGTGTCGGACTCATGATCAAGTCCCGTGGAGCTCAGTGAGTCTGTCTCCCTGGTCCGAGCGCCGAACTGGCCTCGCTGACTCGCTACTCTTTTTGCAGCGGCTCGACTTTCCTCATCGTCATGACCCAAGTCCTCCAGGGTATGGGAGGAGGAATCGCTGCCACCACCGCTCAGCTCTTTGCTCAGGGATCCGTCCCCCACCAGGGTGAGTAAACCTCGGCGATGGTTTATTGCGATCCCACGCTGACCTCTCCCGCATCTATAGACCTGGCTACCGTCACTGCCTTCGTTCTCCTCCTCGCTGAGATTGGAAACGCCGTCGGAACCGCCATTGCTACCGCCGTCTGGAAGCAGGTGAGTTTGAGAGGCTTGACTTCATCGCCTTTGAACTCCGCTGACCTCTCCTCCCGACCCGACAGCTCATGCCCGGACAGCTCGAGCAGAACCTCGCTGGTATTCTCAACTCGACTGAGATTGCTGGTATCTACGGTGCCATCACCACCGCCGTCTCGTACACCGGCACGCCCGCCTTCGAGGGAATCGTAAGTCGGTCTCGCCGCCTTCAAGAGGGCTTTCGTGCTGACCTTCACACCTTCACTCATTACAGATCACTTCTTACGACTACGTCATGAAGGTCCTCCTCATTGCTGCTACCTGCCTTGCGTGAGTTGGCTCGGCTTCTTCCTCTCCGAGTCGTTCTTACTTACCCGCCTCGATCCACAGCATCATCCCCGTCGGTCTTGCTCTCATCTTGCCCGACCTCTACCTCGTAAGTTTTTCCTGGGCCCTCCCCTTCTCCAGAGCAAACACTAACCTCCTTCTCAACTCGCAGGGCGATGGACAGAACGCCGTCGAGCACGAGGACCTCGGTGGACGCCCCATCACCGAGAAGCCCAAGCCTCTCGACGCTTAAACTTCTGTACCATGATAGATATCGGATTCGGGCGAAGCGGCGGGGTAGAGAGCCCGTGAGCTTCGGTGGAGGGATAGTGGATCATTCTTATTTAGTCCAGTAATCATATTCTCTTATGCGCCTCCAATCTCTATGGTGTCTAGCGAAGTCTTCGACGAAGCGAGCTTGGTCGTGCGAGCCAAACGAGCGGCGCAAGGTCGACGAAAGACGGCGCTGAAGCTGCTCTCGCGCCGAGCTGGACCCCGATGGAGGTGAGGAGGCGTACGGAGCGAGCGGAGAGGGAGTGGGAGTGCACGAAAGCAACAATACTCAGCGTGGGAAAGAAGTCGAGTAGCGGGTTTGCACCACGTTGAAGGCCTTGGCGAGGGCACGAAAGTTTCGGCGATAGCGAGCGAGCGCCAAAGGGTGAGGCCGGGGAGGTATTGAGCTGTATAACATAGGATGCTCAGTAAAAGGCTCTTGTATTGTCCTTGAGGTCGACTTGAAGTCTACCGTTGTCTCTCAGACTCGAAACTCTCCGACTAAGGGGTCGCCGAACTTGGCCAAAAGCTCGCGAACGACGGCATGTAAACTTCGTGCAGGAGCAGGAAAGGAGCTCAAAAGTTCAAAGCCTTTTCTGTTGCCACGCTCACACGCCTTCTAACCGCAGAAACGACGCAGGGATGGCGCGAGGGAAGGACCAAGACGGTGAGCTCGGCAAGGGAGGAGGGGAAGAAGGTCGTCACCGAGGCGAGGAAAGAACGGAGAGCGAAGCCTGTCGATCACTGGAGAACGTCAAGCTTCACAACGAGCCAAGAAGTCACTAGACACTAGCGAACGAGGGCCCGCTGAATCGGCGCGCCTCGGGGGAGCAGGAGCAGTATAGGGAGCAGAGAGGAGCAGGAGGGAGAGCTGCAACAGAGATGAGAAAGGAGAAATGAACCACAAAAATTCGCTGCCGAAAGCCTCGACCGAGACCGTCGAGCGAGCGCCGAAAATTGGCGATGATGAAGGCCCCCCGCGAAGGAGGAGCGCCTCTTTCGCTTCGCTCGTTCTCTTAGCGCCTTCGGGTCGGGATTTCCTCGCCATCAGTTTCATCAGATTGCTTCGCTTCGAAAGATTCTTCCCTTCCTCTCCCTCACACCATCTCTCCCACCCTTCTCCCCTTCGAAATGAGCCAGACGACGCCCGAGCTGAGCGACTGCTACGACGTCCTTGCCTGCGGCTTTGGCCCAGCATCCCTCGCTTTGGCAATTGCGCTGGTGGAGCCTTCTCCCAATCCTACACCTACCTACTCGTCGCTCGGTGGCCTACAGGAAGCCCTTGGACGAGCTTCCTCTCCCGACAAGGACGCGCAGCGATCTCGAGCTGCTGAGCGGGGGCCACTCAAGGCGTGCTTCATCGAGAAGCAGGAGCAGTTCAAATGGCATCCTGGAATGATGCTCGAGGGGTCCAACATGCAGATTTGTACGTCCTTAGCCCCCGATGTGGCGCCTTTCGTACGAACTGACCTTCCTTCCAGCTTTCCTCAAGGACCTGGCGACTCTACGCAACCCTCAATCGGCCTACACTTTCCTGGTCTATTTGGCGTCCTTCACGCCGTCCCGCTTGGTTTCCTACATTTCACGTGAGACCTTCACTCCCAGTCGCCGTGAATTCGTGAGTCTTCGCTCTTCGCTCGCTACCATTGTAGGGAGATCGCTCGCTCACTTTCGGACCTTCACAGTCCGACTACCTCGCTTGGGCTGCACGCAAGGTCGAGGGCGATCTGGCGACTCAGGGAGGTCAAGTCGCCTTCGGGGAGGAGGTGGTCGCCGTCGAAGCGGTCGTAGGCAACGAGAGTTCGGACGTTCGCATCCTCAAGGTCACCTCCCGGGACGTCAAGACGGGAGCTACCACCGAGCGCTTCACTCGCAACATTGTCCTTTCCACCGGTGGCTCGCCTCGTCTCCCTCACCACCTCTCCACGCCCGACATTGAGGCCAGCGGTCGGGTCATTCATTCTTCGGCGTTCCTCGACCGCATTCACCCTGCTCTCGACTCCCTCACGGCGCCCCTTCCCGCCTCTCGTGCTCTGCGTGTCGCCGTCCTCGGCGCTGGACAGGTGAGCTCCGAATTCGCCGAACTCCGAAGTGACCTCGCGCTGATCGTTATCTTGCATCGCAGTCTGCTGCCGAGACCTTCCTCGCCCTCCGAGACGCCATCGCTTCCCACCTCCCCGCCGACGTCGAGCACCGACCTCAGATCGACCTGCTCATTCGCAGCGCGACTCTGCGCCCCGCCGACGACTCGGCTTCGACGAATGAGGTCTTTGACCCTGGCATGTCGCAAGCGGTCTACGGCGTCGACTCTACTGGTCGTTCGGTGATGCTCCAGGCGGCCAAAGCGACCAACTACTCGGTCGCCAACCCTCACACCCTCGCCGCTGTTCGTCGCCCGCCTTCGTTGACCTTGAAGCACAGACGCTTACGTTGCTTCTTCCACAGATGTACGAGACCCTCTACGCGCAACAAGTCGAGGTGGACATTGCTACTCGCGACAACGCGTCGTTTGCCAAGATCAACCGCGATCCCAAGCTCGCGATCCGCCCTTTCATCGAGCTTACCGGCGCTCGGCCACCAGCATCGGCCGATGCTCCCCTCACTCTTGAGCTCTGGCATTCTGCTACCTCATTGAGGAGCTCGGACGAGTACGATCTCGTCATTTGCGGCACTGGGTGAGTTTTGACAGGAGACGAGCGCCGAGCACCGAGGGCTGACCGCTCTCTTGCTCCTTTCAGCTACAACCGCCAAGCCTGGAAGAGCATTCTCTTTACCGAGCCATCCCTCGAGAGCGCCACTACATCGTCCACCACGCCCCTCACCACCCTCTTCCCTCCCACCTCCTCGGCGCAGCCGTCGCCCACCTCTCAAGGCTTGGGGCTGTCCAATTTCCCTCCTAGCGACTTCTCCCTCTCCAACACGTCCAGCACTACTCACTCTCGCCGCTCTACGACCGACTCTCCCCTCTTCGACCGCGAGCGCACTTCTCGTGCTCCCTCCTCGGCATTCTCGTCTCCTCCACCATCACGCGCTTCCTACTCCAAGGAGCGCCCCGATGTACCGGATTACGCCGTCAAGAAGAACTATAGGCTGGATCTTCCGAGCAAGACTGCCGCGGGAGGAGCGTTCAAGCCGAGCGTTTGGCTCCAGGGAAGCTGCGAGGCGACCCACGGCATCAGTGACTCGCTGTTGAGGTGCGTTCTTCTTTTTCGCTCTTCTTCCTCGTCCGAACTTGAGCTGACTTCCTCCCTTCTCGCTCGCAGCGTGTTGGCGGTGAGGTCGGGCGAGGTCGTCGAGTCGCTTAGGGAGGAGGGTTGGTTCGGAGATGAGTAGAGTTCAGACGGGAAGCAGTGCTGGGTATCGCGCTGCACCATTCTTTAGTATTCGGCACATAAACAAACGGCCGCAAAATGTTCAATAGTATTTCGCCTCAGCAGAACTTTTGAGCTCCTCGGTCGGCGATGAGTGCTCGGCGAAGAGTGCTAGGTGAAGACTTCAGCGAAGAACGAATGAATAGTCTATATCATGTGAATGCTAGTAATCTACAGCCCTCCATCTCCCTTGTGACACTCTGACCCCTTTAATCACCGAGAGGCATGGGCACATTCTCGCCGAGCTGCTCGGGGTGAACGGTGTAGCCAATCTCGTTCTGCTTGAAGGGTCCGTAGAAGCGAGCACGGTCTGCGAGGAGCGAGCATTTTAGCGAAGCTCGAACTGTCGTCGATGGCAAACAGCAACTCACTGTAGCGGTACAAAGGCTTTCCGGTACGAAGGCGGTCGACCAAATCGGCGTTGGAGCAGAAGTAACGACCCATGGCGATGAGGTCGTGCTCTCCGGCAGCGAGTCCCTCGTCGGCGTTGTCAGCGTTGTAGCCTCCAGCGGCGATGACGGGGGTTGAGCCGAGAGCGGCGCGGAAAGGCTTGAGGCTGACTTCTTCGCTGGCGACCTCCTGGCCGAGGGAGGCGAGCTTCTCGTTCTCCGACTTGATCTCATCGAATCGGGGCTCGATGAGGTGGCTGATGGAAGGGAGAGGATGGTGGGGTACCAGGGCGGTGTGGTGGAGGGAAGCAGGAGCAGAAGGAGGGTTAGTAAGGTCCTCGGCGAAGAGACGATCACAAAAGCTCTCACACGTAGGCAAGGCCGAGCTTCGAAAGCTCGGTGCAGAGCCAAGTCCACTGCTCCACCCGATGCTCGCCGCGAGTCTGGTTGAAGTAACCGAAGGGTGCAAGACGGACACCGAGTCGGTCGGCGCCGATGGCAGCAGAGATCTTGGCGATGGTCTCGCGAGTGAAGAGGGTGCGGCCTTCAATGGATCCACCGTATTGGTCGGTGCGAGTGTTGATGTTGGAGTGGTGGAACTGGTCGAAGATGTCTGCGAGGGCGTGGAAAGTCAGCGCCGTCCTCGACTCGAATCGAAAGTAGCGAGCCACTCACATCCGTTGGCGGCGTGGATCTCTACACCGTCAAAGCCAGCTTCGGTGACAGCAGCAAGAGCGCAACGGGCAAAGTCGTCCTGAGTAGCAGCAATCTCCTCGACGGTGAGGGCGTGAGGAACCTCGAAAGGCTCCGTAGGAAGGCCGGCCCAGGCGTGAGGCGAGTCGGTGATGGGAACGTCGGAGGAGGAAACGGGCTGCACTCCCGAGACGGTGGAGTGCGAGTTGCGACCCTGGTGCCAGACTGCAAAGGTAATAAGTCAACTCTCGAAGCTCGGCGATCATTCGGCGAAGGCTCGAAAGGCTTACGCTGAGCAAACACCTTGCCTCCCTTGGCGTGGATCGAGTCGGTGACCTTCTTCCATCCCTGCACCTGCTCGGGGAGCCACATGCCGGCCACACCGAGCATACCAGAGGCGACGAGCGAGACGGGACTGCCGAGAAGGAGAGGTTAGCTCTGTAGAAGGCGTTGGAGAGCTTGAAAACATACACAGCCTCCGAGATGAGGAGTCCGCCATCGGTAGCTCGCTCTGAGTAGTACTCGCACATCCTGCAGACGACCATTTGAACCTTATCAGCCTGCTAGAAGTCGCAAAGTTTCGACGAGCAACTGACAAGTCGTTGGGCACCCAGGTGCGCTCAGCCTTGTCATTCTTGGTAGCCCTGTTGCGAGTGAGGGGAGCCATCACGATGCGATGCCTGTCGAGCGAGAGCAGAAGTCAGCAACAGCTTGCTTTCAGCTCGGCCGGTGAGGCTTCGATGAAGGACTCACTTGAGCTCGATGGGCCCAATCTTGAAGGGAGACCAGAGGGTAGGAGCAGCAGAAGGCATCTTGTAAGCTGTTTGGTGGTGAGAGAAGAGTGCAAAATAAAGTGCGAAAGGAGAGAAGCGTCGCAGAAGGCCTGCCGCTTCCCCCTCGAAATCGGCCCCCCCGCTTGTCTCAGAGGCAGGGCTGGAGTTCGGAAGCAGGAGGGAGGTATCTCAACCTCCGAAGCCGATAAGCGTGTTACCTTTCACTCAGCGCGAAACACTCAGCCGCGCTGTAGTCCTCCGCCCGCCGACGGCTGCGGATCGCTTCCAACCCCCTTGCCCGGCCTTCGCTCTCGCTATCTCTCTTTCTCCTTCCCTTCACATCTCGCCTCAGCACACACCCCTTCTACTCAACTACAAATCACTTGTTCATCATGTCCGATACCACCAACTTCGACTCGTGGATGAAGCGCGACTTCATCGGCTACGGTCCTAACCCTCCCAACCCCAACTGGCCCAACGGAGCCAAGATCTGTGTCAACTTTGTCCTCAACCACGAAGGTGAGCTTCCATCTACCCGCCCATGACGCCCGAGCTAATCCAGAGGTCTTCTGCAGAGGGAGGAGAGCGAAGCGTCGAGGACGGAGACACTGAGGCCGAGACAGTTCTCCACGAATTCGGTCCCGTTGGACATGCGAGTGCTCCGAATCATCTACGATAGACATCTACTAACTCTCCCTGCTCTCACACAGCTTGTCGCCGTCCCCGGAGCTCGTGATCCCGCTACCGAGGTAAGCTTGCCTTCGCTAGTCTCTCTCGCCCTTCAGAGCTGATGTAGGCCTTCTTGCGCAGACCCAATTCGAGTACGGATCTCGCGTCGGAGTCTGGCGTATTATGCGCCTCTTCAAGAAGCACAAGTAAGCTCTTAAACTCGTTTCTCGGTCCTTTCGCAGCTGAGAATTGACCTTTCCGCCTCTTTCAGCATCCCCATCACCTTCTACGCCGTTGCTCGTGCTTTCGAGAGGAACCCCGAGGTCGCCAAGTACGCTGAGGAGAACGGGCACGAGGTTGCCTCCCACTGCTACAAGGTGAGCGAAACCCTTCCTTTCGCCGAGCGCTTCTCCTGCTGCCGAGAACGTATTTAGCTGACTTTGAGCTCCTCAACATGATTATTAGTGGAGGCCATACACCGGTCTGACTGCTGACGAGGAGGAGGAGTACATCCGCAAGGCCGTTCTCTCCTTCCAGAAGACCTCGCCCTCGGGCAAGGTCCCCGTCGGGTGGGTCGATTTTAGCATCTTCTGGTGCTCTGTAGGTCTTTATGAGTCAGTTATTGACCGCCTCGTCCACTCAGATGGTACTATGGTCGTCCTTCCGCTCGCTCGGCGCCCCTCGTCGCCAAGGTCTACCGCGAGCTCGGCCACGAGGTGAGTCTCCCTTCCATCGGATCTGGATGAACACGAACTAATCCAGTTCTTCTTCTTCTTTGTATCAAGCTGCTCTACTGGGCCGACACGTACGCAGATGATCTTCCTTACTGGACGGAGATGCCTGGAGGAAAGCCCGACGAGGGTCTCGTCATGGCTCCCTACACGCTGTAAGCGTCTTTGTTTTGGCGATAAAGCGCTTCTTCTAACCTTGATGAACCCTACAGTGACAACAACGACTTCAAGATGTGGCTCGGACAAGTAGGAAGCGACGACGCCTTCGCTCAGCACTGCATCGACTCGTTCACGTAAGTTCTGGTGTCCATCAACGTACAATTGAACTCCCGCTGACCTCTCATCCCATGTAGTACCGTTCGCGACGAGGCTATTGAGGATGGCAAGGTCGGATACATCACCGTCGCTCTTCACTCGCGCTGGATCGGCAGGTAAGTGAACGCCGAGCTCCCCCCTTTTCGCGCTTCGCTGACCCTTTCTCAACAGGCCCGGTCGCTTCCAAGCTCTCAAGAGGATCGTAGAGCACTTTGCTAGCTTCGACGACGTTTGGTTCGCGACCAAGGAGCAGACTTGCAGGTGAGTTGCCGCCGCTCGGCGCCAAAGTCTTCCTCTCGGCTCGAAGCTGATCTCTTTTCCTCTGCCCTGCTGCACAGGCACTTCGCTAAGGAAATCCCTTACGTCCCCAAGAAGTAGAGGGGGGCTGGGGATGAATAGAACCGGCAGTATTCTTGTATAGAGGTCAGTCAATGAGACGAGCATTTCGCAATCTTCTTTCCTGCGCGACGAGAGGACGAAGACCCCTGAGCTTTACGGCAACATCTCTCCTCTATTGTCCCGGGCGTATTACACCATATCAGCGATCACGAAGCCCTCGCACTTCCCCATCTCATCGGGAACGGCCCAGCTCGGCGAGAGCAAAGAGCAATCGAGGACGAGCGAAAGGAGGGTATGCGACAGAGCGCAGAGCTCAGTGCACGACTATACCTCGTCCATCGATCGTCGTCGCAAGTGAAGTTCCTCGAGACTCGAGCCCAAGCTCGGCGACGGCGAAGCACATTCGCGAGAAGAAAGCGGACGAGAAGTCTTGATAACGAATCTATGACACCTTGAACAATATCTACACAACCAACTAAGCACATCTAACCATCTACAGTGCCGAGACCCATCCTCCTCCCTCGCCCCAGACCTTGCCGACCGACTTGGCCACTCGGAGAAGCTCCTGGTCGTGATAACGAGGAGTGACGAGGGAGAGTCCGAGAGGGCAGCCGTTGGGACCCTTGAAACCGGGAATGTTGATGATAGGAGTGTGGAGGATGGTCCACATGAGGTTGAAGGACTGCGAGAAGGACGAAAACGAGAGTCAGCGCCGAGCTTACAGCGCGGCGGGGTGGAGCAGAAACTCACAGCATCACCAGTGAAACGAAGAGGCTCTTCAAGAAGGGGCGCCTCGTCCGTAGTACTAGGAGTGACGAGAGCGGTGTACTTGCTGGCAATGCTGTCGATGATGGGGCGGAGCTTGGCGATCTCGTCGTAGGCCTCGAGCTGCTGAGCACGGGTAACGCCGGTCGAGTTCTCAACGTGCGAGACGATGAGAGGGTCGAGGAGGTCCTTGGATCCAGCGTACTCGGAGAGGAAGGCGGAACGTCCTTCGCCGGCGAGAACGGCGCTGCGAGTCGAAGGAGACAGATCAGCGAGGGCGAAGGATATGCGAGGGAGTAAAAGCTACGCACGGGTACCACTTGCCCATTCCGTCGACGCCGAACTCTGCTGGTAGCTCGACCTCCTCGACAATCGCACCCTCGGCCTCGAGCAGCTTCTTTCCGAGAGCCCACGCATCCTGAGTTCCCTGGGTCGCCTTGGGCCAAACGGCAGTCTTGACGAAACCGAACTTGGCTCCCTTGAGGGGGAGAGGAGTAGGCTCGGGAGTCACATCGTCCTCGAGAGCGAAGACCGAGGCGAGCATCTCGAGATCCTCGACCGAGCGGGTGTAGAGACCGAGAGTATCGCACATGATCGAGTCTGGGAAACGGATTACGTTAGTGGAATGTCATGGTCGAGCTCAAGACGGTCTAAAGACGTACAGATCTTCAATCCCTCGCGGTTGATGGCGTTCCACGTCGGCTTGAGGGCGAAGATTCCGTTGAAGGAGCCGGGACGGATGGTGGATCCTCCGGTTTGAGCTGTGGAGTGCAATGGAGTCAGATGACATGCCTACGAGAGCTCAAGGGGCGTCGAAAGCACGACGTCAAGCCGAGGAAACTCACTGCCGAGGGAGATAGTGCACTGAAGGTCGCCGACAGCGGCTCCACTGCCCGAGGAGGATCCTCCAGGGGTGCGCTTGGAGTCGTGAGGGTTTTGAGCGGCCGTACCCTTTTGGCAAGTAGCGAACTCGGTCGTCTGAGTCTTTCCGAAGATGAGGGCGCCGGCGGAGCGGAGGATCTTGACGCAGGCAGCGTCAACGGGGACGAGCGAGTCCTTGTAGATGGGCGAGTTGTGTTGAGTGGGCATGTCCTGAGTGAAGCGAGCTGGGTTAGTCTCTCTCGTCTTCGGCTCAGCTCGAGCTCGCGCCCGCTGAGATAGCTGGGAGGCGAGCACAGGAGTACGAAGGGGCGAGGGAGAAGCAGCAAACTCACCTTGGTGTAGATGACATCCTTGACTCCGACGCATACTCCGTGCAGAGGTCCTCGCTTCTCAAAGGGGATGGCATCGAGCTCGCGCGCCGACTTGAGGACGAGCTCGGGGTCGAAGAAGGCCCACGCCTTGACGGCAGAATCGCGCTCCTCGATGCGACTGATAAGAGACTTGACGCTGTGCGAATGGTGCTCGGTCAGCCAACGTCGCTCTCGAGGAGAGATAGGCTCGACTCACTAATCCTCGACGGTGAGCTGTCCGCTAGTGGTGAGGGCGACGACTTCGGAAGCGGTGAGGCGGTAGAGATCGGTCTTCATAGTGTATTGTCGTTGGTGTTGCTCTAAGAGGTGATAGCGACGTGAGAGAAGAGCGAGAGCCGGAGGGGCAAGTCGCTCGCGCTTCCCCCGCTTAACGGAAGCTAGCTTCGGCAGAGGTTTAGCTGCCCCGCGAGCGCCTTATAACTCGGCCGTCCTGCGATTGCCGCTGTAGCATGATTCGTTAAAAGTGAAGAGACAGGCGAGCGATATGTGGTAGGAAGCAGAGCCAAGTTTCGCTCTTCTCCCTTCGTCTCCTTTCGACCTTCAAACTCTTACTCTCGCTCTTACTCTCAACTCGCGCGATTGCTTACTCGAGGCGGTTCCGATACTAATCGGCATTGCATTTCGAAATCAGCATTAGCTCTGGAGGCATTTCGGGGCTTGACTTTTCGCCGCCCCGGGTCAGGGCACGTCGAGCTTCGGTTCGGCAGAGTCGCTCTCCCCACTGCGAAGGGGCAGCAGAAGGGGGAAGCGTCGAACAGCTGTGGCTACCTCTCCACACTCCCAGCAGCCATGGGAGCAGAGCTACAGGATCAGTCGAAGCGGTTGCAGGGCTCTCAACTCCTCCTCGTCTTTCTCGGCCTGCAGCTCGCCCTCTTCCTCTCGTTTCTCGACTCGACATCAGTATCAACAGCAGCCCCGCTCATAGGACAGGACTTGGGTGCATCTTCCTCCATCACCTGGGTCGGGACGTCTTTCCTAGTGCGTTTCTTTCGAGCACAGGCGTTTCACGGACTACAGCTGAACTGTTCGGGTACTAGGTCGCCAATACATCCTTTCAAATCGTCTCCTCACGGCTCAGCGACATCTTTGGACGCAAGATCGTCTTGCTCGGCGCTCTCTTCCTTTTTGTCCTCGGCGATCTTCTCTGTAGGTCGTTTCTCGCTGTTGACTCAAGGGAAAGCCTGTTTGTTGAAGGAAGATTAAGACGCTCTCTCCTACCACATAAGCTGACCTCGCCTTTCCTTTCTCTTCGCACTCCGAACTTGAAGGCGGTTTCGCAAAGAATGCCATCTGGCTCTACTGCTGTCGAGCCGTGGCAGGAATCGGTGGAGGAGGAATCAACAGTCTCTCGATGATCATCGTCAGCGATGTAGTCGCCATGAAGGACCGTGGAGCCGCTCAGGGATTGCTCGGCATCGCTATCTCGCTCGGCTCTGGCCTCGGTCCCTTCGTCGGCGGTCTCTTTGCGCAGAATGTCACTTGGAGGTGGACTTTCTGTAGGTCTTCACTCTTCGCATGCTCTCTCGCTCTTGTACCACGAGCGGGGAGCGGCACACCAGGCTTCGGAAGCCAGGCGCCGAACACCGAGCTGACCTTGCCGCTTCCACAGGGATTACGCCGCCCATGGGAGCCATCACCATGGTCATCATTTGGTTCCTCCTCCCTCTGAACCCCGTCAAGGGTGACCTGCTGTCCAAGGTCCGTCAGATGGACTGGACCGGCACCGTCCTTTCGCTCGCCATGACCGTCTGCCTTCTTGTGAGTGCTCCCTGCAGCTCCTTTCGCCGTCGAAGCTGAGTTCTGCTACAACAGGTACCTCTTTCCGGCGGTGGAACTACCTTCGAGTGGAATTCGCCTGTCGTAATCGCTCTCTTCGTCGTCAGCTTCGTCGCCGGAGTCGCCTTCATCATCGTCGAGGGTCGCTTCGCTTCTCTCCCACTTCTGCCTGGTCGCATGTGAGTTCATATTGAGCGAGTTTTTGATCCGGCTGACTCGTCGCTGACCCATCTCCTACTCTTCAGCTTCCGCAATCGCAACATCGCACTTCTCCTGGTGCAAACCTGGCTCGTCGGATCGGTCTTCTACGGCAACAGTGAGTCAAGCTACGTCACCCTTTATAGTTAAACGTCTAACACTTCGTTACCTTGCCCTCGCCAGTCTTCTACATCCCTCTCTACGCCCAAAACGTTCGAGGAATGGGTGCCATCTCCTCGGCGGCCATCCTCCTCCCCCTCGTTCTCGTTCAAACCTTCACTACAGTCATCTCGGGCTACGTCGTCAAATACACGGGATACACCAAGTCTTCATTCGTTGTTGGATTCATCTTCTGGTTCGCTGGACAAGGAGCCCAGCTTTGCTTCGGAAGGACGACGAGCATCGGCGTAATCGTTGGGGTGCTGCTGGTGCAGGGTATGGGAGTTGGAGCAACACTTCAGAGTAAGTTGACTACTCTCTGACTCAATACACTGAAGATTAAGGCTGACCTACTTCTCTTTCCCCTCGTAGGCAGTACGTTTTACAAAGCTCGGCGCTGCTTCTCCGTTTCCTCGCTGACCTTCTCCCCTTACAGCTCTCGTCCTTGCACAAGCCTCGGGAGTTCCGGCCGACCGAGCAGTAGTCACTGGCGCACGCAAGTGAGCTGCGTTGGCTCTCGCGTCAGCCTTTCTCCTTTCATCGCTGACCCTCCTCGCCTTTTCCCCTCCCCACCAGCTTCGCCCGCACCTCGGGCGGCGCCATCGGTCTCGCGGTGGGCAACTCCATACTCAACAACGTCTTCACCTCCTCCCTCCCGTCCTCGCTCCCTGCCGCCCTCAAAGCCGAGCTGCGCAAGGACTTCGTCTTGCCCGACTCCCTCACCACCGAGATGAGAAATGAGATCCTCGATGCCTACATGAAGGGCATTAGGGATGTCTTCATCCTCTTCGTACCGATCGTGGGATTGTGTCTCGTGATGTGCTTCTTCATCAAAGTGAGCTCGGTCGCCTACCTTCGAGGACAGCTCGGCGTTGGCTGACCCTCCTTCCCCTCCTCGCGCGCAGGACATCTCCCTCGACGAGCCAACACCAGTAGCTCCTCCTCTTACCTCTGAGCCAGATGTAGAAAAGGGCTCCGCCCTCTCAGAGGATAGGGACAAGGCGTCGAGCGAGTCGGGGGCTACCACTCCGACGACCTTGTGCGAAGTGCAGGAGGTGCAGGAGGGGGAGAAGGGGAGCAAGACGCTTCCAGTCGTAGAGAAATAGAGGCGTAGAGCCTTGTAGATATCATAACACTTGCATCGTCGCATCCATTCCGCATTTCGGTCGAACTCGAGTGCGAGAGCTGTCTTCGCCGCCTCGCCGCGAACGAGAAAGGAACAACACAGATGGGCACATCAAATAACACTGCCTGTACAAAGCACCTCCAAAGCTACTACCTCTCCATCCTCAGCTCAGCATTGAGCCTCTGCACCCTCGCCACCAGTCCTCCGGTCGCCTCCTCCTTCGCGCCCGCTTTGCCTTTGCCCTTCTTGCTCGGCTTGTCGGCGGCCTTTACGGGTCCGAGCAGGGCAGCGAGACGCTCAAGACGGGGCTGGAAGTCGTCCTGTGCGTGCAAGGGAGGAGAGAAAGTCAGCACAAGGAGAGGGAGAGGGAGACGAAACGAGAGACGAACCGAGGGAGAAGGAGCACTGTCGGGCTCGGGTGGTGGGGCCTGCCAATCGAGTGAGGCGGCCGAGAGGTCGTTGAGGAAGGAGTGAAGGTCCCTCGTAGTCTGTCGTCGGTTCAAAAACGAGATCAGCGCTCGTTCTCCTCTTCCTCGCCCTCGCTCGGGCCAAACTCACCTCAACCCTCTTCCTACTCTCCTTCCACCCTTCCTCCTCCTCCCTCATCCTCTTCCCCACCCCCGCTCTAGCTCTCTGCACACCCAACAACTCTGTCCGCAATTGCCGAGCTTTGGCTCGAGCGGTCGAGACGGCGGCGGAGGAAGTTGAGAGGGTTGAGAGTTGGTCGGAGCGGGTTAGGAGCAGTATTTGGAGGATGGTGGAGTAGCGGGTGAGGGATCGGGCGGGGCGGGAGGTGGGGGCGAGAGTCGAGCTGGGGAGGAAGGGTCAGCAGGAGTCGGAGCGGAGAAGGAAAGGAGATTGAGCTCACATCTTCCTCCCTAGTAACTTCCTCACGCCACCGTACACCACATCCACGGCGTTCAACCTCCCCTTATTCCCCTTCAACCTCTCAGTCCGAACCTTCGTTCCCTTTTTCCTCTTGCCACTTCCCTCGGCCTCGTCGCTATCCTCCTCCTCGCTCTCCTCTTCCTCGACCATCCCACTAGGCTCGGCGTACGAATCCACCGCTTCCGCTTCAGAGTCGGTACTCGCCATCACGTCGTCGTAGCTCTCCACCACGGGAGGAGGAGGAGGGACGTCCGAGATCCGAACGCGCTTGCTCTTGGAAGAAGGGGGCTTGGGCTTGGAGGGGGCGCTTCAGGGTGTGAAGAGGGTCAGTAGAGTTCAGAGCGAGGGAACACCACCTTCGACTCACCTCGCGGCCTTGCCAGACGCCTTAGCCTTGGATCTCGGCGGCTCAGCTACGTCCTCCTCGGCCGCTCTCGAGCGCTTCTTGCTCGTCGGCTTCTTGGGCTTGACCGACGCGGGCTCCTCCTCCTCCTCCTCTTCAAGAGCTTGCGCCACGCTCTTCCTCTTCCCTTTGCCCTTGCCCTTGGCGCCCGAAGTCGACGCGACGGTCTCCTCCTCCTGCTCGGGCTCAGGCTCGGCTTCCTCCTCGATAAGAGCAGACGCGGGCTTGATGGAGGATTTCCGTTTCTTAGCTGCTGCTGCTGCTGGGGCGGTTGGCGCGGTAGAGGTAGACGCGGAAGGAGGAGGTTTGTTGGTTGAAGCGCGACGAGGTGCGGTGGTCGTCGAGGTCGACGACTTCCTCTTCCCAGCTGCCTTGGAGGTCGAGGTAGAAGCAACTGGCCCCTCCTGTTGCTCCTCCTGTTGTGCTGCAGTCGAAGCCCTCGCCTTGCTGGCCCTTCTGCTTGCCGTCGCGCTCGCGCTCGTCGGGGGTGTTGTTTTGGCTGTTCCCTCCCGCTCCTTTTTCTCCGCCTGGCTGAGTCGGGGTTTAGCGGGCGACCTTCTCTTGGTGGGAGAGAGCGCTGCAGGCTGCTTTGGCGGCGGAGGGGGAGCTCCCAATCGTTTCCCAAACGAAGGGAGCGGCTGAGGTCCTTTCGGCAGCAGAGCGTTCAAGTTGTTCCAAGCCCTGTTCTCGAGCGCGTCAGCTGGTATTTACAGCTACAGAGAAGCGAGATACCCACCCTACTGGTCCCTTGAGACGAGCTTGTCGCTCTTCGTCGCGTGTTTGAGGGATCGGGGCAGACGGAGCGGCTTTGACTGTGGGGGATTGAAAGGTAGGGATGCGGATCGACGGTTGTGAGGAGAAGATGGACGATTTCGCCTTGGCCGGCGGAGGTTGCGACATGACGAGTGAGCGAGGAGACGGAGGGAGAGAAGCGAAAGCGCGAAGAGCGGCGGTTGCGCTGAAGTTGAAGTAGCATTCGGTACAAGTAGGTTCAAACGGCTTGACTGACTGTATCTTTTACTGTGCCAGCTCGCTGCACCTCTCTCTCGCTCCTCTCGCCATTCGCCCTCGGCGCCTCCGTCGCAACGTAACGACCGAGGAAAGACAGCTGATGTTGCACAACAAGGGAAGAATCGGACTGAGACGCGTATTAGGATGTAAATCTAGGGTGTCGGGTGCTTCCCACCGGCTGGTCATGCGCGCTTCAGCAGCCTGTAGCGACGAGAGAAGGGGGTCAGCTCGGCGCTCCTTCCTCTGAGCTTCTTCCTCGGCAGCACGCGAGACTCACCAATTCAGCGTCAAGTCGATATTCCTCTGGCTCTTGGCTGTAACGTGCGTCAACCCGTCAGCTCCAGTTCAACCCAGCGCGACGAGGCAGAGCGAGCGAGCGAGCGAAGGAAGACCCACCCGAAACCGAGTAACAGCTAACCTCCCTATTCGTAATACTCGCCAACCCCAGCGCCGCGATCAACTCATCGACCTTGGCATGGTTATCGAGGTCGTTCTTGTTGCCTAGCACCTGTTCACGTTGGGCGTCGAGGAGCGAGGTCAGCGTTGCGCCGAGCGAGAAGGAAAAGGGAGGAGACGACGCACCAGCACTGGAATACCATGCAGCTCGGGCTTCTCTAACAGTGCGTGTAGTTCGGCTTTCGCGGCGGGGAATGAATCCTTGTCGGCGGAATCGACGATGTAGCTGGAATCGAGACGGCGCCGAAGCTGATGATTAGCTCGCGCTTCTGGTGCTCCTTCTCCGAGTGGGGGAGCGAGCGAGGAGAGGGAGAGAGAGGAAACTCACCCAATAGCGTTCACACCACGACAATACCGTTCCCACATTGATCGGAAGCGAGGTTGTCCGCCGATATCTGCTCGGTCGAATTCGTCAGCTATCATCCCTCTCTGCGTCTGACCTCCAAATCTATCAGAGCATCCACCAGCTTCTCCTAGCTAGTAGAAACCCCGAGTATCGTGGTACAGCGGCAAAAAGAGAGAGCCGACGCACCCCACAGCTTGAACGTCTGCTCTCGCAAGCGCCGTCAGCATCAGCGTACAGCTACTTCTTCAGCAGCGCCAGAAAGAGACGTACCACATTCCCCTTTGTCACTTTTCTCAGATTAAACCCACTGCATCCCAGCGAACAGCGAGCGAGCGAATGATCCAACAAGCGTCAGCTCGCGCTTCTCCCGACAGGGGAGGAGGAGAGAGCAGAGAGCAACTCACACGGTAGGAATCATACTCGAGCTAAACTCTCCCGCCGCCAACACATTCACCAAGCTCGTCTGTCCCATCCGAATTCAAGGTCAGCTGGCGCCTCTCTCTCGCACTCCAGGCAGAAGGAAGCAGGGCGGAGGAAGAGCATACCTTCCCCGAATTCTGCAGCCCAATCAACGCTATATCAGCTTGCTTGTTCCACAGTAGGGAGCGGAGCCAGTTGAGGAGGGCGGTGAACATGCTTCCGGGTCCCGCTGCTCGCTGAGAGTTGGGCTGCTCGTTGCTGGAGGGAGTTGGGGATAGGTGGTAGAAGGAGAGTGTAGGAAATTCAAGCTGTGATTTGCTGCTGCTGCTCGGGCGAAAGGCGAGAGACCAGAGATGAGCTGAAGAGCGAGGATGTGGCGGAGAGCAAGGGAGGAGGGGATGACGGAGGGCCGGGCTGAGGTCGGCGAAATGGAGGGGTAGTGTGGCGACTCTTGAAAGCAAGGTCGCTAAATCGTCTTTGTATCACACTTGAGCAGCAGCGTCCCCAGCTCGTTCTGTAGCTCTCCCCTTCCTCGGCGATGGCTCGGAGCTCGGCGCTCGATCGGCCCTCTAGCTGCTCGCTGCTCTCCAACAGCATCTCGAAGGACTAAAGACTCAAGAGAATACATATCAATCAATGATGCCACGAAGCTAGCTCACCAATCCAATGAAGCTCGACCCTCAACGGCCTGCGGAATGTCCATCCCCCCTCCTCGTCGTCGATCCACCCACAGTAGCGCCTAAGCAGCTGTCCTCCTCTTTCCCTTCCCCTCCTCCATCTCTACTTCTACTGCTCCTTCTACCCCCCTCTCACCTCTCCTCTGCTCCCCTCGGCCCTCCCTACCTCGGCAGCGCTGCACCTCTCGCCGCTCCCCGACCTCGTAAATCTCCCTCTACATCCCCCCCATCTCAAACCTCTCCAAACTCTCCAACAACCTCCTCCTCTCCTCCACACTCATCTCCCTCTTCTCCAAATCCGCACGCATACCAGCAATGACCTGCTGTTTGAGGAGATCGTAAGATGGGGCTTGAGGCGGGAGGGTCGGGTTGAAGGTGCTGGAAGGGGGAGGTTTGGAGAGCTTGGATTTGGAAGATTGGGGCTTGGTGCGAGACGTCTTTGATTTGGGCTGCTCCTCCACTCGACTCGCTTCGTTGCGCTCCATCAAATCCCATTCTTCCTCGCCCTCCTGCTCCTCCTCCTCTTCCTCCTCCTCCTCTCCATCGTCCTCGACATCACTCGCGACAAACTCTCCCAACGGACTCCCATTAACGCTCTGCAGCACGATACTCTCTCCCCTCCTCGGCCTCCTCGCCGTCCCCGTCCCCCCTGCGCCGCGGTGGACAGAAGGAGTGGGAGGGAGAGCGGGGTTGAAGCCCGCTGAGGCGTTGGTGGAAGAGGTGCGGTAGATGAAGTTTGTGGAGGATGGGTCGGTGGGTGCGGAGGTGATGGTTGAGGGACGGAGGCGGAGTCGGGGCTTGCGGGCGGTCTGTTGGAGGAGGGAGGGGGTTAGCGAGCCGCTCGAGAGAGGGGAGGTTGGTAGGAGACGTGATGACGCGAGGGGCATCACAGAGCACCCTGGACTACCCTCAAGAGCGAGCGAGCCCTCCTCCTCCGCGAGCAAGCCCAAGAGACAAGAAGACTCACGCTCGGCGATCCCGGACCCCTCCCCTTCGCTCCCGTCGCAGTTCCACCAGCAGCTTTAGCCTTGGCCTTGATAGCGCTCGAACTAACTGCATGTCGAAGTTTCTTGCTCGTGGCGTTGGGTCCGGAGAAGACTTCGTCGTCGTCGAGGGCTGTGAGGGTTCGGCGAGGGGGGTCAGCGAGCTGGCAGGTAGAGGAGGGAAGCGGGGAGGAGCAGAGGACGGACCTCGGGCGGGGGACTTGGTTAGATCGGTACGCTTCCTGTTAATCGTGCGAATGAAGGGAGGGAGGGAGAGGGGAGGGAGAAGGTCAGCTCGTCTGGTCTGGCTCGTTCGCTCGGCGCCAGCCAGCACTGGCTCCAACATACCTCTTCCTAGCGCTCTGTTCGACCTGACCCATCGGCGGTTGCTTATCCCTCAACATGCCCCCAACCACACCCCTCAAGGCCTTGTCCCTATCTCCTTCAAACTCTCCCAAGAACCGGCCCAGCGAGAGCTCTTGAATCTGAGGGTCCAAAGAGGAGAGAGCGGTAGCCCAGTGACGTTGAATTTGGAGGAGTCGGAGTTGTTGGGAACGGCGCAGGGCTAGGAGGGTCGAGTGGGCTGTTTCGATGCAGAGAGAGCGGAGAGTTGAGTGAGAGCTGCGAGAGGGAGAGCGAAGAGAGAGAGAGGGAGAAGAGACTGACCGTCCAAGTTGTAGTTTGCTAACATTGCTTCTAGTTGGAGTACAGAATAGCCCAACGATACGTCGGGAGAGGGAGGGTTGGCAGTCGTCGTGTTTGTTGTCGTTGAAGGAGGAGCGGGAGTGGGTTTGACCCTAGAGCCACTGTTACTAGTAGTAGTAGCTTTGGTAGAGCCCTTCTTCTTTACTGCCATTTCTGTTCTTTTCTAGTCGATTCAATTCACTGAGACGAGGTGAGAGTGGGAAGAAGACAAGGAGCGATCCACCTCGACGCGTCTCTCTCGCTTCGACCACATCGTTCAACAATGCCCGCTCTCGCTTCACGGGATAACAACCTACAGAATTCAGGAGGAGGCTCTCCTCGTCATTCTCTATCAAACTCAAACAATAAATCACCTCCTCGTTTGGGCAAAGTAGCGGCGATTCAAGCTGCCAACCAACGTCGACTCGCTTCCAACCCAGATCTCTCGCTCGCTCGCGCTGCTGGACATGCCAACTCACCTCGTCGCTCCGGTAACTTGCCTGCTCCGCTGGTAGTAGAGAGTCAACGTTACGAGGAATGGATGAAGATTGCTACCGATAATGTGAGTCTGGCTCTCTCTCTCTCGACTGCTCGCCGTGTTTGGTCGTCTCATTCTCTTCGCTAACTCGTTCTCCGTCCAATGTGACATAGAAAATCACCTCCACCAACACTTGGAACCTCGCTTTAATCGACTACTTTCACGACATGTCCCTCCTCCGTAACGGCGATGGAGACAACTCGATCAACTTTCAGAAAGCTTCGTGCACCCTCGATGGTTGCGTCAAGATTTGGACGTCTAGGGTTGATTCTGTAGCTACCGAGACGGGAAAGCTACTTAGTGGTTTAGCGGAGGATGGTCGTGAGTTTTGGACTGAGGAGCGCCGAGAGGGGGACGCGCCGAGAGGGGGACGCGCCGAGGTTGAACGACGCGTTTGCTGACCTATCTGTTGGTCAATAGGATCCTCCGCGCAACAGGATGAAGACGACGAGTCCAACGATGAGGACGACGACGAGACGCGCGAGAAGAAGGCCAAGAAGCGTGTACGTTCCTTCTCCCTCACCCTCCCTCACCCTCCCTCTCCCTCCCTGACTCCTCCTTCTGCCTCATAAACAGACCGCCCGTCAAGCCGCCACCCTTGCCGACTCTTTCGCCAAGCTCCGGGTCAAAGCCTTTGACCTAGAATTCACCGTCGACCCTTTGTTCAAGAAGACTTCCGCCGATTTCGACGAAGGAGGTGCTGGAGGCATCTTGATGAACCATCTTGGGTGCGATGGGAATATGAAGGTCGTGTTTGATGCTGGGGATGCTAAGGTCGCGGGAGATGAGGAGGATGGTGGAGAGGTTGAGGAGGAAGAGGAGGAGGAGATTGGAGTGAAGGTCGATTTGAGCAAGCTTCGAGGTGAGTCCTTCCGCTCTCGCTCTCGCTCTCGCTCTTTCTCACTCTACTGACTCCCTCCCCTCCCTCCCCGCTCCTCGTCACACACCAACAGCCAAATGCCTCCCCCCCTCCCTCGCCTCCCTCTCCTCCTTCTCCCTCTGCCCCTCCCTCTCCTCCTTCCGTTTCTCCCCCGACGCAACTCTCGATCTCGGCATCCTAAACCCTGTGGACGACGATGAACCTCCCGCTCAATACCAGCACCGTCCTAACGCTCATCTCGCCAACGACGATGAGGAGGGAGGAGGAGGAGAGTTCGGCGGATTCGGTCAGGAGGGCTTTGGCGGTGGGGGAGTCAATGATGGGTTCGATTTTGGAGGAGGAGGGGAGGAATACGGAGGAGGAGGGGGAGAGGTCGACTTCTTTGCTGAAGAGATGGCCGCCGACGCTTCCCTCGGCGGAGGACAGGGACTCGGCGGAGTCGAAGCCTTTGATCCTCGGCGTGCCCCTGGAGATCGCGAGTTGGTCATGGCTATGGATGGAGCGGGAGCGGGGGGAGGAGAGCAGATCTTTGATTACTTTGATCAGAAGTTGGGTGGGAAGAATTGGGCCGGTCCCGAGCATTGGAAGATGAGGAGGGTGGTGGCCAAGAAGGGTGCGTTTCATCTCGTCGCGTGGATGCAGTGGAGGGAATGAGCTTGATTGAGCCGTCGCTGACCTTCTCTCCTTTCCGCCGCCTCCCCCTCGCATCGCCGAATTCTCTTCCTCTCCTCCCCGACACGAAGACGAAACCACCACCACGGCCAAGCAACGCAAAGAGAAGATCACTTTCTCCTTCGATTTCACCCAACCTCCCCCTCTCTCCCAAGAAGAGCTCTTCGCCACGGCTCCTACCGCCGCCTCGATCCGTTCTACTCGGAAAACTTCCCTCCCCTCCGCTTCCGCTAAAGGACGACGCGCTTCAAAGGCCGTTGGAAAGGAGGAGAACTACACACTACCCGATGATCATCAATTCAACTCGCAAATCCTCCTCCGTCTCTTCCTCAAGCCCAAAACCGCTGTTCGTCCCTTCTCTTCCTCCTCTCCCTCGCTCCCCCACTGACCTCCTCTCTGATGGCATACAGCTCAAAATGCGTCGACGAGGACCACCCCAAGGGCAAGCCGAGGGAGCCGAGATTGATGCTCAGTATTGGGCTCAGGCGGGCGCTCATGGGGAGGGAGATATGGGAGGCATGGACCCGTTGGATCAAAGGTTTGGGGATGATGATGGGTTTGGTGAGTTGCTTTTCTCCTGTGTTATCTCTCTCTTGATGGGGCGTGAGAGGCGGAAGGGAGTAGGGAAGTCGAGCGCCGCTGACTCGCTCGCCGTCGCCGAGAACAGGCGGAGACGACTACGCCGTGCCCTTCGACACTCAAATGCTCAACGCCGACGACGACGACCTTCCCTACTTCAACGAAGACGACGAGGACGAGCCCGATATCGCCAACCTCGGCTCGGGTGATGGACCTTCGACGGGGGCGACGGAGGAGGAGCCAGAGGATATGCTCCTTGCTACCCAGGGGCAGTTGAAGAGGGTTAGGCCGGAGAATATTAATTATGCCAAGAGGGCTAAGAGGGTCGATGTTAAGAAGTTGAAGGATAGTATTTGGAAGGAGTTGGAGGATGTGACGATTCCGGTCAAGGAGGTGAGTTTCTCTTTCGCTCTTCCTCGCCATCCCACACTCGCTAACTCTCTCCTCTCGCAAACAGTTCCCCACGGCCCCAGCCTACCATCCTACTCCCTCCTCTCCCTCCTCCTCAACCCCCTCCGCCCCCGAATCCCTCGTACCCGTCGTCTCAGGACTCCGCAAGCTCTACCCAGCAGACAAGATGGCCGAAATCTCTACTTCCTTCTGCTTCATCTGTCTCCTTCATCTGGCTAATGAGAAGGGACTTAGGATTCAGACGCCCGCGGGAGTGCAGGAGGGCGAGGAGGACGATGGGCTCGTGATGAGGAAGACGGTGGGTGGGTTGGAGGGATTGAGGGTTTATAGGGAGGTTGGCGAGGTCTGAGTGTGTGTAGGAGAGATTGTTTTTCGCCCTTTCGATGACCCGTCAAGTTGCTATTTCACCCTTTGCTTAGGCTTCTTCGATTCGCTCGTCGAGCCAAAGTCCGAGAGCGAGAGAAGGGAGCTCGGGTTGGGTTTAGAGGGTCTTCTGGGGGTGCGCGGACGAGGGATGGGCTAGTATAAACAAAAGAATGAGTTGCAATGAGTGAATAAACGACGACTAGTGATACGGCTGAGGAGGGATCTATCTCGGCGAGGAGGGGCTCTACTCATAATCCTTCATCGCGGCCAAACGAAGGATGGTGTCGTTAGGCTTGACCGGGTCCTGCAGCTCTCCCTCCTCCTTCTCGCGCACGAAGATGTTCTCGAATGGGTTGTGAGTCGTAGCGCCGAAGGTGCGGAACAGCTCCTGCTTGGTCGCCTTGTCCTTGGCGTTGAGGAGGTCGGCGGGGGCCATGCAGACGTAGGTGCAGACTGTTTGATTCGAACGAGCGTGAGCGTTGAGCTCGAGGACGGGGAGAAAGCAAAGGGAGGAGGAAGATGAGACTCACCACGATCGCGGTCGCCCGAAGGACGACGGTTGTAGTGCATTCCACGCGAGTCCCAAAGGATGAGATCTCCAGGCTCGGCACAAACCTTGACCCACTTGCAGCCACGGGCGAAGAACCATTCTTGCTGCTTGTCGGTGAAGCCGTCTGCGATGGGAAGGGATTCGGCGATGTCAGCGCCGAGGTAGCGCGGAGAAAGAGGAAGAGAGGGAGAGTGACTTACACCAGTCCTCGGGTCCCCAGGAGTTGCCGTTGGCCTTCTCTTCGGGGAAGGTGGCGAAGTATCTGAGAGGAGAGAGCGAGGGAGGGAGGAGGGCGAAGGGGAGGGCGAAAGAAGGAGGGAAGAACGGAGAGAGGCGACGAGGGGAGGTAAGGAGGACGAAGGTAGAAGAGGAGGAGAAGGCACAAAATGAGGTGAGGGCGTGATGAGAGTCAGCGAGCTGCTCAGCGAACGAGCGATGCGAAAGGAGCCACTCACTCCTCGATGAGAAGCGACGATCCCTCGAGAACGAGGAGACCTCCATCCTCGGGTCCGTTGAAGTTGAGGTTTACAATTCCCTGAGCGCAAAAGAATCCAGTGCGGTTAGGCGACTGATCCATGTGCTCCCACTTGTCGGCGGCCGAAGGGTGAGGCAAGTCCTTGCGGTGGTGAAGCATGATGGCGGCGCCGTCGAACGAGGTGGTGAGCTTGTCGGTTCCCCAGACCTGTGCATATGAAAGCGATGAGCATAAGATTGCGAGGATGGCGCCCACACCGGCGACTCGGGCGAAGGGCTCACTTTAGCGAAGGCGTCGATGACTCCCTGCTCCGAACGGACGTCCCAGACCCACTGCTCATGGTAGACACGGGAGGAGAACATGCCACCCTTGAAGGCCGGAGGCATCGACTCCGCATTCCAGGTAGATTCGTCGTTTCGGTCGAAGCCCAACTTGAAGTTCTCCAGCCATTGGAAGGCGCGCTGGCGGTACTGGAGGGCACGCTCTTGAGGGATGGCTCCCTTAACGACGTAGTAACCCTTGGTCGAGAGCTCGCGGCGAAGCTCGTCCTTGAAGGGACCCTTGGAGAGGACGTCGGCGTAGGCGTGAGGGGCGATGGGCTTCTGCTCTTTCTGCGGGGTTTGGAGAGGGCAGTCAGCACTGCGAGAAGCTTCAGGACATGCAAAGCAATTCTTTGAGGTGCTACAACGCTGTAGGAAGCTACAGCGCTCAAAGAACCTGCAGAACCACCTCGCAAAGACAACGATCGTCTTGAGAGGCCAGGCCCCAGCAGGGTGTTGATAAGAGAGGGCTTACGGGGGCTGTAGTGAGTCCGGGCATGGCGTGTCGATGAAGTAGAATGAAGAAGGTGAAAGAGCAAAGAGGGAACAGATGTGGCGGGAGGAAGAGAGGCCGGGGCAGAGGCTTCGTCGCTTAACATCTCGACCGCTCCCGTCGCCAGATCCCACCCGCTCTCCTCGACCCCTCCTTCTCCCTCGATCCAGAGCTCCTTCGGATGGAGATTGAGCCTGTACCGATGCATCCGAACCCCAGGTGACCTGCAAATCTTCGCTTCAACCCCCGCCAAATGCTCGCCCGAGCCCGACGGTCTGCTGGACCTGACTCTGCTCGTAGACGGCCACAACCGCCGCTCCGCTTTCCTTTGCTTCCTATCGGAAGGCGCGCTTCTCCTCTTCCCCGCTTGTCCTTCAATCAGTCGCACGACCTGCTCTCTGTTCTCTCTCTCTCTCTCCTCATCCCTTCTCTCTCATCCCCTCTCCCCTCCTTCCCCCACCCTTCCCTATCGCCAGCTCTTCCAATGCCACTCTACGAAGGTCTCACGCGAGGCGTGATCATGTCCACCGCCTTCGCTTCGGTGGGAGCTCTCATGTTCGTGAGTAGCTTCACTCTTGCCACCTTTCGCCCCTCTGCACCCCTTCCCCCCTTTCCCCCTCGCCGCCGCTCTCTTTCTCCTTTTCGCGCCCGTCTTTGCTCACTTTCTCCCTCTTTCTCCTTCAGGGTATCGACAACGGATGGTGGGGTACCGCTCTTGGTCTCGCCCGCTTCAACACCGAGTTTGGAACCCTCGTTACCGTCGACCCAGACACGGGCATCTCCACCACCAGCCTCACCGCTTCTGAGCAGTCGGCTGGTACTGGTCTCGGTCAAGCTGGAGTTATGATTGGTGAGTACTTGACTCTTCCCACTCTACATCTTACCGCCATGCACCTTCATGCATCGTGGCTGACGGCTTGCCCTTTCCCCAAGGTCTCGGCGACCCGGTTCCTTCGCTAATCTCTGCTGCTTCTCTCTCACAGGCTGCGCTCTCTCTACTCCCATCAACCGCTACTATGGTCGTCGTGCTGGAATCACCATCATGGGCGCCATCGCTATTGTCGGTGTCCTTATTCAGATTACCGCTTCCGTTCACGGCTACCGCTGTAGGTTGCGTTCCCTTCCGCTTGTCCTGCTACAGCAGCTGACCTCTTTCTCTACACAGACTGGCAACTCGTCGCGGGAAAGCTCATCAACTCTATCTCGATGGGAATCGCTTGCAACGTCGTCCCCACCTGTACGTCGAAACGAGCGGCTCCTGGCGTTCAGCTTCGGCGCTTCACTTCGCCCCTTACTGACTTCCCTTTGCGCTTCATAGACCAGTCCGAGCTCGCTCCTGCCAAGTGGCGTGGTGCGATCATCAACCTGTACCAGGTGAGTTGCTAGCGTCTGCGCCACAGCCGCGAAGCCTTGCTGACCTTAAGCTCGGCTTTCCCTGCTCAGGCCGTTCAAATCATCGGAGTCGTCATCGCTACCGCCGTCGTCTACTCACTTTCAACCAAGGACTCGACCATGGCTTGGCAAATCCCCGTAGGACTCCAGTTCGTCGCCCCCTTCATCCTCCTCGTCGGCGTCACCTGGATGCCCGAGTCGCCTCGATGGCTCGTTTGGCAAGGACGCACCGAGGAGGCTCGTGATGTGCTCCACAGGCTCCACGGAGAGGATCCCAACTACTCTGCTACCGCCGAGGTGGAGGCTCTCGTCGCCGCCTTTGACGAAGAGAAGGCCATCCGCGCCCCCTCCCTTCTCGATGTGTTCAAGGGCACCGATCTTCGCCGCACCATGATCTCTGTGTACGTTACTCGCTCTATTCCTTTTTGCTACCTTGAACATCTGAGCTGACCAGCTCCTCTCTCGCCTTTCGCAGCGGAGTCCAGTGCCTTCAGCAAGCTCAGGGATCCTCGTACATGACGAACTACATCGTCCTCTTCCTCATCTCCCTCGGCATGACCAACGTCTTCCAGGTCGTCATGATTCGTAAGCTGAGATCGCTTCGTCTCTTCTACAGACGCGCAGAGCTGACTTTCCCTTTTCGGCGCTCGGCGATCCCTTCTTCCCCCTTTTCTCCCTCTGCCTCCCCTCAGTGTACTGCCTCTACCTCGCCGCCATCCTCTTCTCCTTCATCCTTCCCGACTACTTTGGACGTCGCCCCATGCTCATCTGGGGAGCAGCCGTCTGCGCGGCCTGCCTCACCATCGTTTCGGCGCTCAACGTTGGAATCAGCCCCGCCACCGACTCTTCGCAGAAGGCAGGCCTCGCCATGATCTTCATCTGGTACTTCGTCTTTGGTCTTGTCTGGAGTCCTCTTACCTGGTAAGTTTTTGATTCCAAATGCGATTCGGCGTTCGTTTCCGTCGGCGTCGACGGTGATGGGTGCGGCTTGATGGCCCAGGCTCAGGATGCCGAGACTTTTCTATCACTCTTGTAAGGACCTTTGATGGCTGACCTTGTATCTTTCATCCCACAGGATCACCTCGACCGAAGTCTGCTCGGCGCGCGTTCGCGAGCCCACTCTCACCCTCGCCACCTTCTCCGGCTTTGGCGTTGGACTCATCATCACCTTTGTCAGTCCTTACATCCAGGACGCCCAATACGGAAACCTTGGAGGCAGCATGTGAGTCTTTGAACGAGCTCGGCGTTTGATCTCGGCGCCGTTACTGACCCTTTCGCCCATCTCCCCTACCACAGCGGATTCATCTGGGCCGCCTTCACCTGGATCTCCATTCCTTTCGTCTACTTCCTCATTCCCGAGTTCAAGGGCCTCTCCCTGGAGCGCATCGACTACCTCTTCGAGCACAAGGTCGCCACTCGCCAGTTCCAATCTTACCAAGGAGGAATGGACGAGGAAAACGTCCCCACCGTCTCGCACAGTGGATCGTTCGACAAGGCCGACGCTGATAAGTAGACCTTCATATCATATCGTGTTTGTAGTTTCAGGGATTCGGGATTCGGGATTCGGTCTAGAAAGGAGCAGCTTGCCTCCGTCGCTTCGTATTGCAATTAGTTGTGTACCGCTTATTCGAGTGACAACCTTTTGAGAGTTGCGAGAGCCGAACCGCCAAGCCTAGTCGAGTGCAGAGCCAACGAAAGCGCGAAGAAGCTTCGGCGCCGAAGGTCGAAAGGGAGTCGATCGCCGAGACTCGACTCGAGGAAGCAGGACAGTAGTGAGACCGCTATGTATTATTCTATGCTCGCTCCTGAAGTGCAAAGTAAAGCCTGTGAAGACCTGCAGCGGCCCAGACTTGGGTGTTGTCGCGGCCAGATAAGGGTTCCGACTCTTTCTCTCTTTCTCCATCACTCCTCGTTCCACCGGCATCGCCGTTCGCCAGCGCCAGTAGAAGCTATAAACCTACAGACCCGAAAGCTACCTTGCCCACCCTCGCCTTTCCCCTCCAACACCTACTCTCGCCCGCTCAATTCGGACGCCAATCGCCCACTCGCAGAATCAGCCTACAACGCTTGTCGCATGTCTCCAAGCGCCTCCGGATCAAACTCAGGCGATATCGCCATTACGCCTTCTGCTCCCATCCCCATTCCTAGCGCCGAAGGGTCGGGGCAAGATACGACCTCCGACAAGAAGGAGAAGGTCAAGCGAGGGAGCCATGCTTGCGTGAGGTGTAAGGTTCGCAAGCAGCGCTGTATACCAGTAGTTGGAGCGGCGTGCGAGAACTGCCAGTCGGTCAACGCGGAGTGTGTACCGTCGCCTCGAGTGGAGAAGAGGAAGCGCGCTTCAATGTGAGCTCTCGGCTACAGGACGGGCTTTTGGGTGGATTTGATCTGATTCTTATTGCTTTCCAGTGCCAACCCGAACGATCCGAAACGCCGAGCTGGCTACGAGGCTCCCTACCCCGCCTGGCCTCATCCTCCTCCCTTCGGCGCCTACCCCTACGACCCCTCCGTCGCCGGCATGCACCACCCCGAGATGCCTTACATGCCTCCCTACCCCGCCTACCCTCCCATGCCCCCATCGTGGATGCAGCAAGGGCGCCAGCCGTCCGCCGAACCTGGCTACCCCCTCGCCTTCCAACGCCCTCCTCCTCCCGCAACAGCAGCTCAGTCGCAATCGGATCCTCAACCTCAACAAGACTCACAGCCTGGCTCGCACTCCGAGACCACCTCGATGACTGAGCTACGGGAAAAGCTTAGCCCGCAGGACACGGATCAGGATCACTCTCGTTCGGAGACGATGTCGCAGAGTAGTGACGGAGAGGACGGCGAGGAAGATAGCGACGAGCAGCGATTGTCGAATGATGCGGCTCGAGGTGTAGCTTTCCTCTCAATCAACGCCCTCGGAAGCCCTGTGTGAGTCTTCGCTCGCGCGTTAGCCTCGAGCCGAGCTGACTTCTTGCTTCGTTGCAGCTACGTCGGTCCATCTTCCGGCTTCAGTTGGGCTCGCCTCATTCTCGGCGGTATTGCTACGGGCGACCGAGCCCCAGAAGCTCGCCATAACCTCAGCTCAACCCCTCGCAACGAAACGTTCGGTCCTCAATCCTTCACCACGCCCATGCTTCCCAACGACGCCCTCAAGGACGTACCGCAAGAGGTGTCGGAGGCGATTCTGCAGAAGTGTTTCCAACATCTGCAGCCGAGGTACCCGTTTCTCGATTGGATTTGGGTGCACTCGCTGTGGGAAAGGCGAGATGAGATTCTGCGGGAGGCCGCGACGCCGGGAGCTTCGAAGGAGGCTTGCACAGGTGAGAAGACTGTCTTGACTCGCTTTTGAGCGCTCACTGACTCTTCTTTCACCCACAGGCGCCTTCTTCATCTGGGTCCTCTTCGCCATCGGCGCTCGGCTTTGCCAGAAGCTCGCCATCCCAAGTCTCGCTACGCCAGAAGCCTACTACCAGAAGGGCATGCAACACCTCGAAGTGATTGTCGGCCTTCACGACCTCAAGAACGTCCAAGCTTTGATGCTCATGGGTGAGTCCGACGGCTCGGCGAGGGGCTACTCTCGAAAGGGAGAGGGTGCTCTCAAAAAGGCGCTTTCGAGATAAACGAAAGCAAGCTAACCTCTGTTCTACTTGCAGTGATGTATTCGTTTAGGGCGGCGGATGCGCCGTCGGTATGGTTCATCGTCGGCATCGTCGTTCGCCTCTGCGTCTCCCTCGGTCTACATCGCGAGCTACGAGGAGTCCGAGCACAGAGGGTCTCGCTCTACATGCTGTGAGTAGTGTTCAGCTATTGCCCTTTGGACCTCTCGCCACCGTGACTCTCGTCGCCGAGCTCTTCGCTGACCCTCCCCCCTTCCTCCCTTCCTCCCACTCGCAGTCAACTCCGCAAACGCATCTTCTGGACCGCTTACACCCTCGATCGAATGATGGCTATGTCGCTCGGTCGCCCTACAGGCATCTCTGACCGAGATATCGACATCGGCCTGCCCTTCAACGTCGATTGCGTCGACTTGAACCCTACTGCGCCGCTGGACGACTCGATTACCACCAGTAGTACATCGTCAAATCGACTCATCGAGCTCAAGCGGATCGAAAGTAGGATTCAGAAGCATGCGTATCGAGTCGACAGGCCGACGATTGAGCCGCCTGATGAGTTGCTCAAGGCGATTGCGGATTGGGAGGCGAGGATACCGGCTGAGGCGGCGGTGAGTGGTTTCTATTCCTTGAGTCTTAGCTCGATCGCTGACGCTGCTTCGTCTCCTACAGCTCGCGACGTGCCATCGAGTTCCTCTCGTCTCGCGGGATCACTTCCTCCTTCGCGGCGCCGAGGCAAGGATGTATCTCCTACGACCGCTCACCGTCAACCACGATGCGGATCCGAAGTACGTGGCATTACTGGCGCAGTGTGAGTTCTCGTCGTTTGGTTCGGATTTGCGCGCCGAGAAGCTGAGGCTGACCCCTCCCCTTGCTTCCGTACAGCCGCTGCTGAAGCCTGTTTGATGCAGTGAGTGCTCTCCGCCACTCCAACAGCCTTCCGTACATATCTCTGACCTCTACCACCCCCACAGCAAACGCCTGCATCAATCCCCCGCCTCGGTCATCTCGCTTGAATCACTCCGATCTATCTTCCTCAGCGGTCTCACTCTCCTACACGCCGTCCGAGTAAATCGACATAGCATCACTGCATCTATGCTACAGAAAGCTATTAGAGCGACCTCTAATACCATGTTCGCGTGAGTCGAGTCACTTCCTCATCTCGGCGCGATCTCTCCACTCCCCTCTCGGCGCTGACTGACCCCTCCCTCCCTCCCCAAACAGCTACACCCAACACTTCCGCACCGCCCAATCCTTCCACGACGCCTTCGAGGACCTGTCGCAAGCGGTGCTCGAGTACATCGAAGGCCCTTCACCAGTGGCTCCTGCGGCGCCGTTGCCTGCTCTCGTGGATTCAGTGGTCGCCAATAGTGATACTTGGAGGGATTTAACGGCGGATATGCCGAGTATGATGAGTGAGTGCTCTTGCTCGGAGCCGTAGTGAATCGCCTCTTCCCCTGTTCGGCGTTCGCTGACTCTGTCTCTTCTTCGCTCGTTCCCCCCTCCCTCCCTCCCTCGCCCGCCATCTCACCCACCCACCACCATCTCTCCTCCTCCATTCTCGCTCACAGACGTAGGCACCCAAGACGACTACGTCTCACTCCTCCAATCCCTTGGCGTACCAGTCGACGACCTCATCTCAGGGAACGAGGGGTTGGGATTTGGGAGTTATAGCAATATGTTTACGACGGGAGCGGCCAATGGAAGTGATCCTTGGGGGTTTGGGCTGTAGATTCGATTATGTAGAGGAATGGAAATAGATGGTTGTTGAGCTGGACGATTCCGAACGCCGAGCAGACTCGGAGCAGTTTTGCTTTCGCCTCTCGCCTCTCGCCTCTCGCCTCTAGCCTCTAGCCTCTCGCCTCGGCGCATCTGCTCCCCAAACCCCTCTCTCAATACATCTCCTACCATCCTACCCTCCCATCTCCCCTCAATCGCCGAACAACTCCAACATCTCCCCAACGAGCCCTAATCGGCGTTTGATCCGCGTGGGAAGGAGAGGGGAGGCGGCGAGGGGGTAGCTATGAGCGGCGTTTGCGATGAGCGATAATGGAGAGGGAGAGGGAGAGAGAGCAGAGGGGAGAGAGGAGGGGTCAGCATCTGCGAGGAGATGGGAGGCAGGGAGGGAAAGAGAGAGGAGACGAACCTCCGACCCTTCCAGCTCACGCTCCACCCCTCCTCCTCATCCACCGAGAGTAGCAGCTCCTCCCCATCATTAAACAATACCTGATAGCTCCACCGCTGCTCCTCACTTTCTCCCTCTGCTCCTCCTTCCCCGCCGACGAAGGACCCTTGCCTCTGCCGAGAAGAACGAGGAGGAAGTCGACGGCGGATGATCCAACCCGCTCCTACGAGACAGCGACGCTGTTCCTCCCATGTACCATCCTCTGCTTCTTCCTCATTCACTGGCCCGGGCGACGAAGTAGGGTCTGCTTGACCCTCCCTTGGGCTCCCCTTCCGAATCCCACTGCCAGTCTCAACCTCGGTCGAAGTTGAACCCTCCTTCCTCCGCCTTTCTCCCTCGACCGCGTCGCTCTCCACTGCACTCCTGACAGCGTTGATCAACCTCTCCCTCGCCGATTTCTTCCCCTCCTCCCCCTGCTCCTCCTTCCTCCCCAACCTCGGCGACGACAATGGCGAGGGCAAAGGGTTCGCCCTCGCGAGCTCCTCGGGCGTAGGCATCGCATCTACTAGGCGAGTGACGGTAGGTTGGAGTGCGAAGGCGTAGTGTATGAGAGGGCGGAGGGAGGGGGGCAGGGCGGAGAGGTCGTCTGGTGAGGGAGGGAGGGGAAGCGAGGTGGGTGAGGAGGGGTGGAGGAGGAGTAGTGAGCGGGTGGGATCTACCCTGACGGTCAGGCTCTGGCCCTGTGGCCGCGGAGAGGGCGAGGAGGTGGTGCTGGTGGAGGGAGGGAAGGAGACCGAGTAGGAAGCGGGCGAGTCGGAGAAAATTGTTAGAGTTGCTTGCTTAGGGGCGCGGGAGGAGGGTGGGTAAGAGTTGGGTAGTCGGACGGTGATCTGTGTTGGTGTAATACGAGAGAGAAGTGGGGGGTCAGCTTACCTCGCCCAGCGGCAACCTCGCGAAGAAGGAGAGAGGAGCGAAGACGAACCCTCGGTATCCTCGACCGAACGCCATTCACAAACTTGGCAGCTAGCGCATAAGGTTTCTCCAGTTCCTTTGGGAGGGAGTTGAAGCTGTAGACCTCATCCGGGCTGATCAAAACGAGGGGTTCCCCCTTGTTCCATCCGCGGCGAAAGAGGGAGACCTATAGGCGCAGGCCATCAGCTCCTTCCCTTCTCCCCAAGACAAGCCCAGAGGAGAAGGAGCCAAAATCTCACCGATTCACCATCACCGCTAATCACCAGGACCACTCCACTCCTCTCCCTCAAATCGAGCATTACCTCGCCCGAAGCTGACCTCGCATCGCCGAGCCCAGAAGAAGGAGAGGAAGGAGGGAGGATCTCGATAGACCCGCCGTGACGGAGAGAGTGGTGGAGTGGTGGGAGGGAGTGGGTTGAAAGTCGTGGTTGAGGTGCTGGGGTAGGGGAGGGGGGTGATTGAGCGATGGGAGAGCGGGAAGGAGGAGGAGGAGGGGCGCCGAGGGGTGATGGACGGGTTGGTGCGGGTGTAGGTGAAGTTTGAGTGGTGGGGCGAAGTGGTAGCGTTCTTGGTGATGGTGGTGTAGCTCTACTCGGGGTGTCCTGCTCCTCCTGCTGCTCTAGCTGTCGTTGCAGCTCGGCTTGAGCTTGAGCTCTCAACCCGGCCCAAATTTCGTTTCTAATCTTGTACAACCAGTCGGTAGTCGGCTCCGAATGATGTTGTTCATTGTGCTGAGTAGTCGGTGGTCTCGGGGGTGGAGGTTTAGGGGGTTGAAGAGGCGAAGGAGGTTGGTTGTTGATGGACTCTTGAAGGGCGAAGCGAGGTTTGAGGGGATTCCTCTTTTGACGGTGAGGGAAGGGGAGAGCAGGGGAAGGATGTAAGAGTGGGTCGAGTGAGCTGAAGCTCAAGGGACGAGAGGGAGGAGCTGCTCCTGTTGCTCCTGCTGAGGCTGAAGCGGGGAGGTTCTGGTTTTGGCTGTTGTTCAAGTGTAGGGGATTAGGTGGTGCGCGAGGGAGAGAAGGTGGATGGTGTAGTCCAGTCAAGCTCATTCATTCATTCACTTGATGCTGTAGTAGACTATTGAGGTGCAGAATGCGAGTGAGGATGACGAACAAGAAGCGGGGTAAGAAGAGGCGAAGCCAAGTGGTTCAGTCGCGTCCGAGCTAGAAGGAGCCTAGGAGGGGGAGGACGGACAGAGGGCTGCACCTCTCTCTCTCTTCCTCTCTTCGCTCTCTTCGCTGTGCTCAGAGACGTGTCTTTTCTACCAGTCTATCGCCCTACAACTTCACCCACTCCAACGGGGTGACCTAGTAGCGTGCACCGACCCTCTCGCTCCCTCACTTTGAGCACAGGACGCGTTCTCTCTCCCTTTCTCCCTCTCCCTCTTTCGCCTCTCAACCTCTCTCGCCTCTCTCTCTCTCTTCCTCTCGCTCTCGCTCTCTACTGTGCTACAAATGGCATCACCATTAGGACAAGTAGACACCAACAAGATGGCCACTACATCATCCTCACCTCAATCAAAGGACAAACTACGACAATGGACCTTCCCTCGCTCCAACAACAACTCAATCTCTTCTTCTACCACCACTACTACAACATCACCACTCTCTCATCAACTAGACCGTCCAGCCCCTTCTTCCACCAACTCTTCAGACTCGGAACACGGCAGATCCTCGTCCATCTCGCCCACTTACGCTCACGCTACCTCCCCTTCCAACTCCAACAAGCACAACACGAAATCAAAATCATCCACCACTTCCAAAGACTTAAGACATCGCTCAAACGCTTCAGTCTTCAACCCTCCCCCTCCCGCACCTCCTTCCTCCTCCCCCTCCGCTCCCCTCCTCTCCCCTTCGGCGGCGCCCTCCACTCCCCTCCCAACTAAACCCAACGACCTCCTCCGTCTCCTCTACTCCAACCTCCGTAGAAGATCAGCACAAGACATCCTCTACCTCATCATTTTTGGAGGCTGCCTCGTCATCTTCACCTCGGCCCTCCTCGGACAGGGCTACTCGGCCGCCGTCGAGGGTGGTCTTGTCTCTGGCGTCGGAGCAGGAGCAGCAGGGGGGGAGAAGGTGCCCTCATTGGCAGAACAACAAGCTCAAGCTCAAGTCATAGACGTCAAGATCCCCGAAGTCTTTATGCGCAAGATTGTCAAACCCCTCGCGGAACCTGCCCCCGCCGACGTTCATCAACCAAATGGAGACGATTCGCATGATCAGGGAGAAGATCTCTTGGTGGATTCGCCCGAGGATCCAGCGTTGGATGATGAGCATGCTCAGTGAGTTCTTGGGACTCGTCTCGCTTCTTTCGTTCGGCGCCGAGTTCGGAGCTGACCCCCTTCTACCACCCACCAGCGATCACCTACCCTCCCCGCAAGACGCTCTCTTTGACGACTCGCACCCCTCTCACAACCACGAATCCTCCTCCGATCCTCAACACGTCGACATCTCCCCTTCTTCCCTCGAAGACGACGACGACGAACCCGACATCGAGCTAGAGGATACGACTCATATCGCCGAGGAGGACGTCGAGGCCGAGGACAAGGCCGAGGAGGATGAGAATGATGATATTGCTATTGAGGAGGATGATGACGAGGATTTGAGGATGCATCAGGCGGAGGCGGCTCAAGAGGCAGCGGAGGCAGAGGCAGCGGAGGCGGAGGAGGAGGAGGAGGAGGACGACCTTACTATCATCGATGACGACGAGGAGGACGATACCGAGTCATTGGGGGAGTTACTCGACGTAGAAGACGTCCCAGAAGGCGAGGGCGACGCTTCTCTCATCCCAGCGGACGATCCCCTCCCTCTCGACCTCGAAGACTCGGACGACCCCTCAGCGGACCCCGACGCGCTGGCAGGGGACGCTCTTCGTCGTCCGGGGGGAAGGGAGGGTTTGGAAGCGATGAAGAGGGAGCGAGAGGCGTTGGGGAGGGCGAGGGAGAAGTGGGAAGATGATGTGAGGGATGGGAGGGGAGCTAATGGGGGTGGATTGAGGAATGGTGGTAGGAGGGGGAGGGCCGTGAGGATTCGGTAGATTGAGGGAGCGAGGGAGTGAGGGATGGGGAAGAGGGAAGGGGGGGGGCGCTGGTCGCTAGATGGTTTGGCATACGCTTTTTCGGCTCGGAGGGTATATATCGTTTCTTTCTTTCTATCTTTCTCTTCGTCAGCTCGGTCGCTCGGTCGCTTTTAGCAATAGTTTTATCACTCGCAATCATATACCGCAAAACAGGTTCGCCGTTCGTCCGCTGCCTCTCTGCCTCTCGTGCGAAATGAGCGAGCGCCCGAGTACTTTCTTGAGATGCCTTGAATTGCCAGCTTTGCTACAGCGAGATAAGTTACTTGTTGATGGCAAGGAGCTCGACCTCAAAGATCTGTGTTCATGGTGAAGGGGAGTCAGCGAGCGTTGAAGATCGGGAAGAGGAAGGACGAACGAGGGTCGAGTTGGCTGGTCATCGCCGAGAGTTGAGGGAGCGAGCGTGAGGTTCAGTAGACAGCCAGAAAAGGCGTCACGAGGAGAGAAGGTGTTACCAGGGATGACTCCTCCAACGGCACGGTTGCCGTAGGCGTAGTCGGGCGTGCAGGTGAGCTTGCTGGAAACGCCGAGGGGAGGGCGAAGGTCAGTCGAGCGGCAGAGGAAAGCAGTGAGGTAAGAACGCACGCCTTCTCACCGAGCGAAATTTTGGGGACTCCTTCATCCCAGCCTTTGATGACCTAGTCTCGGTGAAAGAAGGGAGGGAGGGAAAGAGGGAGGGTCAGCGCCGATGACCGAGGGAGAAAGGAGGATCAGTACCGAAGACCGAGAGAAGGGCGAGGAGGACGAGCACGAACCATTCCTACACCAATCTTGGTCTGAAACGGCGTTCCGCGATCATACGAGGCATCGAACTTCTGGCCGTTCATCAAGGTGCCCTTGTAATGCATCGTAACTGGGCGTCAAAGGGTCAGCGAGAGCTGGTGTGAATGCAGGAGAGGAAAGCGTACCGGTATCTCCAACCTTGGGGAAGGTCTTGCCGTCTCCGGGGGAGAGCGATTCGACCTTGACGCCGGCGCGGAGGGCGGAGGAGGAGAAGGAGCGAGCCGCGAGACGAGTGGTAGAAGTGAGGGAGCTGTTGAGGAGAGCAAGAGAGCAGGAAATGAGATTTGCTACAGAATTGAAAGAGAAGTAGATGTAGCTCACCCGAGCATAATGTGGTAGGAGCGCAACGAGGGTTGACTTGCGCTTTCGAGCGAGTTGGAGTTGAAGCGGGTCTCTTTCCGCCCCTTTGTTTCGCGCTACTTGTTCATTACTAGCAGCAGCAGCGTCTACTTCAGCTTCGTTTCTAGCTGCAGCCACCTCTCCTCTACCACCCAACAGCTCTCTCGACACCTCTACTCGCGCCGAAAAAGTCAGGATGGCCCCCTCGACGGCACTCTCATCCGAGATCAGCTCGCTCATCTCAACTTCGCTCGCTTTCCTTTCCAAGACCATCACCGACCTCTCCTCCAATCCTCGTCCTGCTCCTTCCAACCCCTCCCCCGTTCAAGACGTCCGCAACGACTTGATCGCCCTCCTCACTCTCATCGGCAAGGAATCTACCTCTTTGTCACTCGCTTTCAAACCTCCAGTATCGGTACAGGCTGTAGAGGGAACCCTCGTCAAGTTGCATGCCTTGCTCGTTAAGCTCGCCTTCTGCTTGAGCTCCTGCCCGAGCGAAGGAGCGTTGGCTAAGGAGATCAAGTTAGTGGTAGTCTTCTCTGCCCGCTCGAGGAGGTGTATACAGAACTCAAGCTGACCCTCCTGCTCCCCTGCACCTCTCCTCCCTGCACCTCAGCTGGATCGGCCTCGAATCCCTAGAAGCAGTCCAACGACTCCTCGAATCCTCGCTCACAGGGTACAATCTCACTGGAACCAACGCCAAGAAGGAAAAGGAAGTCCGACAGGCTTGCCTTAATCTCACGGGGTTAGTCTGGGAGGTGGTGGAGAGGAGTAAGGAGCTTTCGGTAGATGAGTTGCAGGCTATGAGGAAGGAGTGGACTGGCGTGTTGGGCTTGTTGGATGATTGCTTGGAGGAGGTTAAGGAGATGGAGGAGAGTGGTGAGGATGAAGAGGATGATGAAGAGGATGATGAAGAGGAGGAGGACGAGGACGATTTCCGAACCTCCCACCCCCTTAGTTCGACCGAGAAAGCTCGCGTCTCGGCCGCCCACTTCCTCCTCCGCCTCGGTCGACTCCTCCTCAATCGTCTCATCAATTCCACGGCCCCTCCCTCCCCTCTCGCCGGTTTCTCCTCCCCTTCCTTCCTCACTCAATCCTCTTCCATCGTCAAATCCCTCTCGGCTTCAAGCGATGATTTCGCCCTGAGCCTCGAACCGCCACAGGAGGACGTCGAGGAAGTGGTCAAGGAGTTTGTGGGCACGGCCAAAGAGTTGGCGCTGGCGTTTGAAGGAGCAGTAGAGGGCAATGAGGCTGAGGAGAAGTGGTTGAAGGTCTGGAGGAGTCAGTTGGAAACGGCCGTGGACAAGTTGGATAAGGTGGGAGCATAGCTGTGATGTAGTTAGATTAATTTGAGGGCTTTGAACCTCCGTTAGACGTTCTCTTGCCTCAGCGAGAGAAGCTCGGTCGAACCCTTGCGAAAGGCTTGCGCCGAGAATTGAGCTGGAGCTGCATTGAGCTCGCCAAGATTGCTCATATCCACTTGAAAGGTCATATGAAAGCATGAGAGGTCGCTTGTGGCCTTGTAGTAGTCAATCGCACTCCTTTGAAATCGGACCCCCTCGAGCTGACGCGTCTCGCGTCGCTCTCCCTTCCTCTACTTCTCACTACTCTACAAAGTACGCCCCGCCGCTGCACCCCGTTGCTCGTAGGACTGTACTGACTCTTCTCTTGTAGATGGATCAGCAACTGCAGCGATTGATGGGCCAGTTGGGCGGCGGAGGAGGAGCGCAACAGGGACCAGCGAGCGACATGCCCACCAACGACAACTCGGAGACCATCTACATTAGCAGTCTAGCGCTACTCAAGGTAAGCTTCTCTTGCTCCCTTCGCTGCAGCTCTGTAGCTCAGTTGAAGCTGCTCTGCTGACGCTGCTGCTCCTCCCTTCCAAGATGCTCAAGCACGGTCGAGCAGGAGTACCACTCGAGGTCATGGGGCTCATGTTGGGAGATTTCGTCGACGAGTTCACCGTCAGGGTCATTGGTGAGCTTCCTTGCGCTCTCCTCTGTAGTCGAAAGGAGCAAGAGCTGACGACTCGGATCGTCCAGACGTCTTCGCCATGCCGCAAAGCGGAACTGGTGTATCAGTCGAAGCGGTAGATCCTGTATTCCAGACCAAGATGCTCGACATGCTCAAGCAGACTGGAAGGTAAGTCGTCCGGGTTGAGCAGCGCACGACGAGCCAGAGCTGACGTTGGTTCTATCGCGTCGCTGCAGGCCCGAGATGGTCGTTGGATGGTATCACTCTCACCCAGGATTCGGCTGCTGGCTCTCTAGCGTCGATGTCAACACCCAACAGGTGAGTAACGAGCTTCTCGGGAGTCGAGGCTACTCCGACAAGACGCTCACCACTCTCGCGCCTCGTGTACAGTCTTTCGAGCAACTCAACCCTCGTGCAGTGGCTGTCGTCGTCGATCCCATCCAGTCGGTCAAGGGAAAGGTCGTGATTGATGCCTTCCGCTCCATCAACCCCCAGAGCATCATGATGGGACTTGAGCCGAGGCAGAGTACGAGCAACGTCGGCCACTTGGGCAAGCCTAGCATTCAGGTGAGTCCGAATTGATGTGTTGAAACGGCGGGAGCTCGCTGACCCCCCTTCGCTTCGTCCATAGGCCCTCATCCACGGCCTGAACCGACACTACTACTCCATCGCCATCGCCTACCGGAAAACGGACCTCGAGCAGTCGATGCTGCTCAACCTGCACAAGAAGAACTGGACCGAAGGATTGAAGCTGCAAGACTGGGAGACGATGAAGTCGTCCAACGAGGAGAGCATCAAGGTGAGAGCTCTTTTGTTCGGCGCTCGGCGCGTGCGAAGCTCCCTCCCCGCTGACTTCCCTTCACCCTGAACAGCGCATGCTGCACCTCTCGCAAACCTACACTGCATCGGTCAAGGAGGAGGCGACCCTCACCCCTCAGCAGCTCAAGACACGGCACGTTGGCAAGCAGGACCCGAAGCGGCATCTCGAGGAGGCCGTCGAACGCGCCATGGGCGATTCGATCCTTCAGTCGTTGGGAACCATGTTGACCGTCTTGTCGTCGAGTTAGGCTTCTCGCTCTGCTGCTTGAGATATAAAACTCTCCCGTGATGAACCACAAGAAGCCCGACCCAGAGAGAGAGCAAGACGCACGCCGAACCCGAGAATCGAGCTCTCCCTCCTGCCAGTAACCTCGTCTCTTTCGCGGCACTCGCATCTCTTCAGCAGGATACTTGCTTGCGCTCGCTCGTACTATCAGCTACAACGATGGCCGAGTCGAAGCCTTCGCCCGACAGCCCGGCTACTCCTGGTCGCCTGGCCAACCTCAAGGCTCAACTCGGAACGGTCGACGATCTCATCATGAGCACCGTACTCAAGAGCGCTTCTGTTACACCCGGCACCGGTGAGCTTCGTGGCGCTGACGAGGTGCAGAAACGCGCGCTGACGACTGTTTGAACAGGCGGCAAGGAGCCATTGTCACTGCAGCAGACTTCGACCAACTTCAGGCGGTGAGCAAGGGTACCGAGAGAGCTCAGAATCTATGAAGCTGATCGTCTGCACCCTCCCAGCTTCGTCGCCAAGTCGGGCCCCATCTTCGTTGCTCAGGATGCTGCTGAAGCCGTTCTGCGGTGGGAGGACGGCTCCAAGACGGTCTTTTTTGGTGTCGTGTGGGCATTCCTCTGTAGGTTTCTCCCTCTGCGATACCTCTGGCCGAACTAACGCCGTTGCGATGGCAGGCTGGTACCCGCTGCTCCTCCTCCTCCTGCCGAACGTCGTTGTCGCCTCGATTCTCCTCTACAACTATCAAGCTCGAGTACCGCCATCCTCTCCTGACTCCCCGACCCCCGGCCCAACTCCTGCGCCCCCGGCCGAAGGCTCAGTCGAGTACGTTCGGCTTCGGCTTTGGTCGTAGAAAGGTCGCCGCTGACCTCTTCCTCTGTGCAGCTACCTCGCCAATCTTGTTCGTCGCCAAAGAGAGTGTTACTCTCTGGGTTACGCTTGTTAACCCCTCCTTTCCTCCACAGCACGGCATCCAGATCATGATGGGACGACTCTCCGACCTCTCGGACTTTGGTCGCTCCTTCGTTCCCTACCTCACCTGGCGCGACGAGCGTACCTCCCTCGTCCTCCTCCAACTCTCAGTCCTCTCCGGCGTCTTCACCTTCCTCGTCGCCCCCTTCATCCCCTGGCGCTTCGTCTTCATCGCCCTCGGCGAAGCTGCCCTCCTCGCCGGCCATCCGATCGCCAAGACGCTCGCCAGCGAGGCAGCGCCCTTCCTCCAAGCCTCAGGGAAACGATTCGGAGTCAAGGCAGCTCGCCTTCTCGAAGATGATGCCCTCTTGGACGAGGAACTCGATTCGGAGCTCATTGAGGTCGAGCGATTCGAGGTCGAGTCGAGGCAGGATGGTGCTTGGGTTCCCGACGTCACGTCTGGAGGGGAACTGCCCAAGGGCTTCAAGTGGCTGAAGGTGGGAGATTGGGTGGTCGACGTGCTGTACGCCGGCGGGCAGGTCGATGAAGGTGAGCCGAGTCTCGGTGATATCGGGAGAGGTGCTGGTCCCAACGGGAGGCTTCAACGCTGACATCTGCTTGCTCGGTTTACAGCTGGATACCTCTATCTACACCTCGATGGGCGCACTGGACCTTCTATGCAGCCAGCGGAGAAGGGAGGGCCTCTTGCGCAGGCCAGGAGGCGGAGGTTGACGCGTCGGGCAGTCAAATGTGCTGGTGTGGCTTGAGGGTTAAAAAGGGGTATCTCTGTTGTAATGGTGTCTCTTTTCCAGCCTGTTTAGCTTCCTCTACTCGCCGAGCCGAGAGAGCAAATCGGCGAGCTTCGCGGCGAAGTCCAGCTCTCCCTCCTACGTCGTTCTCGTCTTCGTCCAACCTCGACTCGCAGTGATGCAAGGCAGCAAGAAGGAGCGCAGGCAGCGTACGTGATCCCTAGCCTTGCTCTCCTGCAGCGCTCAGCCCACTCACTGGTTGCGCACTTCTCTCCCACAGCAACTCGCGCCTCAGGCATCGGCGGAGTCCCTGTAGACCTCGATTGGATCTCGCGACGCGTCAAGCGACATCTCAACGACCTCGAGCGCTCCAACTACACCGAACCGACCTCTGGACCAGGCGCGTACGGCCAGGTGGAGGATGCAGAAGAGGCCAAGGGACCGTCAGCCCTGGGGAAGGATGAGGATGGTGGGTTGCAGCTCGTTCAGACCTGTTTAGGTAGCTCAAGCTGATCACTCGCCGCTCGTGCTTCTGTCTGCTTGCAGGACGAAAGCGCAAGAAGTCATCCGCCGTGCGCCAGCTGCTGATGTATCGCAAGAACCTCGCTACACTCCTCGACGAAGCAGTGAGTGCAATGCCTACTCTCCATGTACCGTTCTGTACTCTGAGAGCGCTTCGCTGACATGGTGCCGGCCTTCCGTTCATTCGCAGGCCGTCTCTCATCCGCCCAAGGGCAAGTACACCTACACGACCGCCGCCGCTCCTCCTTCCAAGTTCCCACCACTCCAACTGTGCTCTGTGTGCGGCTACAAGGGCAAATACGGCTGCCAGCGATGCGGCTTGCGCTACTGCGACCTCGGCTGCAAAGGGATTCACGACGAGAGCAGGTGCGAGAGGCGTTGAGATGGCGACTGGCGCGTTTCCCCTAAACGTGAGGAGTAGTTGAATGTTGTCATACTAGTGCTGGAGCAAGAACCACGAGCAGCGAGGCTAGCGAGCGGGGAGTTTCAAGCTCGGCGTTCGCAAAGGGGCAGTCTCGCTCTGGATTGATCGAGAGCAATAGCGCAAACGCCTTATTCCACACGCGAGAGATCTACCAAACCTTTCAAACTAGCGCTCATCTGAATCATGGCGGCTGTGGCCACCGCCTTGAGCTCTTGCGCCGACGGCCCAGCGTTCGCCGAGCTGTTGTTGGCGGTCCGCGTTGGATTGGCGCATCTCGTGGTTACTGAGACGGTGTAGGTAGACGGGTCGAAAGGTTCGGGCGCCGTAGGTGACTGCGCAAGGTCCAAAAGGGTGTTAGTAGAGCGCCGAGCGAGTCAGCGGCGGGAGCCTTACGTCGAAGAGCTGATAGATGTCGACCAGTACGGCTCCGCGCTGGAAGCGCACGCCTTTCTGGTGGGTGATGAAGGCAAGAGTGCTGTAACGATGGATCCCAGCCACGATCAGCGGGCCATCAAGGAGAAGCTAGGGCGACGAGCTCACCTGAAGCCGAAAGCACTTGCGAGAGACTTTGGGTGACACCCCTCCTCGATGGCGCATTCGATGACGCCTCGCTGCAGCATCGTAGGGGAGAGACGAGCCGGCTCTGGCTTCTGCAGCACGGTCATGGTCCTGAGGTGGGAAGGGAAGCGCGTGAGCGAGCAGGGAAGGCGCAACGAACAGTGTAAGAGGACCTACCAGGCCGTCTTGTCACTCTGAGAGGTTCGTACAGCCCTCAGGCGGAGCACGCTCTCGTCTGGGACGGTCGCTGAGCCGTCGCTGCTCACTGTAAGCGAGCTGGAGGGTCAGCAGCCGTGACGAGGCGAGGAAGAGAGACCACTCACTCCGGTGGTGAACCGATTCTGTCATCGAGTATGCTTCGCCCTGTTCTGCCTGCGCAGAGAGACGCTCAAGCAGCGCCGTGTGCAGTTCGAGCGGGAGCTGGCCCAGTAGCGAGAGCTGCGTGGAGGCCATGGTGGTCTTGAAGGTGTAGTCAAGCTCGAAGTTTCTTCTTCGTGCTTCTGCTTTGCCTTGTGTCGAAGGACGAGGAGCGACGAACGAGGAAGGAGCAAGAGAGAGTTGGCGCCGCGCTTCAATCGCTGTCGACCTCTCTGCCGAGGGGAATCTTTCGGGTTGTTTGGCGCTTCGAGAATACAGCGAATCTCAACCAGTAGAAGGGGAGAGGATCCGAGATGGAGGGGAGGGACACGGAGGAGACTCCCATCGCCGAGACTGCTTGGAAGGGCTGCTCGAGGGGTTCAGGACGCTGAAAGCGCTCCAATACAAGACGTAAGCTGTCTGCTACACTCTTACAGCTCTACCGGCCCTCTACCACTAGACTCTTTCGTTGCGAGTAGGCCGCTCGGGCGACGGCTCGGCGTTCGGCGCTCGTCTGGGGCGATTGTTCGCGAGAGACTACTGTATGCCTCCTTCTCACTGTTAGAGTGAGTGATGTCTTCTTGTGGATGTTGAGCAGTATTGCAAGAGGCGGGAGAAGGTCGTTCCCCAAGAGATCAGCGGAGCCGGGAGGTCGATCGAGGTGCGAAGTCGGCTTGCGTTCGCTTCCCAAGGTCGTTGAGGGGAGGAAAATGACGCCAAATGTCGAGTCGTGCAAGCAGTAAGAGAGGACCTCAACTCTGTACGACTCTCGTGAGCAAGAAGAGGGTAACCGCGAGTACAGGGTTGCAAGATCTAACACAAAAAGAGGAGGGGGCAACTAGGAGCAAGGCTAACACAAGGGCAATAAGCAGGAGGGAACGAGAAGGGGTGCAGTAGTCCGCGATCAACCGCTGCACATGACGCACGCCTCCTTGTTCTCCAGCGAGCACATCAACTTGGCCTGCTCCAACTCGCGCTCCTCGCGGCGCTTGACCGCCTCCTCGTAAGTCATCTCTCCCTCCTCTGCAGGGGCCTCGGAAGGGGTTGAGGTCGCCTCACTCGTAGAAACGGTAGCGGGAGAAGTCTCAGCGGGGATGGGGGTTGAAGGGGCGGCGGGCGAGGAGGGAGCGGGAGAGGGCGAAGTCGACGACGAGTCGAAGCGCTTTGAGAGTGAGGCGGGGGTGGACAGGGAAGTCTGAGCGACGCCGTTGGTGATGTCGCGGATAGGGCTGGTGGTGGTGGTAGCCTTGCGTCCGTCGACGGCGACGACGGGCTTCTTGTTGTCGGCCTTGGCTTGGTCTGCGAAGGGCGAGAGGTCAGCGGCGGGCTAAAGGGCAGCGACTCGGTCAAGCTTACTCAGAGTAGCCTGGTCGACGGTGAACTTGATGGCACCGACGGCAGCGCGAGTACGGAGGTAGTACTGCAGAAGCGAAGAGGTCAGCTCTCGGCGGCGACGAGGCGACGGCGCTCGAGAAAGAGACTGACCATGCCGGTCTTGAGTCCCCTCTTCCATCCGTAGAAGTGCATCGAAGTGAGCTGGGCCATGGTGGGGCTCGACAAGTGAATGTTGAGCGACTGGCTTTGATCGATGAAGGCTCCCTAAATCGTCGAGTGAAGGTCAGCGAGCAGCTCCTCGGTTGCGAAGAGCAGGGGAACGCACTCGGTCCGCAGACAGGTCAATGATGGTCTTCTGCGAGATCTCCCAGACGGTCTTGTAGATCGCCTTGAGGTCGGCAGGGATGCCCGAGACTGGAATGGAAGAGAAAAGTCAGCGCCGAGCTCGTCGCAACCCTCTCAGCAGCGCCGCGACTCACCGTTTTGAATGGAACCGTTGTGCGCGATGATGGTGTTCTTCATGGCGTCGTCCCAAAGACCACGGTCGACGAGGTCACGGAGGAGCCAAGGGTTGACGATCTGGAACTCGCCAGCGAGGACACGACGCGAGTAGATGTTGCTATGTGAGGAAGAAAGGTCAGCGGCGGCGCGAGGAGACGTCTCCGACCTGCTCATCGCAAGACTCACGAGGTGTAAGGCTCGAAGCACTCGTTGAAGCCGAGGATCTGACTAGTCGAGGCGGTAGGCATGGGCGCGCAGACGAGCGAGTTCCTCAGGCCGTGCACAGCGATCTTCTCCTTGAGCGTAGCCCAGTCCCAAAGGTCGGTAGGGGTGACGCCCCAAAGGTCGTACTGAAGGTCGCCGCGGCTGGCGGGAGAACCGCCGTTCTTCTTGTAAGAAGGGTACCATCCCTCCTCGCCGGGGTGCGAAGCGGCGTAGTCGCGAGCCATGTCGCACGACGACTCGATGGCGGCGTGGTAGATGGTCTCGAAGATCTGAAGGTTGAGCTTGCGCGCCTCGGGCGAGTCGAAGGGCAGGCGGAGGGCCATGAAGGCATCGGCGAGACCCTGCACTCCAATGCCGATGGGGCGGTGACGAAGGTTCGAGTTCTCGGCCTCCTTGACGGGGTAGTAGTTGACATCGATGATGCGGTTGAGGTTGAAGGCGACGACCTGCGAAGCGAGACCAAGTCAGCGACGAAAAGAGAAAAGCTGACTCTAGCGAGCGGGCGGCGCACCTTGACGACCTCGTGCAGCTTCTGGAAATCGTAGACTCCGTCCTTGATGAAGGTGGGCAAGGCGATGGAGGCGAGGTTGCAGACGGCGCTGTGGAGACGAGACGTCAGCGTGAGCTCGCGCTAGAGTTAGCTCGGCGAGGAAACCTACCACTCGTCGGGAGCCGAGTACTCGATGATCTCCGTGCAGAGGTTGGACGACTTGATCGTACCGAGGTTGCTCTGGTTGGACTTCTCTGTAATCGGCGAGGAAACGGTCAGCGAGGAGCGGAGGAAGCTTCGACACGAAGCGACGTACTGTTCGCGGCGTCCTTGTACAGCATGAAAGGGTTGCCGGTCTCGACCTGAGCCTCGAGGATGGCGTACCAGAGCTTTTGGGCTGGGATGGTCTTCTTGGCGCGACCCTCCTTCTCGTACTGGGTGAAGAGGGCCTTGAACTCGTCGCCGTAGACCTCGTGGAGTCCGGGAGCCTCGGCGGGGCAGAAGAGGGGCCAGTCGCCAGCCTGCTCGACACGCTCCATGAAGAGGTCGGGAATCCAAAGGGCGAAGAAGAGATCCCTAGCGCGAACCTCCTCCTTGCCGTGGTTCTTGCGGAGGTCGAGGAACTCGAAGATGTCGGCGTGCCAGGGCTCGAGGTAGATTGCGAAGGCTCCGGGGCGCTTGTTGCCTCCCTGGTCGACGTAGCGAGCGGTGTTGTTGTAGACGCGAAGCATGGGGATGATGCCGTTCGAGTAGCCGTTCGTTCCGGCGATGTAGGAGCCAGTCGCGCGGATGTTGTGGATGCTGAGTCCGATTCCTCCGGCGGTCTTGGAGATGAGGGCGCACGTCTTGAGGGTGTCGTAGATGCCCTCGATGGAATCGTCCTTCATGGTGACGAGGAAGCACGACGAGAGCTGAGGGTGAGGGGTTCCGGCGTTGAAGAGGGTCGGCGAGGCGTGGGTGAAGTAGCGCTCCGACATGAGGTTGTACGACTGCAGAACGCGATCAATGTCCGAGCCGTGGATTCCGACAGCGACACGCATGAGCATGTGCTGAGGTCGCTCGGCGACCTTGCCGTCGATGCGAAGGAGGTAAGAGCGCTCGAGCGTCTTGAAGCCGAAGTAGTTCTGTAGAGTAAAGGAGAGTCAGAGAAGGCTCTCGAAGAAGTACATGCTGCCATTCAAGCTCACGTAGCCAAAGTCGCGGTCGTAGATGACGGCGCTGTTGAGGCGGTCGGCGTTGGCCATGATGACCTCGTAGGTCTCCTTGGAGATCATGCTCGAGGGGCGACCGTTCTTGGGGTTGACTATGAAGGGGGGAAGGCGTCAGCACGAGCAAGGAGAGGCGCCAAACGAGGCCGACGACGCGTACCGTAGGTGTAGAGGTCCTCCACGACGTGCGAGAAGGTCTTGCGCGTCTCCTTGTGCAGGTTGCTGATAGCAATGCGGGCGGCGAGGATGGCGTAGTCCTGTGGATGAGCATGAGTAAGCGAGGGGAACGCGTCGACGGTCTGGAAAAGTCGCGTACAGGGTGGCGCGTGGTCATGGCGGCGGCCGTCTCAGCGGCGAGGTTGTCGAGCTCGACGGTGGTAACACCCTGGTACACACCAGCGATGACACGCTTGGTGATCTAGAGTAGAGGAGCAGTCAGCTTTCGGCCCACAACGTCGACGCGTCGCCTTTGAAGCTGACCTCGATGGGCTCGAGATGGTTCACATCGAGTCCGTAGCAGAGCTTGTTGATGCGCGCGGTGCTGTGTAGAAGAGCAGGGTCAGCGACTGATTGAGGTACAAGTCACGCGCGAAAGCAGCTCACATCTTGTCGAAGGCGACGAGCTCACGGCGGCCATCTGCGACGAGAAGGGAAAAGGCTGAATCAGCTGGCAGTCCTTGCGAGGTTCACGACGCGCGGGGGATGGGCTGTAGTCCAGTAGAAGCTGGAGAGTAGGTTGAAGGGGATGTCGCAAGTGTAGCTCACCGCGCTGCGAGAGAGAGGGAGGGAAAGGATGGGTCAGCACGCGCCTTGGACGCGTTGAAGCCAAGTGGCGGAAAGAGGGCAGGCTCACCTTGAAGACGTAAGCCATCGCGAGGCTGAGTGTGCGGGAAAGGGGGAGAGAGGGAGAAGGGGAGAAGAGAAGAGACGAAAGACGAAGGCGGACGGGGAGAGAGGGAGAGAGACAAGGGGGAACGAGACGCGCCTCTGAATCCTCTCGCCCTTTCGACGCGAAATGAAAGAATGGCAATTCTGGCGCGCGCTCACTCAGCCCCCGAGTATTCCCTTCCTCGGCCTAGGACTAGGGACTCGGGCATTCTGAGAGCAGCAGGAGTCTGTAGCCTTGCTTCCCCTGCTCTTCGGGAGCTGAAATCGACTGCAAACGCGCTGCTCGCTGCTGTCGGCCAGACGTGATGACCCCTGGGACAGTCTGCAAGGCGGCGAATGAGCAGAACGCGCTGGATAGCGGTGAATTTGTAGCCGTACAGCCTTCCCTGCTCTCCATGGGCCCAACGCGCGCTCAGCTCCTGCAGGCTCTCGATCTCACTGACGGACCTCACTGGAACCGAGTCGGCTCGTTCTCTCCCACCCTGACAAGTCCGCATTCAACTTCTGCTCGCTGATGATGAGGTTTTGACTCCCTCTCCTCTCGCTGGAGAGCACTTGCCTTACTCCGCCCCCTGTCTCGAACCCACGTTGCCATCGCCGAGCAGGGCATCGCCGAGCAACGTTCTTTTCGCTGCCATCGTTCTTAAGGCGGGTGTTGAGTGAGAGTGCACTTATTGCAGGGAGGTGGTCATGGATGGAGAACCTGCAGATCTCTCCCACACTGCTGCTCCGAGCAGCCCACTGACCGTCGACCTCCCGGCTCCGCTGATGTCTTTCGCCTTGACCTTCTCAAGCCTACACTGCAAGCAATACTGTTCACCATCTGTCAAGAGGACATTTCTCGCTCCGACGCTGAGAAGGAGGCATAGTCTCGCGAATAATCGCCAAAAGACGAGCGCCGGCGGCGAAGTTCGAACCCCGAGCCGTCGCTCGAGCGGTCCTCAATGGCAGTGAGTTCGGTGCCAGGGAGGACACAGATAGCACGGCGCAGTAGCTTGCAGACCTACAGAATCAAAAAGTGCTGCAACGGATCACGGTCAATTGCGCGCGGGAAGGAAAGGGTGGCCTCTCCCCTTCTCAACACTCCAGAGTACTTATTGCAGCTCTATAGCTCTTAGATGAAGGGGATTGCCGTTGGTGGGTGCGTGGCAAGAAATTCTCTCATCCTGGCAAGTCGTCCGAGTCGAGGTTCGGACTTGTGTTCGGCGGGGAATCGTAGTCGGGCGTAGAAAGACTTTATGAGCGCAAGTTGGGATGATCAAGAAAATAACAAGGTTTGGTGGTGTAGTTGGTTATCACGCGTCCTTCACATTTGTGCGCTCGGACGAGGTCCTGGGTTCGAACCCCTGCCGAACCAAGATTTTTTTGCATGGGCATCTGCTTGTGCAAGCTCATCTTTTTGCCTTGGGACTGCCTCAAACAGCGACTATCCGAAAGGAAACAGGGGTGACATTCTGTGATGCAGGGAGCCTTGCAAGCTGGAAGCAGCAGCAACAGCTTTCTTTTGGCTCCCTGCTTGTTCTTTTCCTCTCTGCCTTGCCATCAACCTTCACATGTCAGCTCACAGGCTCACCCTCCTCTGTGCACAGTGCTCCCTTCCTTTGCTCTATGTGGTGGGCTGATTCAGCCTCCTCCACCCTGAATTCCCCAACCTTCACTCGCAACTGTGAGAGGCTGGGGTGTGGACACTGGGAGTGAGGAAGCATGTTGAGAGTGTGTTGTGAAGTGTGTTGTGAGAGTGTGTGTGAAGCGTGAACAAGGAGAGAAAGAGACAAAAGTCCCACTCTTATCCTCAACGGAGTGGATGCTCGGCTCTCCTCTCTGACACCGTGATCCATTGACAGCAATGGCAGCTCTAGCAACAGCACAGGGAACAGTGGCTTCAATATCTTATCTTTACCTGATACCCTTGATAGACCCCGAGCTAAGATAGATGCAAAGAGAAGCTGCAAAGGCAGCTTTGCTGCCAACTGCAAGTCTCAACTCTCGACTCTCAAGACAGTAGGGCTGCCCAATTGACTGAAAGTTGTTCAGTTTTGAGCTTGCACGTCCCTTTCAGGTCACCGCCAAATGAGCTCCTGCCTCTGGCACACAGCATCCCGGCCAAACATTCTGAAGTCGCCTGGAGACAGCTCGAGAGGTCCTCCAGGACGACGATTGTGCTTTTTCTCTGGCTCGACCCCCTCTTTCTCTCCACTCTTGACTTCGACGCGTCCGCCAATCTCTCGCCTCTCCTCCTCTCCCTCGTCTCGCTTGCCCCCACCTCACACACTCAGCTCAGTACAGGCCCACACCGACGTCAGAAGCGCCTCCGAACGGTGAAGGAGCAGGAGTCAAGAAATGATGCTTGCTGTGCTATCCTACAGCTCTACGCCTACGTCAGCGTTGGTAGGTGTGAAGCTGATGTACTACAGGACGGAGCACGATACGCTCGCGCCTCAGCGCGTTGAAGCAGGTCATGAGCGAGAAAAGTGAAAGGAAGCGGCTCAGGGCAAATTGGGGAGTTTGCAGGTTGGCCTCGGCATTTCTTTTGGAGCAAAGACTCGTTGGCAATTCAGAAGTGGATTCTACAAAAGTGAATTGGGCGGGACGAGTGCTGAGCAGGTGCGGGGAAGGGAAGGTTGAGCTCAGCTTGACCTCAACAGTGCAGTCAATGCTTGACATGAAGTCAACCCTGCACTTGTGGATTATCAAGCAGCACTATCTTCAAGTCAAGCTCAGCTGAAAGGCCAGCAAGGGAGCTTGACTCAACCGACAAGGTTGGCTCAAGTTGTCATAGACGCCTCTCTTTCTCTTCACCACACCTGCATTCTAAGTCACTTTTGACTCTCTTACTTGCCAATCCAGTCAACTCAAGAAACCAGTAGCTTGCAGCACCCCCAGTTGCTCTTGTGGTGAGCACATGCAAATGATGCAATCAACTAACCCCTCCCTCTTCCCCTTCCCTTCCCCTTTTGCTCCCCCTTCTCATTTCTGCTACCTCCTTCCCCTTCCCTCTTTCACCTCCCTACCCTCACCTCCACAACACTCTTTCACTCACAACTTCTCTCCCTCGATCTCATCACCTCACACCTAGGTCCTACTCCTTGTTGACTTCACCTCCTTGCCAATCACAGCCTCAGTTGGGGAACAGCGGACTTGGCGCAATGAGATGAGGCAATGAGACATAGAGCATGATCGGCAGGTGACCGGTCTCGCAGGTACCTGCCAAAAAGACCGCCCATTTCGAAAAAATCCAGCTGTCAGTGGCCCAGCTACCGGTACCGGTCACCTGCCAGGCAGGTACCTGCCACAAGCAGGTATCCCCTGCAGGTACCTGCCAAAATGGGCAAGTCAAGGTTGAATGTTGGGCGGCTGTAGTTCAATCATCTTGCCATCAGCTGAGAAGCTGCGCAAGTGGATGTATATGTCTACTTTGCTGTAGGCCATACATACCTGCAGGGAGCTCTTTTGCCCTTCTTTTCCAGTTGGCAGGTACCTGGCTGCTTGTCTTCATGACCGGCCAGTCAACCTCCAGATCAAGCTGCAGGCTACCAAAGTACACCAAACTTGGTGAGACCATTTCTACAGCTGTACATAGCTACATACAGTGTCAGTCTAGACTCCAAGTGCACCACAGGAGGCAGTTCAGATGTATACTGAGCAGATTTTGGCCAAAAGCCAACACCGGTACCGGTACCGGACACCTGCCGGCCAGGTACCTGCCTCCCCCCGCAGGTACCTGCGGGCGGTGTCTAGGTACCTGCCACAGGTACCCCCCAATCATGCTCTAACTCATTGAGACAATGAGCTAGACTTCCCCAAAAATCTGGCATAGCTCGTCTCCTTGTCTTTCCTACCTCGTCTAGAGAACAGCCACAGTTTACCTTAATGTCAGCCATTGGCTTCTCAATTGCTTTGCAAGAGGACGTGAGTGGATTACAGCCACCTGGGTGGCAAGCCAGAGGATGCCAAAGTGCAGCAGTGGGAGCAGGAGTGGTCACTGACAAGGACAGTGGTCGCTGCCAGCTACCCCCATCCCCAAAGGCTGGAAGTGTTGGTGGAGGGGGACTTGAGGGACAGGAGTGAGAGCAAGTGAGGAGGGCAAGCAACCGGGCTCACTGACGTGGAGCAGAGTGAGCCTTGGTGAGGCGAGCCGCGAGTGAGGGCAAAGTAGAGCATGTCAAAACCGTTAATGGAAACGGTACCGGTACCGGTATACCAGTAACAGTTTTGAGTGTACCGGTAACGGTATACCAGTACCATTACCGCACACTGTTACTCCTCACACTGCAAAAGGTGCTCAACTGACATCTTGAACGAGCTGGAACGAGCTGCTAGAGAGTAGAGAGCACTGCCATTCGCTTAAGAGATACTGTAGCGAGCCACTGTAGAAGTTTGGGAGCCCCAGGTCAACTTTGAGAGAAAGCCTTGCCGATGAGCACTTGGCGCCTCTCTCTCCCTCTGCCAACCATTAACGGTGGCTTCAAACCCGCTAACGGTTGCTATTACACCGTTAACGGTAGGCCGTTACCGTTACCTGTACCGTTGCCTCCAAAAGCTGAAATTTCCCGTTACTTTCACCGCGAACGGTAGCCTGCCGTTCGACTCGGCATCCTCTAGGGCAAAGGGCGGGAGGGATCGGGAGGGAGTGCTGAGAGGCTAAAGGGAGGAACAAGGGAGGTGGAAGAGAGGAAGAAGGTTGGAGGAAAAGGGGGAGAAGGGCTAGCAAGGGATGTAGACAAGTAGGGACTTTTGGGGTGCAGTTTTGAGGGATCTCATAGAGGCCTCTTATAGGCCGCTTCTCTCTTTCTCTCTTGATCTTCACGCACCTGCAAGCACAAGAAATCACCCATATTCTCAGTGTTGCAATTCCTCTTGCAAGCTCTTGGTCATCAGCGCTCTCCTACATCCTCCCCCTCGTCTCCTTCCCCGACTCGCCCTTTGCCCTCCTTTCTCCCTTCTGTCCCCCCTCCTACCTTTGCCCTTCACCTCCCTCGTCAAAAAGTTGAAGAGATTTCTGCTCATCCTCTACCTTCCTACGCCTCCCCCAGCCCTCCCTTTCCCTTCCTTCCCCTCAGACCGCTCGCCTGCCTACGCCCCTCCCTCTTTCTTGCCCGCCTTTCTCACCACTTAGTTAGCCTTTCCTCTCAATCTTTAGTTTTATTAGAAACTCTCAATTAGCTCTACCACCTAGTACTCCCCTTCAGCCCTCTATCTCCTTCCTACGCCGCGCAATGAGACGCTGAATCATTGCCAAACCCCTTGCCCTTATCCTCCAGCCCTTTCCTGCCTCAGCCAAGGCAGCACCGGTTTTGCCACTTCACCCAGCAACACCACATTGTACATCTCCACCCCTCCCACTTCCACCAACGGCAACACCTTCCCTTCCGCCGAGCAATCACACCCCTCACTGCTCCCCCATTCAGTGCCTGCCCTTGTCACTTGCATCTTCTCAATGGAGGACTCTGTTTGCACATCACCAATGGAGGTCTCCCCACCTACATTGAGACAAAGCGGCCGCGCCTGGCCCTACTTGGTGCTCAAGGAATGATGGGACCGCTCAGGGACGATGGATTTGAGCATCAGAGCAGCTGTAGTCTCAGACGGGAGTCATTGGGTGGAGTAGTTGGGAACTGTGCGGGCGCTTCGGGTGAGTATGAGAGGCGGACAACAAGTCATTGGGCTACAGGGTTGCCTTGAGGGCGCAGGTTTCACCGGAGAAGGGAGTTGGAGCACGGAAGGAGATCATGGGCACTCTTGCAACAGATGAATTTGGTTTGATTGACATTGTACTACTTATTCTTGGCATGGGCAAGAGTAGCTTGCCCACTTGTAGAGGTGTTCTGAGGGTATGAAAGCAAGAGCTTGTTCGGTCCTTCTCTTTCCTGACACTGCAACTTGAGCCAACTCTCAGCATCTTTGCCTCCAGAGAAGAACCCTGAGAATGACTTCATTACAACTCCCCCTCCCTTTGCTCACGTGGAGCACTCCGCCATTCCTGCCCCCTCCCCTCCTCTCTCCCTTTCTCTCTCTCTCCCTATCACCCTACAGCTTCATGAGCTTCATGTAATCTCCTAGCCCGCCACAACAAGCTACAGGAAGGAGAGAGAGAGATCTTCCACAGCTCATGAGTTTCCCGAGTCCTGCTCCATTGCCGTCAGCACTGGTTCACATTCTTGTGCGCTCGGACGAGGTCCTGGGTTCGAACCCCTGCCGAACCAAGATTTTTTTGCATGGGCATCTGCTTGTGCAAGCTCATCTTTTTGCCTTGGGACTGCCTCAAACAGCGACTATCCGAAAGGAAACAGGGGTGACATTCTGTGATGCAGGGAGCCTTGCAAGCTGGAAGCAGCAGCAACAGCTTTCTTTTGGCTCCCTGCTTGTTCTTTTCCTCTCTGCCTTGCCATGCAACCTTCACACCTCACAGTAAGCTCTTCCGAGCTGCACAGGGTTGAGCCGGGAGCAAGTGCTTACTACTGCCCCTGATCAGATTGCCACACCCCTGAACGGTTAACACCTCGGCTCCTCCGAGTTCGAGCGCAAGTTCCTGCTCTCGACTCGGAGGAAGGTCACTCGGTGAGCGTCCGGCTTCGGCTTTCGAAACGAGCGAACTCGGTGATGATTCCCTCGCTTTCACAGGCTCTCGGCTCACCGCCTACAACTGCCATCAACGTCGCCCTCGACTACGCCCATCAACACTTCCAGTCCCACTTCGCTCGAGCAGGAGGAAGCGAGGAGGCTCGTCGCCTCGCTCAAGACGACCTCCTTGTTGCCCTTCGCTCCTCGACTCCGACGTCCAACGCTCGCTTCTCGCGTCGGATGAAGGAGTCACATGCTAACTCTCTCGCTGCTCCCTTCGAGCAAAGGGAGGTCCTTCGCGCAGTTGAGTCGACTGACCTCGGTCGGAGCCCTGGCCCTTCGGGGCTTCCTTACGAGTTTTACCGCTCGCACCCCATCGCGACAGCTAAGATACTAACAGCAGTCTTCAACGATGTGTGGGAGAAGGGCCTACTAACCCCGTCGATGGCCGACGCTCGAGTTCGTCTCCTACCCAAGGTAAAG
>JACWFO010000072.1:65394-104050 GCA_019775505.1 Leucosporidium yakuticum | reverse complement strand
GCCGAGCCAATCCCTCTACGAAAAAGCTAGCACCTATTCCTTCGCCCGCAGAGCAGTGCATCTGCGCGATTCTTTGCCCCAATATCCGTTCACACGCTCAGCGTTACAGCGGCTTCGTTGCCACCAGCTACAGCCCCGCGCGCCCCTTCAAGTCACTCAGCAGCCCGGTCGCCTGCGCCCTGATACCAGTGAAGCCAGGGACGTAGCGCCTCTCCAACGCCTCAGCCATCAGGGTCACTCGGTTGAAGGTCTTGGGGAGGAAGTGCGAGAGGGAGGCGAGGAAGAACGCCGAGGGGAGACCGGCGCGGAGGAGGATGTTTCCTGCACATCGAGAGGTCAGCTCTCAGCTCTCAGACCTCTGACGAGAAGCAGCGAGAGGCCTGAAGCCCAATAGCTGCAGGCAGGCGAAGGCTCACGGTTCCTTGCGAGGATGGAGCCAGCCAAAGTAGCGACTCCCACGCTGCGAGGCAGAGAAGTCAGTAAGGCGAAGAATCTAACAGCTTGGTAGAAAGGACGAGCTCACTAGAGAGCCCCGGGAGTCAAATCCTCGTCCTCGGGCAACATCGCCTTGACGTGAGCTGAGCAAAGGCGGACCCAATCAGCGCAGAACGACGACGAGATGGTAAGAGGATCGGCGAGCAACTCACCTTCGGCCGTGTTCTCCCATCCGATCCACTGCTGAGCCCCGGCTCGGGCGTTCAAGTGCAGAGCGTCGTAGTTGGATTGAAGGAAGCGGCGCGCCTCGCCAACCTGGTCCTGCAGGGGCGAAGGAGCGGCGACGAGGGTGGCAGGAGGAGCGGGGGAATCGTAAATGGGTAGCTGTAGCGAGTGGGAGAGGGGAGGGGTTAGTCGGTGGTAGTAGCTTCGAGGACTAGGGAGCGGAAGCTTACGTTGCGGCGGGAGGCAGCGGTGGGAGTAGGGACCGACTCTTCTGCGAGGGCTGATTGCTGTTGAGCGAGCAAGTAGGAGCCAGAGATTCCCGCTACTGAGAGAGCGGCGAGCTGTTAAGGGAAGCGAGGTGAGCGAACTGAGGGTTTGAGCGCCAGAGGAGGAGGAAGGATGAGCAGCTGAGCTTGCCTTGGGAGCGAACGATGCCATGGTACAGAGGATCTGTAGGTGGAAGCGAAAGCGAGTGTTGGACGATTGACGACGAAGAGCGATTTGGTAGGAAGCAAACGAGCCCAAGGTCGATCCTCGTCGTCGCGCTCGTCGCTCTTGGTCTCTCCCCTCGTCTTGCTCGTCGTCTCGCTTTCGCCTGCGCTGCTGCTTGCTCTTCTCTCTGTGATTACTACCTCTACTAATCATGAGCATCATCAACATCTCGTACGTTCATCTCCCTCCTTCTCCTCCTTAGTCGTCACGCTCATTTAATCGCGTCTGCTCCCTTCCTCAGCGACATCACCGTCCTGGCCAATCCAGCCAAGTTCACCGACCCCTACCTCTTCAGGATTACATTCGAGTGCATGGCTCCCCTCGAGGAAGGTCAGTCACCTCGTCCTCGCCCTTCTCTCGTCTGCCTTAGCTCAACGCGTCTCCCCTCGACCTCACGCGCCGTCCTTCGCAGATCTCGAATGGAAGCTCACCTACGTCGGTTCGGCCGAGAGCGAGTCGTTTGACCAAGAGCTCGATACCTGCATGGTTGGTCCTGTACCCGTCGGCGTCAACAGCTTCGAGTTTGAGGTGAGTAGGCCACCGCGACGACGCGAGTCCTGGGGCGGCGGGGATGCTCCTTCTCGCTTCCTTGCTACCGAAGGCTGACTCGCTCGCTCGCTCCTCCTCCGACCTCTGCAGGCGGCTGCACCTCTTCCCTCCCGCATACCCGCCAGCGACCTCATCGGCGTCACCGTCATCCTGCTCACCTGCTCCTACAACGACCAAGAGTTCGTTCGCATCGGCTACTACGTCAACACCGAGTACGGCGACGCCGCCCTCAAGGCTCAGTACGACGCTTCGCTAGAGGAAGGCGCTCAAGAGAAGGGTCTCGTCGCCCCCGACCCCGCCGCCAACGTCGAGAGCATGGTCCGGAGCGTTCTCGGCGAGAAACCAAGGGTCACCAAGTTCAACATCAAGTGGTGAGTTTCGCGCTGCGTCGGCTTCGAGCTCTATCTAATGCAGGTTACATCCAGGGACACTGCGAGCGCCATCGTACCTCAGAATGCCCCGGGAGCCGACTTCGCAGGGGTTCCTCCCCCTCCGTTCGATCCCTCTTCCGCGTCGTAGTCGCTTTGGGTAATTGTACCAATTATAAGAAATAGCTCTGTCGAGTCTGTCAGTATCTGATTTGAGCCGTGCAGAGAGAGAGAGTAGCTTACCGACGCCGCCGAACGATCCGGCACGGTCCTCTCCTGATTTGGTACTGCAAGGCGAGGGCGAGAGGGCGAGGGAGAGGGAGAGGAGAGGGCGAGGAAAGGGAGGCAGGAGGAGGAGGAGGAGGAGGAGAAGAAGAAGAAGGGGATCAGCGAACAGCGCACAGCGAACGGCTCGCCCTCTTCCCTCCTCGCTCCCTCGCTCAAACTCACCCGCCTCAAAGATCCTAAAACTATCCTTATCCACCACAGCACCTTCCCTAACCTGCATCACACTAGCAACATTCCCACACCTATAACAATAATTGGGAGCAGACCAAACGGTTACGAGGTTGTTAGTTGGAGCGAACATGAATTTGTAGCCTTCTTGAACGAGTTGGTGCGCGCGGGCTATGAGGGTTAGGGAGTTGACGTGGTTGAACTGTGGAGGAGGAGGGTTAGTGGGAGGGGAGGGAGGAAGGGGAGGGAGATAGCGAACCTCGTCCGTTACTCGTGAGCCGAAGAGCCAGCCTGCTCCTCGCGGGGAGACGGACCAGGTGTCGATATCGTCGGGATCGGACCACATTAGGTCTGTTAATCATCGTCCAACCATCGAGCGAGCGAGTGAAGGTCAACTTCAATCTCGAGCGAGAGGAGAGAACGAAAAGACCTCGGCGCCGAGACCAAAACTTACCACAAAACGCTCCCTCATGAGGAATTTCCTGCGCCCTCGCAATCACCCTAATCTGATCCAACGTCCTTAATTCCGGTGACAATCCACCATGAACACAGAGGATCGAACCGTCGATGATCTGTTGCATCCATTGCCGGGGGTCAGCTCGGCGGAGAGGGAGGGAGGGAAGGGGTGGGGTAGAACGAACAGCAGCGAGGTTGAGGTAATCGAATACGGAACAACAGGCTTTCCAGACGTTGGCGTTGCCGTATTTTTGTTGGCATTCGTCTGTAGTGCCCCTCGTCAGCGCCGGGCGACGAGGGGAGGAGGCGAGGGCGAGGGAGCTCACCGTAGAAACCGTAGACTTGGGTGATTTGTCTTGATTCGTGGTTACCGCGGAGGAGGGTTACTCGGTCTGGGTATCTATTGCGAATTCGAAGGGGGTTAGTAAGCTACAGCAGCGAGAGAGAGAGGCGAGACTCACTTGGCCTTGAGCGTCAACAAGAGGCTGAGGGTTTCCAACGAGTAATAACCCCGATCCACGAAATCTCCCTGTATCTCAATCGCATCAGCACTAGCTCCCATCCCTCCCTCGCTCTCAAAGCTCACCATAAACACATAACTCGTCTCCGGGCATTCACCTCCCACTCTAAACAGTTCCAACAAGTCCCAGAGTTGTCCATGAATATCCCCACAAACGGTCACAGGTGAAGAAACGGGTTGGACGTTTGATTCTTCCATTAGGATTGAACGAACTACGGAACAGAGGTGCTTCATGGCTGATTCGGGGAGGTGGTGGCATTGTCGTAGTTGGGTGAGGTATAGGTCGGGGTTGAAATCTCGCATGATTGGGTTGGTGAGATGATGGTGCTGAGATGGAGGTGCAGGCGATGGCGGAGATGAGAGACGAAGCGAGCGAGATGGAGGAGGAAGGAGGGAGAGAGGCGCGTCGACGTCCGCCAGGCTTGAGTGGGGTGAGGGGTCGAGCGTAGTGCTTGGTAGTAGTGCTCAGCGATTCAGGTGTAGCGAATCAAGAGACGAGAGAGCTGCTGCTCGCTCTCCGTCGACTGCAGACCTCCTTCTCATCGCCGAATGAGCCCCGAGCTTCGTAACGAGCGCCGAGCCAGCTCCTCCTCCGCTGAGCAGTCAATCGACCTTCGCTGAGCGCAAGGGCGTCCAGAGTAGCTTCTTCAACCCTCTACGCTCTTCAACTCTCCCTCCCAGCCTCGCCGACCCTCTCACTCATCGCTCGGCGCTCCCTCTCCCTCTCGCCGGCTCTCAGCTCTCCTTCGCCAGCCCAACGCCCCGACGTCAAATATGAAACACACCTCCCATCGAATGCAATGACGATACGATGAACCTGAGCTACGAGGAAACGAAAGAAAGCAATGAAAGGGAATGGCTACCAACAAGGAAGGGAATGGCTACAAGTGAAAATAAGACGTGAAGAGAGAGGGAAAACGGAAAGGAAAGAAAAAAGGCTCTATCATCGTGAAGGGGTAACCGTACAAAATAACATACATCCACCTACTTGCTCTCCCTCTTCCCTTCCTCGCGCTCCTCGCCAGCTTCTTCCCTCGGCGCCTCAGGCTCCTCTTCCCTCGACTCTCCCTCACCACCAACCCTCGCTCCCGCTCCCGCCTCCTCCCCTGCAGAAATAGGTGCCAAAGCCCTCTCAATCATCTCCACCTCTCCCACCTCTTTATACCCGTCGCCCCTCTCCGCCTCCCCTTCCCCTACTCCTCTCCCTACCTCCCCACCCTCTTCCTTCGCCTCAAGATCCTCCACCTTAGTCCTACTACTACTCCCACTCGCGCTCCCCACACTAAGAGTCGAGCGCCTATCCGTCTCCTCTGCTGAGGTCGAGGAAGCGGTTCGGCGAGGAGCAGGAGGATGAGGAGGAGGAGGGGATGGGCGAGGAGCCAAAGCGTCCCGCGCGCGACGGGTCGCAAGCTCGTAGGCTTGGACTGAGGGGAGGGAGTCTTCGTCCTCTGCGTTGGCGTTGGAGTGGGCGAGGAGGGCGGGAGGGGGATAAGAAGGCGGCGCCGAGCTTGAGGAGGTCGACGTCGACGTCGGGGCGGGGGGTAGTTGGTTACCGTCCCTCGTCCCCGCCTCGTTATCGACGGTATGATACCCCGGCAGCCCGGTCTCTAGTACATACATCGGCAGTCCATCACCCTCTCCCTCCCCTGGGCCGTCCTCACCAGCAAACTGATCATCCCCATCCCTCTCTCCCCTCCTCCTTCCTCCCTCTGCAATCCCCTCTCCTCTAGTCGTGCGATCCCTCCTTCCCCTCCTGAGAATGGTGGTGCCGTAGCCTGGTTGCTCGCGACGGGAAGGACGGGGTGGAGGCCCTTGAATGTGAAGGTGGAGGAAGGAAATGTGGATGCCTGTGAGGGGGATGAAGTACGAGCGGAGGGTAGGGGGGTAGTGCCGTTTGATGAAGAAGTAGCTGTGTGGGTGGGAGGGGGGTTAGTAGGGGAGCAGAAGGGAGAGGCAGGGAGAAGGAGGACGGACCGAGCGAGGAGCAGGGAGAAGAGAACTCCACCGGCTATCGCGGCGGCGACGTAGATTAACATGGAGGAGGGGATACCAGCGCCCTGTTTCAGCGAGCATTCGAGTTGGAGAGAAAGGGGGAGGGGAGGGATAAGGGAGTCAGCTTCAAGTTGCGAGAAGGTAGAGCCTCCGACCGAGCTGCACTTGAACGAACAGCAAGAAACGAGAACTCACGAAAAAGTTGTTATACATGGGATTATCATAGGCCGAAGTACTGGAACTACTGGCGGCCGCCGCACTGGCCGAACTAGCTGCCGAAATGGACTCCGTACCAGCGATGGCCGAAGCGGCCTGTACGGTCCTAGTTAAGCCTGTTGCATCGGAGGGGACTTGAGCGTTGTTCCTCCTATCGAGTTGAGGGAGAGGGGTAGCGCGAGGGAAGAGGGTGAGAGGAGAAGAGGGAGAGGGATGAGTTTGTGTTGGTAGCGGGGAGGCGGTGGATAATGGGGTGTAGTTGGAGTAGGCTATGAGGAGGAGGAGCAGGGTGGGAATGAAGGCTGTTGGGGTGTACATTGTGTTGGATAGTAGTTGCTGCTCTGCTCTTGCTGAAGAAGAGAGGGAACCAATGGAACGGGAAGGGAGGGTGGTTCGAGGTTGTCGAGAGAGAAGTGCGTCGCCCCGCGTCAAAGGCCGAACTCGGGAGTCAAGGGAATGAAGCCTAGGGGAGTGTTGAAGTGCAGGAGGTGAAGCTGTAGTTGATTAGAATCGTTAAAGTTCAAAGAGACGAAGAGCGAGACGACAGAGACCAAGAGGAAAGAGGGAGAGAAACGAAATGGAGCTCCGTCACCGCTAATCAACCATCAACTGAGGGTTTGACTCTCACTACTTGTATTCCCTTTTTTCTAATTCGATTAAAAGAGAAATCTAATCGACTACAACACTAGGAGCACACTCCTACAGAACCCCCCCTCTCTCCCTCTCTCCTTTGGCCTAGCGCGTCGATCCCTCTCCCTCTCTCCCTCTCTCCTCCCTCTCTCTCTCGCTCGGCAGACAGGTCCACTGTACCATGTCCTCAGCCATCCGTATCGTCGCCCCTTCAGCTTCCTCCTCAACCAACACCTCCACCTCTCATCAACCTCGTCAACCCCCTTCCTCAACTACAGAAGACAAGAAGCTCTGTCGCAACATCCTCATCTACGGTCAATGTCGCTTCGAGGATAAAGGCTGTACCTACTCTCATACCATTCACGATCCAAATTCTAAACCTCCTACTCCTACTCCTAATCCTGCTCCTACTTCGGGCACTCCATTGTCTGCTAAGACGGCAGCGAGCGCTCAGGTGTTCGTCCCAGGAGGAGCACAAGCTGGGACTACGACTCCAGGAGGAGGATCCATGGGCGCAGGAGCACAAGAGTTCATTCCCCGTAGAGCAGAGACGTATGTCCTCTCCCTCCTTCTGCCTCGCTACAGAGCCCACCGTCTAACGCGCCTCTTTCCTCCCCTCCCCTCCCTCCCTCACTCGACCCGTAGACCCGCCCTCTCCGAAGATGCCCCCTTCTTCACTCCAGCTTCCCAACGTCCTCAACCACCAGGTCTCAACCCCCTCGCTTCCTTCCAGAACAAGCTACTCGAAGCGGCTGCTCAACAGGGAGGTGCAGCGAGTGGTGCGCCTTCACCTGTAGGATCCGATGCGCAACAGCAGGGGTTGGCAGAGTATTATAGTCAGATGGATTTGGTGCGTTTTCTCCCCCCCTTTCCCCCCTCCCCTTCTCTCTCGACCGAGGATGGCGAGCGACGAGCTGACCGACCGACGCGTCGGCCCCTTCGCGCTCGCAGAACGGCGAATACGCTGCCCTCCAAGCTCAACAAATGCACGATCCCTCTCATCAAGGCGCTTACGACTACTCGCACGGAAACGGCCATGGACACGCTCATGGACAAGATCCCTATTTTGGCGCTCAAGGGGGTATGGGCCATTTTGTTCGACAGCCTGTACGGTTTCTCTCCCTCTCCTTTCGCTCGCTCGCTCGGTACATCAACTGACCCCTCGAGAACCGACGTCCGAAACAGCTCCAATACCACCTCTACCACCCACTCCCCTCCTCGGCCCCCACCAGCAGCAGCACCGGCTCCGGGCACTCCTCCTTCTTCCTCCCCCCCTCCCTCCACATCTCACTAACCTCCAAATCCGAAGCCACTCACGCTACCCCTTCAGTCGATATGAAGTTACCCGAGGAAGTGGGGGGTTATACCGGGTTAATGCCCCTGGATAAGGCTCAGCCGGCTGTTACTGAGGGTGGTGGAGGTTGGGCGGGATATAGGAGTTGGGTTTATAAGGCGTGGAAGGAGGGGGATGGGAGAGCTTATTGTTTGAGAAGGATTGAGGGTGGGTCTTGTTCCGTTTCTCGCTTTCGTCGACCGAGCGCCGAGCTGACCCTCTCCCCCTCCCCCCTCTCCCTCTCCCTCGATGTCGATACCCATGATGTGACAGGCTTCCGGTTACAACATGAACAAGCCATCTCGGTTGTTGAGAAGTGGACTAGGATTAGGCATCCCGGTTTGGTGGCTGTGAGGGAGGCGTTCACGACTAGGGCTTTTGGGGATCATTGTTCGTCGTTCTTTCCTTCTTCCTTCTCCTCGCCTTCTCCTCCTTCTCCTCGCCTTCTCCCCGCCGCCGAACAGAGACACTAACCCTCTCCCAATCATTCATCATCGTAGCCATAATCTTCGTCTACGACTACCACCCCACCTCCCTAACCCTCTACGAATCGCACCTCTCCCCACTCTCCTCCCTCCCACCAAACCCGTGGTCCCTCCCCCCCTCGCACGCCGCTCCACAACTCTACCGTCGTCCCGCCCCGACCCTCACCCCTTCCACCCCGTCCTCCAGCTCGGGCGCGGGAGGGATCCCCGAAAGGCTGCTCTGGTCCTACATCGTTCAGCTGGGGAGTACTATCAAGGCGATCCATAATTCGGGAATGGCACTCAGGGGTGGGTTGGAGGTTAATAGAGTGTTGGTGACGGGAAAGAATAGGGTTAGAGTCGGGGGAGCGGGAGTGCTCGATGTGTTGCTGTGGGAGGGGCAGGGGGTCGGGGGTTATCAGGTGAGTTGTTCGTTCGCTGTTGCTGGGGTCGCTGGTGTTGGAGGAGGACGCGGAGGGAGAGGGAGCGGGAGAAGGGAGAGCGCCGAGGGAGAAAGCCGAGGGAGCAAGCCGAGAGCGGAGCTGAGCTGATGTCCTTCCCTTCTTCCTTCCTCCCTCCCCCCTCCTCGCACCTCATCACCTCCTTCACCTACCATCCTCCCACCACGCCTCCCCCCTCCCCTCCCCCCAAAAACAGCAAGACGACCTCCTCTCCTTCGGCAAGCTCATCATTTCCCTCTCCTGCGGCTCCCCTTCCTCCGTCCATAACCTCCCAAAATCAGTCGATCATATTTCGAGGTGCTACTCCCCTGATCTAAAGAATGTCGTGCTTTATTTGCTCAGTAAACCGGGACCGAGGAAGACTATCGAGGAGGTCTTGGCGCTTATGGGCGCCAGAGTGTTGGATGAGTTGAATGCTAGTTTTGTGTGAGTTGGATTTTAAGGGCGGTGGTGACGAGGAGGAGGAGGAGGAGGAAGAAGGTGGTGGAGGTGTACTGACCTCGGCTTTCTCTCTCTCCCCCCACCCCACCTCTCTCCACACCCTCTCCTCGCTCTCCTCATCTCACCCACCTCCCACCACCACATTCCACTGCCCCTCCTCCCTCACATCAACCCCCTTCAAAACGCCCTAAACCTAAAACACAGCGCCGAAGACACTCTGGAAGCAGAACTTATGCGCGAGTTGGAGAATGGAAGGCTCGTGAGATTGTTGACCAAGTTTGGGTTTATTAATGAGAGGCCAGAGTGAGTTGCTTCTGTTTCTCTTTCGAGTTGAGTTGAGGTGGGGGCCGAGGAGAGGAGGGTTGAGGGGGGAGGGGGGGGAGAGGACGGAGGGGAGGGGAGGGGTGGGCGCGCGAGGGCGCGAGGCAGGCGAACAGGGAGACAGAGCAGCGCTGACAATCACTTCCAACGACACACAGATTCGACCACGACCCCCGATGGGCCGAAACGGGCGACCGTTACCTCATCAAGCTCTTCCGCGATTTCGTTTTCCATCAAGTAGATGAGAACGGAAGGCCAGTGACGGATTTGAGTCATGTGGTTATGTGTTTGAATAAGGTGCGTTGGGGTGTCTTACCTTCTTCCTTCTCTCTCCCTTGTGCACGGCGGAGGGAGAAGCGAGGGATTTTGGGCTGACAAGTTGATGAACCGACAGCTGGACGCCGGAGTGGACGAGAAGATCATGCTCGTTTCGAGGGATGAGCAGAGTTGTTTGATTGTTAGCTATCGCGAGGTGAGTTGTCCCATTCCTTCCTCTCGCTCGCTCGCTCGGAAACCGCTTCGCCGAGCCGAGCCCGCCTTTCCCGCGCCGAATCGAGCGCTGATGCGCTGCCTACACTACACCACACTACAGATCAAGAATTGTATTGAAGGGGCTTTCCTTGATCTTTCGCGGTAGAAGGAGGGCAGTTGCTGCAAGGAGAAGGAGGAGAGGACCGGAGAGCGGCCGAGGAAGAGCTCGGTGTGTGTAGAGCGATAAGGAGGGAGAGAGGGAGGTCGACGAGTGATATCTTATTCTACTCTTTCCATTGTCTGGAGAGAGATGTAGTATTGGAGTGAGATAGCGAAAGAAAGGATGTTAGCCTCGGCGCTCGCGAATTGAAACTGGGGCCAGGAAATCTCCCAAGTCTCGAGGTTGCTCTCCTGCCTTCCTGCCCTCCGTCTCGTTCGTAGGATGCCGTCTCGTCCATCCAGTGGACGACCTCCCAAGCAGTCGACCATGTCCTGCACTACAACCACCTCAACAGCCACACCTATCCCATCCACCTCATCCCTCTCCCCCTCAACCACCACCACCAACTCGAACGCGTTCGCTGGCCCCTCGTCGTCGTCGTCTTCCTCGTCTCAACCAGGGCATTACATGACTTTACCAACTACCTCTTCAGCCTACTCTCATACTCATGAGATGGCACTCTACCTCACAAACACCTTTGCTCCCGCCGTTGTACCTCAACCCGACGAGTATCTCGCAAAGGAGTCGGCAAGGGTCTACTTGGAGAAGTTGGCAGACCGCGTTTCCCCTGGGGCTAAGTTGTTGCCGTTTGGGTGGGTCTTGGAATCCTCCCTCGTCTATTGGGAGGAGGCAGGAGCTGATTTGGATGCTATAATCGTACAGGTCCATGGCCAATGGGTTCGCACTCAAGAACTCGGGTTAGTTGGCTCGCTTTAACGGGGGAAACGATGGGTAAGAGGAGTAAGCTGATCAGCGATTACTCGACTACAGATATGGATCTTTGCTGCTTCTTGGCAAAGGACGCGCCTATGAGACCTGCCTCCGAGCTGGTTCAAGTCCTAGGTTCTCTCATCGAGCAAGGTCCGTCCTCGCTTCTCTCGCTTCTATCGCTACAGGAATCTCGCTGACCAGGCTTCGAGGAATGGTAAACAGAGACCAACTTCCACGTCAAGATGCTACCGAGGGCCCGAATACCCATCATCAAGCTCACCATGCCTCCGACGGCTACTGTCCCCTTTGGCATGGCTTGCGATATCGGGTTTGAGAACCGTTTGGCGTTGGAGAATACGAGGTTGCTGTTGACGTACGCTATGGTCGATACGAGGTTACGGACTTTGGTCCTCTTCCGTACGTCGTTTCCTCTCGTCGCTTACGCTCTTTCGGCGCTCAGAGAAGCTCACCTTTCGCGTCTTTCGCGTCGCGTTTCCCCTCCTCCCCCCTTCCTCCTACCGCTCTACACGACTACAGTCAAGGTCTGGACTAAACGACGAAAGATCAATAACCCCTACAGAGGGACGCTCAGCTCTTATGGCTTCGTCTTGCTCGTCATTCACTTCCTCGCTCAAGTAAAGTCACCACCAGTCCTCCCGTTCGTCTCTTCTCTCCTCCTTCTCGCTCGCTCGAGGGTCCTTCTCGGTCGACATCACCTCACAAGCTTACTTTCCCCCTCCCTCTCCTGCTCCAACAACAGCAACCTCCAACAACTCCCACCCCTCCGACCCGTCCCCCTCGAAGAACAAGAGTTCGAAGGCCACGACATCTCCTTCTTCGACGACTTGGAAGCACTACCTCGAGTCTGGCAAACTTCGAACGGAGACAATGTGGGAGAACTCCTGATCGACTTCTTTAGGTATTACTCCAAGGATTTCGGTTACAATTCGACCGTTATTTCGATTAGGAGTGAGACGGGGTGGTTGACTAAGGAGAGTAAGGGGTGGTTGCAGGATGTGAGTTTTGGTTGGCTTGCTTTCGGTGGAGGAGAGGAGGAGGAAGAGGGAGCGACGGGAAGGGAGAGCTGACCTTCGTCTTTCGGCTCGGCGCAGGTCGATTACGACCCCGAGGTCATTGTACGAGATCAGCACAAGCTCTGCATAGAGGTGAGTTTTTCCTTCTTTCCCTGCGCCCCCCTTGAGCTCGTATTGACGGCGCTATCGCCCGCAGGATCCTTTCCAGTTAGACTACAACGTCGCTCGGACAGTCACTCGCGACGGCCTCTACACCGTTCGTCTTTCGCTCGCTCGCATCCTACGAGCGTTCATTTCGTTCGCCATACTAACCCTCTACACCTCACTCAGATCCGCGGCGAGTTTATGCGCGCCTACCGACTCCTCTCGGCTCGACCAAACGACCGAATAGCAGCCGTCATCAACGACGTCTGTGAAGAGCGCGAGGATTACCTCGTCCACCATCCTCCAACCGACCACCGCGCCTCCCCTCGACGGAGATCAGCTCCTTCTCCTCGCATGTTCCCCAACCCAGCTCTCGGCCTTCCACATCCTCCTCCCATCGCTCCCTCTACTAGTGGCACTTCGCCAGGTGCGGGGCAGGCTACGATGCAGGACTTCAGGATGTGGGCTGCTATGAACGGAGTGCAGGGTCAGGGTCAGGGTCAGCAGCAGGTGCAGGGATTGGGAATGGGAGGCATGGATGCGAGGATCTTTGCGAGGGAGGGGGCGGGGATGCCCGAAGGGAGTGCGTTGGAGGATGCGTGGGACCCGACGGCACCGGCTCCGTTCCCTACGGCCTCGGGAAGTACCTACAACCCGGCGTCAGCGTCGAGCTCGAGCAGCGCATCAAGAAGGCCCAATCCTCCATCAAGTCGACCTCAACAGCTCTCGACTTCTCCTTCTTCCTCCTCTGCATCCTCTTCTCGACCCTCTCAGCACCTCCCACCGAATTCCTCCTCCGTCCCTTCCCTCGAACGTCGCGTTTCCTGGGACGGCGCCGCTTCGACGTCCTCCGCACCCAACGGCAACTCGCTCACCACAACGGGGTACGACCTACATCGATTCTTCCAAAACCAACCCGGCGACAGCAGTTCCTCTTCCTCGTCGACTCAACAACCTCCTCACGGCGTGGAACCTCGTTCGGCGCTCACCGCTCCTTCAAGTCCAGACCTCGGTTCCTCCTCCTACTACACGAACCACGGACTCGGTGGAACCTCGTACGCTCCAGGTCGGTCTTCCTACCGCTACGGCAGCGGCAGCGGAGGCGGAGGATTCCCCATTGGCCCTCGAATGACCAGCGCCCCTCCCTCTCGGAATCAACACCTCGGCGGTTACCACTCCCATTCGCATCAGCATTGGTCCATCGCCCCCGCTCCCATCTTCCCCGAGGAGGATAGGGAGGCCATCGCTCTCGCCAACTCGATTACTTTTGGGAACTTTCCTGCGCCGAGTTATGCGGGTGCGAGGTCAAGGAATGGTGCTGGAGGAGGAGGAGCGGGAGGCGGAGGATACCTGCCGCATCATTATGGGGTTGGAGGGAGTGGATCGACGACGGGGTCTTCGACGACCATGCTGCCTAGTCCGGCGAGGTCGTTGGCTGGCGACGAGGCTCCGAGTCGGCGTAAGGGCAGCGAGGAGGGAGAAGTCGGCGCCGAGGACGAAGAGGATGAGGACGACCGAGGAACCCGAGGACGACGATTCATGAACGGCACCATCGTCCTCCCTTCGCAAGACGACGTTGGATTCGGCGTCAATAGGCAGAGGGGGAGGAGCGTACCGCATACGAGGATGGGACCCGATGGAAGGGAGTCGATCCTCTTTGGGGAGATTCAGGTCGTGCTGCCGAGACCGCATGGAGAGGATGGGGAGGAGATTAGGGAGGAGATGGAGGCGGAGGGGCCGATGCCGATTGAGGTGCCGAATGAGGAGGAGTTGGTTATGAGGGTGCATTCGCCGGTGGTGGTGAAGGAGGGTAGTGAGAAAGCTGGGGAGAAGGTGGAGGATGGGGAGGAGAAGAAGGGGGAGACGACGGCGGCGTCGGTGGCGGAGACTTCGCCCATCAAGGCGCGCTCGATCCCCCTCCTTACGACTCAACCGCCGACGCCCCTCAAGCACACTCCCTCCTTTACGACCTTCTCTCCCCTCCCTACCACTCCCCTCCCTCAGAGCCCCGAGATCCTTCCCTTCTCGCTCGCTTCCACCGCCCCTCCTCTTTCCCCCACCACCCCAGCTCCAACATCCCCCTTCTCCATCTCGCCTCCTCCAGCCGACTCGGCGCGCCCCAGCTCACCCATCGTCGGCATTCCTCTCTCGCCTACCACTTCGGCCGCTCCCTCGGACCTCCCTCCTCCCGTCCGCTCGCCGCCCCCTCCTCCCATCGCGACTTCGCCTACCCTCTCCGCCTCTTCCGCCCCCAGCAGCAACCCTCGATCACCCAAGAGCAAGCGAGGTTCCACCGCCAACGCCCAAGCTCTCAGCAGCGGTATCGCCAAGCTCAAGCTCGCCGACGCTCCCGATTCCTCCTCAACCACGAATTCATCGACCGCCGAGAAGGTCGAGGAGAAGGAGAAGTCGCCGGAGAAGAGCAAGAACGCTCGCAAGAACGCTCGGAGGAAGAGCTCAGCAGCGGCGGCGGCGGCGGTAGCAGCAGCAGCGGCGACGGCTGCAGCTCAAGCTCAAGCTCAGGCGGAGGCAACGGCCTAGGCCCGGAGAGGAAAGGAAGGAAGGAAGGAGGGGGGATGATCTCTTATATCAATGACTGCTAGGGTTAAGAGCGCTGGAGATGTAGCGTACAGACAGACGTCGAAGACTGGAGCGAGTGCAATCAGAAACGCAAGGGCTGCCTCTGACGAGCGCCGAACATCTTAACTTGAGTGCTGTTGGTTGCGAAGACTCTGCGAGAGCGGAGAGCTAGCAGGGCCACTTCGCCGTTCAATACTCCTGTTGCTCACGAGGGAGGGCGGGGCTCGAGCTTCGGTGATGCCTCGAGAGCTCTCCGCTCGTTCTTCGCTTTCGCCTCTCGCCGAGCACAATACTGATAAGTCGCACTTTGTTTCACAAGTCAACACGGTCCAATCACAAGATAATAGCACGCCTCCTCGTCCCTCCCTGCTTACAACCTGCTCTCCACCAACGCGCCGACCAACTCCCTCGGCCCTCCCTTTCCCTCCCAAAGCCTCTCCTTGCCGAAGGCCGCCTCGAGAGCGTCCCAGATGGTGCGAGTGTAGACGAAAGTGCACTCCTCTTGAATGGATGGAGGGAGGTCGGCCGTAACGTCCTTGGCGTTCTTGAAGGGGAGAAGAAGAGTGTGGATGCCAGCTCGATGAGCGCCGAGGACCTTCTCCTTGATACCGCCGACGGGAGTGACTGTGGAGGAGAGGGAGGTTAACGACGAGAGTGGACGAGGAAGAAGGGAAGGGAAAGGCGCACCGAGCCCGCGAAGAGTGATCTCTCCCGTCATGGCGACGCCTTGAAGCTGAGGAATACCTCGCACTGCGAGATCAAACCGCCTCGGTCAGCTCTGTCGACACTCACGCTCATCGCAGCCGACTCACTCAGCGAAACCATGGCGACGACCATGGCGACTCCCGCACTCGGCCCATCCTTCCTAATGGATCCCGCAGGCATATGAATATGCACATCAACGTTGGAGAAGGGGTCCTCTTCCTTCGATTCGGCGATGCCGAGCTCGTAGGCGTGCGATTTGACCCAAGCGAAGGCTAGCTCGGCGGACTCGCTGATGACTTCGCCGAGTTGGCCGGTGAGGTGGAGGGAGCCGTGGCCGGGAAGAGTGGTGGACTCAATGTCTGTGTAGCGAGGAAGGTGAGTTTAGAGAGCAGAGAGCACGAGGAGGGAAGACGTACGAAGGACGCCGCCGTTGCCGGATCCCTGCGAGCGAGGACAGCGGAGAGCGGGTCAGCGTCATGAAGCAGCGAGCAAGACGTAGGAAGCGACGAACCTGGTAAGCCAAACCCGTACTAACTCCCACCATATTCTCCTTCTCCAACTCCTCGCGATCATACTTTGGCACTCCCAAGATCCTCTCAACATCCTCCGCCGAAACCTCAACCTCATATCCCACCTTCTTGACCATCTCCTCACTGACGGCATCCCCCTCCTTCAACCCCTCCTTCTCACGAGCCTTATCCTTCGCCTCGGCGTACTCGACGGCCTTGGCTCGACAAACTGCGCCGAGCTCGCGCTCGAGGGAACGGACGCCGGCTTCGTGCGTGTAGGAGGTGATGAGATGGAGGAGGGCTTCGTCGGAGAGATGGACGAGGGAGGGGGTGAGGGAGTTGGCTTTGAGTTGCTTTGGGAGGAGGTACCGTTTGGCGATGTGGAGCTTTTCCGAGTGCTGGAGAGAGTAGGGGGGTCAGCGGGCGAGAGGAAAGAAAAAGAAGGAGCAAAGATACTCACGACGTAGCCTGAAAGCTCGATGACCTCCATGCGATCGTAGAGAGGGTCGCTGATCGTATCCAACGAATTGGCGGTGGCGATGAACAAGACCGAGGAGAGGTCAAGGCTGCGAGGGGTCGGAGGACAGGGTCAGTACAGCTCATTCGATTCCGATACTTCGTATCCGCTACGCTCAGACGGCAAAACCAACTCACGGGATGTCCAAGTAATGATCCTTGAAGCAATAGTTCTGCTCGGGATCGAGGACCTCAAGCAACGCCGCTCCCGGATCTCCATGCGTCGAGCTCATTCCCAGCTTATCAATCTCATCCAACAGAATAACGGGATTATTAACCCCCGTAGCCTTCAACGCCTGCGCCAATGCCCCGGGAAGGGCACTAACGTACGTCCTTCGATGTCCTCGAATCTCCGCCTCATCCCTCACTCCTCCCAAGCTAATGCGGTAGAACTTGCGACCCATAGCGTCGGCGAGGGAGCGAGCGATGGAAGTCTTTCCTGTGCCGGGAGGGCCGCAGAGGAGGAGGATTGGGCCCTTGTCGCGAGGCTTGGATTTGGTCGCCGAGGGAGGAGGGATGGGAGCGAGAGGAGGCATGGCGGGTGGTCCGCCTGACGACTCGTGCAAGACGAGCTCGGTGGAAGCGGAGGGAGTCTCGGTGGGAGGAGCGGCGGGGAGGGGAGGTGCAGGAGGATTGTCGAGCTCCCATTGCTCTTGCTTGAGACGGAGGACGGCGAGCCATTCGAGGAGGCGCTTCTTGACTTTGTCGAGGCCGTAGTGGTCATCGTTGAGCTTGGTTCGGGCGGCGGTGATGAAGTCGCGAGAGAGGGGAAGGGGGGTAGAGTCGTTCCAGGGGAGAGCGAGGAGCCAGTCGAGGTAGTTGCCTGTGAAGGGAGGAAGATCAACAAGGGGTCGGAGGACGTAAAGAGAGATTAACCTACGAATAACACCATGCTCGGCTCCTTGGGGTGGCGACTTCTTGAGCCTCCTCAACTCCTTCATCGCGACCTTGCGACTCTCCTCGGTCCAACTCTTAGCCTTGACCGCCTTCTCCAACTCGGCCATGTCATCCACCTCATCATCTTCCTCCTCGTCCCCACCATTCGCGGGAATTCCCTTCCTCGCCGGCGCACCAATCTTAACTCCACCACCCCCAACTCCGCCATCCTTAGCCGCAAGTTCCTCCAACTCCTGTCTGATAGCCTGCAACTGCTGCATCAAAAGATACTCCCTCTGCCTCCTACTCAAATTCTGATCCACCTTGTCCCCGATCCTCTTCTTGAGGTTCAAACTCTCATCACATCGACTGAGAATCTCAACTCCGAGTTCGACCCTCGCTTCCCCATCGACGGCAGCGAGGATATCGAGCTTATCTTGGAAGGTCAGGCCCGTGGCAGTGGTGGAAGGGATCGAACCCATCAAGGCGTCCACGAGGGCGGGTGCAGTGTCGGCGTTGAGGTTCGTGATGAGGGATTTGAGGCGGCGGTTGAGGAGCGCTGAGAGGGGGGAGGTGGAGGCGAGGGTGGAGAGGAGGGTGGTGGAGATTGATTGGAGGGAAGAGAGCAGGGGCGAGCCGTTGGGGAGAGGGGTGGTGGTCAGGAGGGTGACGGTCGTCTCGTGGAAGGGGAGGGTGGGAGGTCCGTAGTCGGCGAGCGAGAGGGCGATACGAGAGAGTCCCTCGAGTATCACGACAAAACCGCCGGATGAAAGACGCTCGAGACGAACGATGCGTGCGGCGCAACCGTCTGTGATAGAGCGCGGAGGTCAGCAAGCAGCACCGGCGCCGAATCGCGGAGGGAGAACTCACATTCAAAGAGGTCCTCCTTGGCCGGCTTGCCCAGCTTGTCGGCCCTCGAAGAACTAACGGGAAGCTTAATGACACGCAAAGGCTTCGCATCCTCCTCATCACTGGTAGGAGGCGTAACGAGAGGCGGCGGCTCCGTCTGAGAGCGAACGGAGGACGTCTTGGTGGCTGCTCCATCGTCGGGAGGGGAAGGTTTGACGGGAGCGCATCCGATGATGATATACTTGCTACTAGCCTGCTGCTCTGCTTCCTGTAGGATACGGTGGAAAGATGGCGTCAGCGAGCGAGGCTCGCTTGCGAGACGCAGGGAGGGTCGGCTATTCCAGTGGCGGCTGGCCGGTGGAGTGAAGACTTACACGGAGCACGGATTGGAGGAGGGCGATGGAATGCTTAGAGGCGAGCTGCACCGATAGCACTAGCGATGGGAACAAGACTTGACCGGGAGGAAGCCTGCGCGGGGAGGGAGGGGAGTCGTCAGCTGGAGGCAAGCGAGGCTGTTGGCGATCAAAGAAGACATACGGGAGGATGGGAAGGGTCGAGGGTATGGAGTAGCTGCGCTGAAGGCTCATCTTGGCCTTGCCGTGGGCTCGTGCAGCGGGTTAGAAGCGAGAGGGCGATAATCAGCTGTCAGGCGAGTCAGGCGAGTTGTAGTCGAGCAGACGAGTGGTGCTGAGGTCAGAGTCTGTTTGGTATTGCTTGTAGGGTTGAACGAGGTCGAGAGAGATTGAGCGAGAGATGGTCAAGGGCAAGCTCTGTAGGAGCCGGCGCTCTTTGAGCTTCGCCGGTCCTTGAGGTTCAGTCGAGTGGCGTCGATGCGCTACGTTTCGGTACAGTAGCAGAGAAGAGACCTAGAATGAGCTCTGCTCGTACTCCCAACTCGAAAGGACGTTTGTAGCAGACCCCTTGCCGCCCGAACCCTTCGCCGAAGAGCCCGGCGAGTTTGGCTCCCCTGCTCGTTCCACAGCGCAGTCTTGTAGATGTAAAGGACACTATCTTCGTCCGTACTAACGGCCAAAGCTCTTCTCCAGCCCCTCTGTAACCCTCCAGAACGGCGAGCAAAGAAGCCCGCTTGCGCCGAGCGGGAGTTGTAGCGTTCAGGAAGCTCAGCGTAGCGTGATACAAGGGTCGAAGAAGCTCCTTGTTGAGTAGGTGCAAGGTTTCAGAGGACGATCTACTCTGTGGTTGTAGCAGCAAGCGGTCGCCGCCAAAGTGAACTTCGGCGAGGAGCCCCTGTTTGATCGAGACTGTCCTACAGTCTCTAGTAAAGCTCGGAAACTTTGTTACAGTTGCGTTATGCTGTTTCAATGGTGACCCCCCACTAAAGTGATGAAGCGATGCCTCCGCCTTCCCCCGTCCTTTCGGACTGGCTGAGAGCTGACCGCGGTTGTTCTCCTACGCTTCACTCGCTCTCTTCGCTTCTTCTCCTTCTACTTCAACTTTAGCTCAAATCATGTCTCTCAAGGTACGCTTACACTCCCCAGCTATAACCCTACAGCTCTCTTCAACGCTTGACCCAACCCCCGCTCCCCGGCTTCCATCCCCTGCTCACTCACTTGCCTCCCCTCCCGATTTGCAGGTCGCTCTCCTCGGTGCTGCTGGTGGAATCGGACAGCCTCTCGGTCTCCTTCTCAAGCAGGTGAGTTGTACCCTGTTACTTGAATCCTATTGTGTAGCAGAGCTGACCCCGCGTCCCACTCCCCTCCCCTCCCCTCGACGCTCAACAGAACCCTGCCATCACCGAGCTTGCCCTCTTCGATGTCGTCCCCGTCGTCAAGGGTAAGTTCTGCAGCTCTACATGACCTCCCTCTGCACCAACTGACCCTCCTCATCCCTCCTGCAGGAGTCGCTGCCGACATCTCGCACGTCAACTCTCCCGCCGTCACCACGGGCTACACCAAGGACGACGATGGATTGAAGCACGCTCTCACTGGAGCTCAAGTCGTCGTCATCCCCGCTGGTGTTCCCCGCAAGGTGTGTACTCTCTTCTCTTCACTCGGTTGGGTGGGTGGGGCACACGCGCATCTCTCAAGGCTCGCTCGCGCGTCCTTCACCGAAAGAGCCAGCGGGGACGGGGGGGGCAGTGGGGAAACACGGATCTACCCTAGAGCAAGAGCCTAGCCTCCACCTCAAGGGTGTGATGCTCTGCAGTGCTGGCAGCTTTTCCCTTTGCTGGCTCGCTCCCTCCGCTCCGCTCGCCGTCGTCTGCCTCCCCTCCCAACGAAAGCGGATCCATCGATGGAGCTTGCGACGGAGCGACGCCCCGCTCACCTCTTCTCCATGCTTCCCTTCTCCCCCTTCCACCTACTCCACTACATCCTCGTCACTATGATCACAGCCTGGAATGACCCGCGACGACCTCTTCAACATCAACGCTGGAATCGTCCGTGACCTCGCCCAAGCCATCGCCGAGTTCTGCCCCAAGGCGTTCGTTACCTTCCATCCTCCTTCTCCACCTACTCCCACTGACGACTACTCCCTACCAACAGCTTCGTCTGCGTTATCTCCAACCCCGTCAACTCGACCGTCCCCATCGCCGCTGAGGTCTTCAAGGCCGCTGGCACTTTCGACCCCAAGCGTCTCTTTGGTGTGACCACTCTTGATGTCGTTCGTTCCTCCACCATGTCGGCTCAGGCTATTGGTGACCCCACTGGAGCGCCCAAGTACACCATCCCCGTCGTCGGAGGTGAGTTTCGGTCGAATCTTGCTCTAATCCACCCATCCCCGTTAGTCTTTAGAACTCTACTGACCCTCCATTTCGGTACACGACTACAGGCCACTCTGGAGTCACTATCCTCCCCCTCCTCTCCCAGTCCAAGCCCGCTCTCCCCGAGTCGCTCCTCGGCGACAACGAGAAGCTCAAGGCTTTGATCCACCGCATTCAGTTCGGAGGAGACGAGGTCGTCGAGGCTAAGGCTGGTGCCGGATCCGCTACTCTTTCCATGGCTTACGGTGAGTCCTCTCCCTATCCCCTCCTCCCTCGCCGAGCAGAGAAGAAGCTGACGAAGAGGTGCATGACATGAACAGCCGGATACTACTTCGTGCAGCGCCTCATCTCGGCCGCTTTCGAGGGAAAGACTGGCGTCGTTGAGCCTTCCTACGTCTACACCAAGGATGAGGCTTCCCTCGCTTCCGAGATTGGAGAGTCGCTTGACTTCTTCTCCGTTCCCGTCGAGCTTGGCGTGAGTTTTGTCTATTTCTCTCGAGCTTTGTGTGGAGATACTGATCCTCACTTGCTGCACCTCGATCGCAGCCCGAGGGAGTCAAGAAGCTCCTCCCCGTCGGCAAGCTCTCCGAGTACGAGGCTTCGCTCCTCAAGGCCGCTCTCGGCGAGCTTTCGGGTTCCATCAGCAGTGCGTTCCATTCCCCCCTCTCCTCTTCTTTCTTACTCGTAAAAGCTGACCCTCTCTCTTTCATTCGCTCGCAGAGGGTGTCTCCTTCATCCAGACCCCCAAGCTTTAAGCGCGAGATTACGTAGTAGAAACCAAGAAGTCGGATGATTCTCCCTCGAAAGCAGTGCAACCCTGTAGACCTCAGATTTGAGCAGTACTCTCCTTCATGGCCCGCTGCGAATAGCCTGCTCGGCGAAAGGGAGAGGAAAGAAGGGCTGGCATTGCTCGTTGGACTGCGCTTCTGCTCGGTAATTGCACAACGTGCATTGTAAAAGATACGGAGTCGCTGAGCGCAGAGCTGCAACATGACGCGATTTCGAGTCGGTTTGAGTTGGCTTGGCCCGGCGGAGCCCAAGGTTCGACGTTCGAAGCTCGAAGCTGGTTCGCCTCTCGCGCTATACCTCGTCGCATCTCGACTCGACTCTACAGCTCGGCGGAGAGCAAGAACGTGCTGCTCGGCTACTCGACTACACCTGACAAGGCTAGGCAGCTAGGCGCGTCTCCCGTCGACTCGAAACGATGCGGATCCTCTCTACGCTCGTAGCAGCGTTAGCTCTCTCCTCGACGAGTAAAGCTACAGGATCAACTCCGAACGCCACGGACTACCCACTCTTCCCCTCCTCCTCTGCAAGCGACAGCCCTCCTCAGCCCCCACTGCAACTGCTCCACACCTCACTCTCGACTCTCCTCCCAATCCTCCCTTACCTCTCGCCTCCTCCTTCGCATACCCTCCTCCTCACTCTAGCCACACCAGCATTCAAACCCCTCCTCTTCAACTGGCTCTGCTTCCTCCAACACAAAGCCCACTGGGGTCAACCAGAGACGCCTGTTGGCGATGATGAACCTCAGGAAATTAAGATGAAGCAGAAGCAGTGGGATACTCCAGCGAGGGACGTACTCAAACTACTCGTTGTGACGAGCGATGAAGCCCTCGCGAGGGAGTTGGCCGAGGAGCATGGGGTCGTCGTTTGGTGGTTGAGGGGAGTGGATTGGGATGAGGAGGAGAGGAGGGCAAAGGAGGGCGGCAATGATGATGGGGAGAGCGCTACCGCCCAGGCTAGGATCGACCGTCTACTCCAAGACGACCCATTCACCACTCTCCGAACTATGGACCTCCTTCTTCCTCCTCATCCTCCGCTCGGCAAGCAGCAGGGAATGCTCGAATGGGGTTCTCTTCATTATCAGTCCCTCATGCTCGAACGAACGCTCGTTATGACCGCTTTGACGGGAGCGTTGGTCGAGAGTCAGAAGGTCGACAAGGAGCAGAGGGAGAAGGAGGAAGCTGAGTGGTGGAAGAGGGTTTTGGCGCATGATTGGGAGGAGAGTAGGTTGTTGAGGGAACCGTTTGTCGGAGTCAAGGGACTGTTGTTGGTCGATAACGATGCCGTTTGGTGCGCCCTTTCCTCTCCCTCGGCGCTCGCTTTCATCGCTGACCCTCCTTCTTCGGACTACACCAGGCTCTCCTCCCCCTCCTCCCACCTCTCCCACCCCTACCGACCCTCCGGCACTCACCCCTCCATCCTCTTCTCCCCCGACATGTCCCCCTCGCAACGCAACTCGTGGGGCACCCACTCGATGCCCTGCGCCTGCTTCATCTACTCCCGCACCTCCGACGCCGACTCTTCTACCGCTTCTCATCCTCTTAACCTCGAATCTTCATCCTCCTCGACTTCGGTGAACAAGAACGAGGAGTACCTCCCCGCCGAAGGAGCTGCCCTCGCCTGGCGCTGGACGACCCTTTGTCACGTTTCGATGCTCCTTAAATCGTTGGATCGAGCTAGGGAGCAAGCAAAATGGATCATGGCTACCTCGGAGGACGACGAAGAGGACGACCTCGACCTCGACGCCGACGCCGACGCCGAGCAAGAGATCTTCACCTCCCGCCGCATCGGTACTCTCGTCAAAGCAGTCGCTCCTTCCTTCCAAGCTACTTCCCTCGGACCAGCCCTCTTCCTCGCCGAGCAACAGGCGCATACCCTCCCTTTCATATCGCATGAGAAGTGGATGGAAATCCTTGGAGATGGGAGCGATTGGGGGGTGGAGGAGTTGGAGAGGTTGTTGGAGGAGAGTGGGATGGGGGATAATAGCGAGGAGGATGGAGAGGAAGATCAAGAGTTTGAGGATGAGGACGAACCGTGGGATGAGGCTAGTGCGGCGGCAGCGGCTCGACGTCGTTCTGCTCGACAGCCTCAAGCTCGATTGACGTGCGACGACCTCGCCAAGCGCACCAATCAACTCTCCCCGAACCCATCCTACTACACCCCTCCCACCTCTCTCACCTCCCACTACCTCCTCACCACCCACCCCTCTCCCCTCCCTCCTCAACCCATCCGCACCGAACCCCTCCCTTACGACCTCTTCCCACCCGGCATGAGGTTCTTCGGAGGCGGCATGGAACCAGGAACGAGGAGCTGTGTTGTGCATGCTAATTATGCGACGGGGGGAGCTAAGGAGGAGTTGTTGAGGAGTAGGGGGCTGTGGGCGCTGAAGGGCGGGAGGGAGGAGGGGTGGACGTGTGATGCGGACGTGTTGGGGAGGGCGTAGGAATGTAATGAGGGTTGATATGCTAGCTTGACTTGCTGAGAGGCTCGACACAGCGAATCGAAGCAGGACGATTCGCGCTCGCTGTCTCCTCGGCTCTCCTCCCTCCGGCTGCTCTGCTCAACGCAGCCTTTTGCATCACATCTACGCCAACTCCATCTAGAACCTCTTATACCTAACATCACCCCATAGCTGGAAGGGGTACTTCCAATACCGCTTCTGTAGGTCGCCGTTGAAGACGTCAAAGGCCACCTTGTCGGAGGAGAGGCGGGTGAGGAAGGAGCGTGCGGAGGTCTGCTTGATGGAGTTGGGAGGAGGGATGGGGGAAGAAAGGATGTTGGAGCGGGGAGAAGGGGAAGGAGAGGGTCAGCACTCGTTCAAGACTTCAAGGCGGCGAGGGGAGAGCGCCGAGAGCGAGACGAGTTCGACTCGCCCTCTCCACCAGCACTCCCCTCCTTCTCGACCAGTCGAAAAGAGACAACCCCTCACCGCACTAGCAAACACGGGCACCGCCCTCTCCGGCACTCCCGTCGTCCCATCAAAGCATCCTCTCGCGGTCCTCAACTCGGCCTCAGCGATGCCCACCATCGTCGCTACGCACTCCCTCAGTCCCTCGGCATTGGGTCCTTGGCGGAAGAGGGATTCTTCTCGGAGGTTATGGCGGGCGGCTGTTGCAGAGAAGGCGAGGGAGACAGGTCAGCGAAACGGAAGGGAGGAAAACCGAAGGAGGAAAGAGGGAGCGCACCAATAACAGCGGGGATGACGTTAATCCGTTTCGTCGCATGATGGGGTATTGAGCGAAGGAGGATAGCAATTGTGCTAGCCACGGCCAGATGACTAGCCGCATGATCCAGGGTCAAATCGTCGGGCTCCCTCTTCTCGGCGCCGACAGCTGCCGCCTCTCCATCCTCGGGGTGTTCATCTCCCTTATGCTCGAACGGCTTAGCGTGAGCTAGCATCCCTGCTCCTCCTCCTGCTCGTGGTGGTGAAGTAGCTTGCAGCAGGAGGTAAAGGAGCGAAGCTTGAGTGCCCGCCGAGTAGTCGGCCAGGTCTTGTAGGTTGTGGAAGGAGGGGTTTAGGAAGTGTTGTTCTCGGGCGTTGATTAGGCGGGTGAAGTGGTAGGAGGAGAGTTGGGGACGTTGAGGGAGGGTGGAGAGGAGGGTGCAGAGAGGGTGCGGTGGTGGACGGGACTGATGAGGCGTAAGAAGGATAGAAGATCAGCTTGCCATCGTACAGAAAGCTCGTACAGAAGCTCTTCGAGCTGCCCCTGCTGCTGCTCCTCTACAACTCGCTCCTGTACAGCTCTCAACGCTTCCCACTCGAAAGCCAGCAAGTGCAAGCTCACCTCAAACACCCCTTTAACAGCATCCCTCCACCACTGATACCTCATCCTCCCGACCATCGGATTCGATACATTATCATCAATGGTAGCCAATTCGACGTTGAAAGCCTTGAGAGCGAGGTAAGCTGGACGAGTAGCGGCGGGGTAGAAGTGGGAAGGATAGATGGCGTCCGAGTCGAATTTGCGCACTAATGTAGTGGCGTACGAGAGGGATTTGGCGTAGGAGGGAGCATCAGCTGCCCCTGCTGCTGAACGGAGAAGTGACGAAGGGCGCATGATGAGCGGAGGCAGAGAGGCGAAGGTCGCGATTCGTCGCTTGTCGTTTGACCTCATACATCGTTTCTTACTCGGTTACAGCTCCAGCAGCTTGGATCAACTCTTCTTCACGATTCTGCTGGGTCGCTGCTCCCCTACAGCTCTACTCGACGATTACGCCTCCTTGCTTCGCTTTCGGCTTTCACCTGCTAGCTGCTCGGCTTGCACTTGAGCAGACGGCACCCTTGATCTCTAACAGAGATCTTTTGGAGTCCTTTCACGCCTCTCACGCCAAATCGCAAGCTCTTTGACTCCCTCCTCCTACTGCTGCTCGGCGACTCCAGCTGCTCCAGGAACTTTTAGGCTCCGAAAGAGAGGTTCATGGTGCTGTGCTGAGGAGCAGAAGGGGAAATTAGGTGTATTGAGCATCCAAGACTACCTGTGGAGGTTTCTGTGAGCTGGGAGGGACAGCTGAGAGTCGCTCGGTGGAGCAGCTCGGCTTTCGAGCCTCACTTCGCCTCGTTCTGCTCCTCAGGCGCCTCCACTACAGCAAGGTAGTCTGCGAATGAGTGTTGGAAATCTTTGCTGGGTTTACAAGTCGATTGACGCCGGAATCAAGCTCCCCAGCTCTCCCAAGGCTCGGCGCTCGCCTTCGGCCTCCATCTCTCCCTCGGTTGCTCGCTCGCTCGCCAGAGCCACACCCGTTCATCAGGCGCTCAATTGAAGTCTATTTAAGGGCAAATCCTATTTGACACCCCCGGGGAGTCACGCAAGGCGCGACTCCCCTGGGGGTGCCGAGAGGGGGGTGCCATGGTGTGAGACACTACATGCGAGAGAGCAGTTGTGGGAGATTTCGTAGCTGCCTTCCCAGCTGCATGTGATCAAAAATTGTACATTCCCTGTACCGCAAGCTAGCTAGCAAGAGTACAGGCCTTTCTCGAGGCAGCTGAGGGCGAAAGGAAGGCTTCAGCTCACTTCGCCGAAGCCGAGGGTTTTCGCTTTCGCTTCTCTCTCCGAGCTCGTTGCTGAGGCCGTAGAGCTGGAGAGCAACATCTGAGTATAACAAAGCCATACAGCCTCGTCGAAGCGCTTTAGCGGTGCAAAATCTCGCAGAAAACAGCTCTCGGCGAAGACTCGGCGAAGGCATGAGGCAGCGAAAGGCTCGGGACTGGCGCCAACGGCTCGCGAAGGCGTCGAGGGGAAGCTCTATACCTCAGTTGCTTACCACCGGCTCCCAAAGCTCTCTCTCTCGATGTCAAGGAGCATTTTTGACGGGGGTGTTGTACTTCCATGGCACCCCCGGCTTCTCTAGAAGGGGGGTATCAAATAGTCGCGACACCTCCGGGGGAGCCGCCGAAAGTTTGGCACCCCGGGGGTGTCATTTAACAAAGCCCCTATTTAAGCAACTCGGGAGCGCCGCACCAACGCCTACCGAATGACTGGGAACTCGGATCCCTCACCACTTTGAGATTGGGAGCCTCCCTCGGGCTCCCCCTCGGCTCTTTTTCATCCCCCTTGGGGTCGGAGCCAGGGACTTGGTGGTTGAAGGTTGGGAGGAAGCTGTGATGGTGTTGTGGGGTGTGAAGCATCTTTGCCCTCCTTTGCTCTTCTCCCTCTCTCTTCTCCTCCTCCTCTTTAACTTGTGCTCGACTGCTCCACGACCAACCCCCTGCGCCGCGCCGAGCCAGCCCTCTCCCGAAGCCGAACGATGCTCTTCTTCTCGGAAGAATCTCCTCTCACAGAGGTTCCCCTCTCGCCTAAGCCAATCTACCAAGGGCAATGGTCACCTCGACTACCACACCCTCACAAGAAGGTCCAAAGGTCACCGCTCAAGACTGCCCTCGTCGGTGGCTCCCTCTTTGCCGCGCTCCTGCTGCTGGGCTGGCGACTCCACGGTCCCTCGTCTTCGCCTACAACAGCCACATCAACAGCACCCTCCCGCTTCAGCGCCCTCTCAGCCTACTTCCGCCCCACCACCACCCCTTCACCGCCCTCCTGCCCTCCGCCGAGCACGTCTTCCTCCCCAGCTCCAGCTCTCGCTCCCACCAACTCAGCAACAGCCTCCTGCGAGCCCTGCATAGCGGATCCTACGAACCCGCTGTGCGTCTATGGAATGGACAACATCCGTCTCTCTCGCTCGTTCGAGGGGAGCGGGCATCGAGTGAGGAAAGTGCTGGAGAAGGCGCTGAGAGGGGAGGTCGTGAGGATTGGGGTGTTGGGCGCTAGTGTGACGGTGAGTAGACTATTTAATCTCTCGGGACTCTTCCCGGCGCTTCGTGTTCAGGGAGAGGCGCCTCGTAGGCTTCCAATGACGAGAGCTGATCTCCGCCGAGCACCTTTGCAGGCGGGTCACGGACTCGATGGCAAGCAGAAATGGCAAGATCGGTTCTTCGAGGATTTTGTCAAGATGTTCCCTAACGCCGAGATTTACGATGGTGCAGCTTCGGGGATGAATAGTGAATTTTGCGGGTTGAAAAATGAGCGCCGAGCTGAGCTGACGAGGGTCGACTTGGGACAGGCGCTTTCTTTGGCTACTGCTTTGACAGCCTCGTACCGAGGGATCTCGATCTGTATCTGCTTGAGCTAGATGTCAACAACGTGAGCCCTTCTTTTCTCTCCCGCTCGTCCTTGACTGCAGCTGACTTTCTGCTTCCTTCGGCGCTCGCAGGAAATGTTTGTCTTCGCCGCCGCCCAGCTTCGCTCCTTCTGCTCTGTCGCTGACCCTCCCGCTCTCACATACAGGATCGACGACACCTTCGCCTACGACGACACCCTTTTCCGAGGTCTCCTCGGCCTACCACAAGAGCCAGCCGTCATCCGAGTTTCGGTCTTCGCCCTCGCTTTCGAAGATCTGGCAAGAGGGCTCGTATCGAACCTCCTCATGTCCAACTTTTTTGATGTGCCTATCATCTCGTGAGTTGCAGAGATTGGAGGTGCGACCCGTCGTTGAGCGGTGAGCTAACCAACCGCCGGAGCCGAGCAGAGTTCGTAACTTTCTACTTCCCCATCTTATTGCCAACCCCGATGAGATTCCGAGGTTCTTCTCAAAAGACTGGGAAGGGAAGCCTGATCTGGTGAGTGTCTCTGCTCTAGCTCTCGAAGAATTGAGCTGACCTTTCACCTGCCCGCTTGTCCCCTTCGGCCCCTTCTTCCTCTCCAGCGACACATCTCGCACCTCAGTCACCAGGCGCTAGGAGATATGCTTGCTCTTTACATGAAGGAGAAGACGTGCGAAACGAAGCGACGGCTGGTGAGTCCCTTCCTCTTCCCTCGGCGCCGAGCTTTCCGCTGACCCTTCCCTCCGGCTCGCCAGGCGCACCCTCCACCACCAGCCGACGTCGACTCGCCTTGGCCATCAGGAAACGCTCTCGGAGACATCCCGAGGCTGTATCTTTGGGAAGCAGTGAGCTCGGCCGTGCTTGCTCTCCTCGACTCGGAGCTTAAGCTGACCTTTCGCTCCTGCCCCCGTTCGTTCACCTTCTGCTCGCAGTACTCTGCAACCTACCGCGCCCCGCCAGTCGTCCCCTCCTGCGCTTTCCTTGCCTCCAAGACGCACCCTCTTACTCCTCTAGACCTCTACCCCGAGGACGAGGAGCCAGAAGAAGGCAAGGAGCTGGTGCCCGATTGGACGAAGGAGTGGAAGAGGGTGGATTGGAATGGCAAGTCTGCGTGGCAGAGTAGTTTGGTTGGAGCGGAGATTAGCTTTGAGGTTAAGGGAGCGAAGGTCGGGCTCTTTGTGGTGAGTCTCGAGCGGCTCGGCGTTCGCTTTCCTGTCCGTTCGGCGCTTTTTAGTCGGGGGAGGTCGATTGAGAAGTGTCCTCGGGTTTCGCAGAGTTGTTGATTTTGTTCTTTTTCTCTTCCGACTCGCAGTGGACCACCAACGGCGCGGGTAACCTCATCAATCCCGGCCGAGCTCGGTGCTGGATGGGCGACGACGTCGAGCAAGGCAAGACGGTCGATGCTTTCAGTTCGGCCCAAGCATCTACTTCAGGGTGAGTTCAGTCCTCTCTTTTTCGAGCTGACCGTCGACATGAAGCTGATGCTGCTCTTCTTCTTTGCCTCGAGTAGCTTCCACCTCATCGCCGAAGGCTTGCCCCATCGTGTGCAGTGAGTGCCTGGGCTCAATCCGAGGTCTCCAGAGGCCAGATCAAAGTTCTGACGCCTTATTCTGCTAGCTCCACAGCATTCTCACCTGTCAAATCCTCGCCGAAACTTCGACCGATGGTCACGACTTCCGCATCCTCGGCGTAGCAGCGCAGTGAGGGTTTGTAGCCGGGGAGGATGATAGAGCATGTAGTATCCGAGACGTCTGATGCACTAGACTGTACCGCGAAAGCTCACATCTTATTGAGAGCGGACTTCGGCGTTGCTCAGGGTCGCCATACTCGCTCTTCTCGAGTGGTACAGTGGAACGATCTACGGCTTGAAAGCTTTTCTGTTCCTTACAGCTTGTTGGGGAATCGTACAGACCTGCCCTACTGCACCCGCTATCCCCCGCCCCCTGCCCCCCACTCGCGCGCCGCCAATCTCTCCCTCTGTCACATCTCCTCGTCTTCCATCTCTCGACTCGAAGAGCACGAACGAGCTATACGGACAACATGAGCACCTCAGAGCAGCAGCCCGACGAGCTACAAGCTGCCAACGCTTCACGAGCGCGCCCCGACGGAACGGCTGGACCTGCTCCTGCCAAGCGTAGGAAGAAGGCTGCAGATGGAGACGATGGAGCTGAGAAGCAGAAGAGTGGAGCTGAGAAGACGAAGAAGGAGAAGGCCTGCCATGCTTGCAGGCGAGTTAGTGAGTCGCGGAGACTGAGCGGAGCTGGGAGCGAGCTGATGTTGATCCCTCCCTCACCAGAACTGCGATGTGTCGTCGAGCCTGGCTCAGAATCGTGCAAACGATGTAGCAGCAGAAACGAGGAGTGTGTTTTTACAACCCCGCTGCACGACCTCAAATGGCAGCAGACGATCACGGCTCGCGTCGACCACTTGGGCGGAACTCTCGATTGGCTCGTCGCTGCTGTAGGCACTATCGCCAACCACCTCAAGCTCGACGTTGGAGCTCCGCCAGTAGCTCCTCCTGCTGCTACGGCTTCCCTCCCTTCCATGGCGACTCCCCCTCCCCCCTCGGCTCCGAGCGTGCTTCGCCCCCTCCCCGCCGAAGCAGAACAGAATCCCTCTCGTCGCCCATCGCTCGTCAAGAAGCCAGAAGCAGTACAGCAGCTTTCGGAACCCCCTCTACCTCGCCGAGAACCGCCAGCGCCCGAGATCGACATCTACACCCAAGAAGGCGCCGAGCAGCTCCTCGCTCAAGCCTACGCCAACTTCTCTCCCACCTTCGCCAATCCCCTCGATGGTTCCTTTGGAAGCGCCGAGTACACCTCGAGCGGACTTCCCAGTGGCGCGCATGGTCCGAGGAACGCCCTCGACTACGTCCCGGAAGCGCCGAGCTTTTTCGGCCTGCTCGACTTCCCGTTCGCTTCGCCTGAGCTCAATACAAGGCCTCTGGAGGAAATTGGAGCATCCGATCCGACGAGACCGATGGCGGCGAGGCTCTTGGGCTCGGCAAACCTCGATGCAGTGGGATCCAGCGACCCGAGGACAGACGTCGTCAAGACTGGCTTGGTGTCGCCAGGCGATGCTGAGGTGTTACTGGACTTGTAAGCTTTGCGACTCCTTCCTTCCCTTGCGGAAGCTGACTCCCTTCCTGCCCTACAGCTTCCACGCCCATCTCGCTCCCGTGAGGCTTGAGCTGTCCATCGTCGAGTCGTCGCTCGACGTCGCTGACTTCCCTCCTCTTCCAGCACTTCCTCGGCTTTCCTCTCCAGCTTCGCTCATGGCCCTACCTTCCCGCCGGCAAATCCACCATCACGCCCTTAATCCTTGGCTCGATTTGCCTCGTTTCCGCCGAGCGCATTCCAGCTTACCACGAAACCGTCTCGCGTTTGGTTGCCTCGGACCTCGGAGAGTCCATTCTCAATGCTACGGCGGGGCTCAGCTGGGCACCACCGAAAGATGGAGATAAGGGAGAGACCAGAGGAAGGGAAGGAGCGGCGGGAGGAGAAGAGCCTGACCTTGACCTCGAGCTCGGGATCGGGCCAGAGGAGATCTCCGCTCTGCTCATCTATGCTTCGTTCTCAAGCTCGCCGAGGTCAGACGCTATCGCTCGATGCGCTTTCGAATGGACTCGGGGCTACCTTAAGGTAAAGAGCAGCTTCGAACTTCGAGGACGTCAGCCTGGGAGCTAACCTGTCTCGCTACAGACTTTCATGCTTCCCTCTCCTCCTCCCGTTACATACGGAGAAGTCTTTGGCCTTCTTCCAGCTCGCCGGGACCTCACGTTCGAGGTGCGTTGAGGCTTGAATCCTGCGCCGAGCTACGAACTGACCTTTCTTCTCCTCACGCAGAACTGGCTCCGCTTATGGCTTTTCGGTTACATCGTCGACGTACAACAGTCGCTACACCACGAGACGCGAGCCCCCGTCTTGTGAGTGCAAGCTTGCTCGTCTCCGCCGGACCCTTCGTTAACCCTCGACCTCTCGCAGCGACCCGAACTACTTCTGCGACACTCTCCTCCTCAGCTCGCTCAGCTCCACCGACGCGGCCGAGCAGCAACGCGACCGAGAGCTCGTCGCTCATGCTCGGCTCTGCGCTCTCCTTCAGCGGATCCAGTACACGCGAATGAGCGCCGGCTGGGGCCAGTCGACGGCGCAGGTGGTCTACCTCTTTGACCGAGTTCTTGAGTCATTCACTGACTTTCTTTCTTCTCACACAGGAGCTCATCCAAGCCTACGAGGGCTGGAACACCGACCTTTGCGACTGGTGGACGGCCCAAAACTTCCATCCCCTCCCCTCCTTCACTTCTGCGCCTCCCACCTCCCCGACCTTACAACCCGACATCGCTCTCACCCTCTTCCGTCTCTTTGCATCCATTTACGTCAACTTGGCTGCAGCAAAGGAGGCTCGTCTCGCCGATGATGCTGCTCGGTGGAGGTTTCGAGCGAGGAGCGTCGGCGCAGCGTACGAGATGTTGGGCGTCGTGGGAGATGAAGGAGCGGCGAGGGTAGTCAATGTGCTGTTTCCTTTCTACGTCAAGGTGCGCCTTCTTGATGCTCCTGCTCCGAGCTCGAGACGTAGCTGACCCTTCAAACCTCGCAGATGATCTCACTTGCAGCTGTGGTGCTCCTCGACGCTTATCGAGATTCAGTCTTCATCGGTCTCCCATGCACGCTTGAGCAAGGTTCGCTCTTCGCTCGACTCCCTTCCCTCTGCAGCCGCTGACGCCCGAACTCTTCGCAGGCATCGACGCCGTCGCTCGAGTCGCGGAAAACCTCTCCAAGGCGCCTGTTCCATCTACCCACGTCTGCTTCGCGGCGAGCAATAACCTTCGGAAACTCGTCAGCAAAACTGAGCAGGCGTTGAAGCGGGCGTGACGACTTTGGCGCCGAGCGAAGGAGCGAACGAGGCGCTGAGCGAGTCGAGTCGCCGAGCTGTCGTGGAGTGCATCAAACATGTTTTATTTAAAGAAACGTCGCTCGGGATGCCGTCGAAGAACAACTGGGAGAGCGAGCACGACCGAGAGCGGAGCCAAAAAGCATCGCCGAGACCAAGTATTCGAGTTGGGCTCTCCGTCGACGAGGTCGAGTGCAGCTCGCGCGAAGACTCAGTCGACACTTCGTGAACGAAGGAGGATCCTGTAGCCCCGCCGGATCTCGATGCTCGCTGGGCGGCTTGCTCGCTCGACGGAACCTTCGCTGGATCGGGTACTGTCGAAGTTGGTACTTTCAAAGTCAAGGTGGTTACAGCACAATCAAAAACGATCCGTTTAGAGCTTGGCTCCGGCGTCAACCTTGGCGATCTGTGAAAACGAGAAGGAGTCAGCGAGAGCTCGGCGGAGGATCAAGTCGGCGAGGAACGTACGTGGACAAGGAGGTCGACGACACGGCGGGAGTATCCCCACTCGTTGTCGTACCAGGAGACGAGCTTGACGAAGCTGTAAAAGGAGGAGCAAAGTCAGCAACTGAGCTGAGGAAAGCTCGGCGAAAACGGAGAAAACGGAAACTCACTTCGAGTTGAGGGCGATACCGGCCTTGGCGTCGAAGGTCGACGAGGCGTACGAGCCGAGGAAGTCGGTGGAAACGACCTCATCCTCGGTGTAGTCGAGGATGCCCTTAAGGTAGGTCTCGGAAGCCTCCTTCATGGCGGCCTTGATCTCGTCGTAGGAAGCCGACTTCTCAATGCGAGCGGTAAGGTCGACAACCGAGACGTCCGAGGTGGGGACACGGAAAGCCATTCCGGTGAGCTTGCCGTTGAGGTCGGGGATGACCTTTCCGACAGCCTTGGCGGCTCCGCTGTGCGGAGGGGGAAATGCAAGGTCAGCGATGGAACGAGAAACGAGTTCGAGACGAGTCTAACTCACGTGGAGGAGGGGATGATGTTGGCGGCGGCGCCACGTCCTCCACGCCAGTCCTTGGCCGAAGGTCCATCGACGGTCTTCTGGGTAGCGGCTGCGAGAGGAGAAACGCCGATCAGCTCAAGTTTCGCCCTGGAGGGCTGTTAAGCGACATACTGGTGGCGTGAACGGTGGTCATGAGAGCCTCAACGATGGTGAACTTGTCGTGGAGGACCTTGGCGAGGGGAGCAAGGCAGTTGGTGGTGCACGAAGCGTTCGAGATAACGGTGTCGGCGGGGTTGTACTTGTCGAGGTTGACACCTGTTGGTTCCCAAAGAGTGCGAGAAAGATCAGCACTGTTCTCCTTTGAAAAGCGAGGGGGTGTTGCAGCTCGAGCGGGCGCTGGGTGGGAGATAAGAGAACGATGACTTACCGCAAACGTACATGGGGGCGTCAGCCGAGGGGGCCGAGATGACGACCTTCTTGGCTCCACCGGTCAAGTGAGCTCCAGCCTTCTCCTTGGTGGTGAAGACACCGGTCGACTCGACAACGTAGTCGGCTCCGACGGATCCCCACTTGATGGCGGCAGGGTCACGCTCGTTGAAGACAGCGATGGCCTTGCCATCAATGACAAGCTTGCCATCCTTGACCTCGACGGATCCCTTGAAGCGACCGTGCGTGGAGTCGTACTTGAACATGTAGACCTTGAATTCGAAGACGTCAGCGCCGGATTCATCGCCGATCTTCGGGAATGACTGCAGTACAACTGCAGTACAACATGTAAAGGGATGAAGGCACTCACCATGTAGTCAAGGTCGATGAAGGGGTCGCTGGAGCGAAGCGGGAGGTTAGATCTAGCCCGAGACGATATCGACGACGAGAGAAGCTTTGCGAAAGGCTTCCTGTCGAGATGTAGCTGATCTTTGAGGGGGCAACACTCACTTGATGGCAACGACATCGACATCTCCGTGCTCGAGAGCCTGGCAATGCGATAAGAATCGAGAGTCAGCGAACGTTCTGGTTCAAGAGATGGCGTCCCCGCACTGGCGCCCGTCGACTGTGGTGCAGTGCAGAGGGCTGAGAAAGCAAGGGAGACTCACGTTACGGAGGACGATACGTCCGATACGTCCTGCAAGAGGGAGCAGAGGTTAGCAAGCCCGTCGTCGAGCGCTGGCGGTCGTGACGTGGGAGAGGCGCACCGAAGCCGCTGTAAGAGAGCAAAGCAGAGTCAGCTCTAGTAGAGGAATGTACAATCGAGTAGGCTCACTTGATTCCTACGTTGATGGCCATTTTAGATGAGAGTGAAGTGAGAGAAGGGTGAGGGAGGAAAGAGAGAGACGTTCGTTGAGTTCAAGCCGGCGCTTTCATCGATGAAAGGGTTGGCAGATATCATCGATTCCCCTTTCCCTGCCCCGGCGTTGATTCGTTGGGCTCGAAACCGAGCTCCAAAGTCCACTGAACTCAAGCACCTTCCGCAACCCCGCGCCGAGCTCATGTAGGTCGTTACAGCAGTGCCCCTCCCCCCTCCCTTCGGAGAAAGTCGCAACGGCTTTCCCCTGCCAACCCCGGCCGCGGTCACCAGACCTCATTCTTCCCGTCAAAGGCCTGCAAGTAAGAAGCGAACACGTCGCAGAGATCTCAAAGAACGTCCCGAGCGCTTCAGTACGAGCCATTCGCCTCAGAAACGGCCGATCTTACTTTCGACCGAGGCTCGGGCTCGGTGCTGCTTTCCGATCCAAAGAGCGAGATACAGGAAGGTTTGATAGCAGGGCGAGATGCTGAGACGTCGACTGAGTACATGGGTACATTGAGAGCGTCTCCCGACTACGCAACCTGAGCGAGCGAAAGACGACCAAGCCTTCGGCGATGATTCAGCCATCGATTCAGGGTGAGCAACACCGCTTTACTCACCTGCAGCAGCCGAGAATCCACGGCTCCATAGCAGTGGTTGCTTGTGAAAGCGAGAGCAGGAAATTGAACCAGAGCAAGCGCGAAAAATGCCTCTGAGCGAGCGGAAAGGGGAGCGCCGAGTGAGGGTAAAGCAAAATCCGGATTGCTCAGGATTTAATTGAGCCTGTACACCTCCTTCCCCATCACCCACGTACTCTGCACGAAACCATCCCCGTCCAACACCACCAGATCGGCGTCTCGGCCCTCCAACAGCGCTCCCTTCCGCTTCGCAACTTTTCCGCCGAGCATCTGCGCGACGTTCCAGGTGGCGCATTGGATCGCCTTACTGAGTGGTATCGATGTGAACGAAACTAAATTCCGAACGCAGTGGTCGAGAGAGATCGCGCTGTAGCGAGCGAGGAGTCAGTCAGCGGCAAGAGGGAAGAGGGGAGAGGGAGAAGAGACGAACGAGCCGGCGAGAGTAGAAGTGCCGTCGATGTAGAGCCGGAGCCCTTCCTTGACGATGTAGCGACCATCTCTCCATTCATGCTTGCCGTCAGGTAGTCGAGGATCCATCAACGACATGGCTGGAGGAGGGAGCGGCGGAAAGTCAGCTCAGCGCCGAGCTCGTCCTTCCCTTCCCCTTTCAACTCACCATCCGTGACGAGCACCCCTCCCTCGGGATGGCAATCGTATGCTAGTCGAACAGCGTTTGGATGAACATGGATCCCGTCCACGATCAAGCCGTAGAAGGGTCTCTGCGATTCGTCTTGGGCGCCGAGGGTTCCAATCACTCCGGGATCTCGGTGGTGCATCTGCGGCATGGCGCTGGGGAGCAGATCAGCTACGAGCGATGGTAGTAAGACCGAACTGAGCACTCACTTGAAGAGGTGAGTGACCCAGGAGGCGCCGAGCGAGACGGCTTTCGCAGCGAGGTCGACCGGAGCGTTTCTGCGGGCGAAAGGTCAGCGAGCGCTGGCGGGAAGGGAGAGACCAAAGAGCTCACGAGTGACCGATTGACACCGTGACTCCTCGTTCAACAGCCGGCGCGATACATTCGAGCACTCCTTCAACGTCGGGCGCAGCCGTAATGATTTTGACTCCGTCTTGATCGAGAGCTGCAGCGCCATAGACGTCTTCCCACGACTTGATGCCTTCGCTTGCATCTAGCAAGAATGACTCTTCATGTGCCCCCTTCTTCTCGGGAATCAGGAAAGGTCCTGCGAAGCGGAAAAGCTCAGCTCGGTGAACGACCTCAGCGCCGAGATGGACTCGAAACTCACCTTCTGCGTGATATCCGAGGACGTGAGCTCCTTCGGGAGTTGAGCGAGGTTCTAGAAGGGGTAGCAGCTGTAGCAAAAGCAGGTCAGCTCCTGCCTTCTTTTCTCTGCAATCCGCGCCGTCGCCGAGCTCACCTTTTGATAGAGCTCCTTCCTCTGCGTGATGATGGTAGGGATGTAGCTCGTCGTCCCCGTCTCTACTATCCTTCTAGAGACCTCGTTCAGCCGCTTCAAGTAGGTAGCATCCCCCTCGTCGATGGAGGAGAAATCGACGCCGAACGCGCCGTTGATTTGAGCGTCGATGTAGCCCGGGGCGAGGATGTTCCCCTGCACGTCGATAGTCCTGTCTACAGGCTGACGGGTAGAGAAGAAGTGCGCCTGTCCGGAGATGATCTTGCCCGACTCGGTGTCGATGAAGAGGTCAGAGCGACGAAGCTGTACGAGAGTGAGGTCAGTTGTGGGGCTTAGAGGGGTCAAAAGGGAGAGAATGTCGTACAGAGCCATCAGGAAGAGCGAGAGAGCAATTGGTGAAGCGAGTGATGCCCATGGCGAGGTGAAGCGAGCGCGAGCGAGTGGGAGAAGCGAAAGAGGCGTTTGAGAGATCGGGAGGGGTGTGGGGGTCGGCAGGGTCGGCGAGAGTGTAGCAAACCATGTTCAGACGCACAAGGATTAAGCTCAGCTGGCTGCTGGTCGTCAGCGGGGGAAGGCAAGGTCGGCGACTCGAGTTCGGCGAAATCGGCGAGGAGGTCAGAAGGGGTCGAAAGGGTCGGGAGGGTCGGCGTTGGAGGAAGTGCAATCGCATGCATCTTGACTTCCTTCTTCTCCCCACACACCTGCACCCTTGCCACTCCCTCTTCCTCTCCCTCTCATCCACCCTTCCCATTCTTGCTTCTCACCTCTCTCTCCCTCTCGCCTCTCCTCGCCTTGATCATGCGCCTTTCGATTCGCGACAGCCCTGAGCAAGTTGGACTCTACGTGAGTGGGATAAATCTGTGCAACGCCACCCGACTCATCCTGTACCTCTACAGGTGGGAGATTACCTCGCCAAGCGGATCAACGAGTTCAAGCCTTCCGCCGAGAAGCCTCTCTTCGTCCTGGGCCTTCCCACCGGGTCCTCGCCTCTTCCTACTTATCAACGACTGGTCGAACTGGTCCAGAGGGGCGATTTGAGCTTCAAGGTGAGTAGGATGAGGTACTTCTCAGGCTTCGCCAAAATGTGCTGATCCAACCTCCTCTTTTCCGCAGAACGTCGTGACCTGTGAGCTGCCTTGCAGGACGCTTCGACTTGATATAATAGCTGACATGTACCCTTGACCTTGCGGCTCACTCCCCTAGTCAACATGGTGAGCTCTCTTTCCCTCTCGGCGTTCGCGAGCTTTCGGCTGACGTGCTCTCCTCGCCAGGACGAGTACGTTGGACTGCCTCGCGACCACCCCGAGTCCTACCACACCTTCATGTACACCAACTTCTTCTCCAAGATTGACATCCAGCCCAACAACACCCACATCCTCGACGGCGAAGCCGAGGACTTGCTGCACGAGTGCGCTGAATATGAGCGCAAAATCAAGAGTGTAGGAGG
>JACWFO010000072.1:11903-65312 GCA_019775505.1 Leucosporidium yakuticum | reverse complement strand
GGCATCGCCACGGTAATGGACGCCCGAGAGGTGATTCTCGTCGTGACGGGTCAGAAGAAGGCCATGGCGCTGGCTCAGTGCATCGAGAATGGGATCAACCATTTCGTGGGTCTCCTAATTTCTCTTGAGAAGCGCTTCTGCTCACAAGCCCTCCACAGTGGACCGCAAGCGCCCTCCAATCGCACCCTTGGAGCCTGCTGGTCTGCGATGAGGATGCCACCCTCGAGCTACGAGTCAAGACGGGTGCGTTGTTCGAGCCTTCTCTGAACGTAGCTCGTACTGATTTCCTCTCCTTCCATCCAGTGCGATACTTCAAGTCGATCGAGAAGGTGCAGGACGAGGTCGAGGCAAAGTACGGCGGAGCTGCCGTGCGAAAGACTCGCGTCAATGGAGTGCATTGAGGTCTTGTGTAGCCTGATCGTGTATAGTATGTAAGCGATAATATCTCAACGTTCAGTCGCAGCCTCGAAGGAGCTCTTCTCGCCTCTTGTTCGCGCCGTCTCTGTCGCTCTTCGCCATCGCCGAGCCCTCGCTCATTGAGGTCGGCCTTGAGAGCTGTTGAGGGCGGACTACATAGCTCAAAACTCTCGAAAACAGCGACCTAGAGATAATTCACAACATGACAGCCTTACAGGGAGCTACACATGATTCCCGTTCATCGCCTTGCCAGCCAGCTCCTGCGCAACGAGCGCCCTCGCCCCCTCCTCTGGCGCATCTCCCACCACCACCACGTCGGCAAACACAATCCCCAACTCCTTTAGACCACGCTTCAATAGCTCGCAGTATCCCGGCACCTTCCACAACCCTCCTCCCAGCGACAAGGACGACCGCGAGGGATTAATCACCGTCCTGTCGCCGACGAGGCCAGCTGCCAGCTTGACGAGGGGTTGGACACCATCCGCAACAATGGCGAGGGCAGCTATCCGACTTGCTTCGTCGACGCCGTCTCCAAAGGCGTGCGCAAAGACCACTCGAGCCGCCTCGGCGATCCAGACCTTGCGATTTGCCTCGGCGGCGGTGAAGGAGCGAGCGGCGGCGGTCGAGTGGTCGCTGTAGGTCTTGTGGACGAGCTCGGCGGCGTCGGCTACTCCAAAGCAGGCGAGGAGAGCGTGGACGAGGGGCAGGGGGCTTGTTGGTGGGAGGGCGGAGCGGGAGTAGGCGAGCGACTTGCGACGGTCGTCGTCCTCGAGAACGAAGCGGATGGCGAGTCGTCCGATTGAGTAGGCGGAGCCTTCGTCACCGAGTCTGTGTGGGAGGGAATAAGCGAACGGATCATGTCGCGCAGCACGAGACGGCTCACATGTAACCCCAACCTCCGCTCACGCCGACGAGGTCAAGCTCAACGCCGCGCTTCTTAAAAGCTACGAGGACGGAGAGACGAGAGTGAGCGGCGCAGATGGCATTGTGTACAAGGGGGAAGCTCACCTAGTCCAACAGTGCCCGTCACGGCGATGAGAACGATGGTGGATTCAATCTCGGGCATGAGGGTGCACGACGAGGCGAGTAGATGACCATCTGTGGCCCGGGAAGCGAGGTGAGCTGACGGTATGAATGCGAGGGAGCTGCACCGCTCACCATTGGTGATGCGAAGCGCTCCTTGATCCTCGGCGCCGAAGTGGAAGGCCTCTTGAGCAAAGGGAGTGAAATCGTCGATGTCTGCTTGGTGTAGGACACCAGCGAGGCCTAGCCAGACCTTCTTGAATACCGGACGGTCCAGTGGTGGCGGTGGAGACGTGTTGGTCAGCTCCTCGTAGCGTGCGAAGCCGTCGATTTGAGCGAGCGCTTGATAGGTGGCCTGCAGGATCGCCGCGATGGCTCCAGTTGGTCCCATCGTTTTACTGCAACGAGTAGAAGACTCTTCAGCTGCTGTACAACCTCACAGACCCCCCGTCAGAAGCTCACACGTTGCAGGGACCTGCTGCTCCTCGTCCCAGCACTTTGCCTCCCTCGCTGGAAGCAATGACCACCTTGACCGAGGTTCCTCCTCCATCGACGCAGAGATACAGCTCTTGAGAAATCCGTGCAGGCATGTTGGGCGGCAGAGAAGAGCTTGAAGAGGCGGAGAAGGGCAGCTGGCGAGATGCGTTCGCTTCGGCGCCCGTTAGCCTTGTGCTCGCCCTCATCGACCGCCTGAGGGAGTGGGGCTGTTGGTAGTCTCGGTCAGAACGGCGAGATTTGAGATCCTACACGAGTCGGCAGAATCGGCGAAAGAAGATCAGCGGGAGGAGGGAAGAGCGAGAGCCTCTCTCGTGCGCCGACTTCGCCGAAGTCGCCCCTTCGCCCAAACGCGTGACTGAGAGCTGTGGGGTTAGACTGGGATGTTCTTATCTCTCCGCCTTGTTCGCTTCTCTTCTTCCTGCACCTCACTCCCCTTCCTTTCAACCCTCCCGCCCCCCTCTGCACCACATCAAATGCAGGCCGCCGAAATTACCGCCGCCGACTTGCCTCCCCTGCCCACACGACGAGGGTTTGCGAAATGGTACAGCCAACCCGTGGTGCAGGTCTGCCTCATCGCCATGGTCTGCTTCCTCTGTCCAGGGTGAGTCCTGGCCCGCTTCCCTCTTCGGCTTTCGAGCTGCTGCACTCCAAGTTGCCCCTCGCTCGCTCTTCCCGCTGGGAGCTCACCTTTTCCTGCACTCTTGGCAGCATGTACAACGCCCTCTCGTGAGTCGAGTAATCTCTTAGTCACAATCAAAGAACATTCACCGACTTGAACACCCTACAGCGGCATCGGCGGAGGAGGACAAGTCGATCCCAAGGCTTCCAACGACGGCTCGGTCGCTCTGGTGAGTCCGACGGGCTGCGACTAAGCCATCGAGTAGATACTCACTCTACCCTTTTCCCACGCAGTACTCGACGTTCGCCGCCACCTCATTCTTCTCGGGCACCCTCTGCAATCGTCTCGGAGCTCGGCTCACCCTCGGTGTCGGCGCTGCTGGCTATGCCCTGTACATCGGAGCTTTTCTCTCGTACAACATCAATCAGAACTCGGGCTTTGTCGTAGCGGCTGGTGCTCTTCGTGAGTCGATCTCCTCTAAGCCGCCCTCCGCTCTTCCTTCGGCGACTCGGCTCCTCAGGCTGACCCCTTCTTTCTGCGCCGCTCCCACAGTCGGCGTCTGCGCTGGCATGCTCTGGACCGCTCAAGGTAGTATGACTCTCGCCTACGCCACCGAGTCGACCAAGGGACGTCTGTTTGCTCTCTTCTGGTGCGCCGAGCTCTCTTCCCTTTCCCTCACCGTCGACCGAAGGCTGAACTCGCGCTTGCTACCCAGGATGATCTTCAACATGGGTGCCGTGCTCGGGAGTGCTATTGAACTCGGTCTCACTTACGACTCGGAGGCTAGCACTGTCAGCAACAGCGTCTACGCCGCCTTCCTCGCCATCGCCGCCATCGGAGCGTTCATCCCTCTCATCCTCGTGAGTGCTTCTCTTCTCTGATTGAAGTCGAACGCCAAGAACTCGGCTAATTCCTCTGCTGTACTAGGTATCCCCTGGCCTCATGGTTCGAGTAGACGGCACTCGAGTCGTCGTCCCGGTTCACCCGAGTGAGTTCCCTCCCTTCTTGCTCTCCAACGAGCCAACAGAGGCTGACCTCCCTCGCTTTATGTTACAGGCTGGAAGACTGAGATCGTCGGTCTGTACCGCTGCCTTCGCTACAACGTCTGGATCATCCTCCTCTTCCCCTACTTCCTCTCCTCGAACTGGTTTTAGTGAGTTTGCTCCCTCACTCCTGCGCTCAAGCCTCTGTGGGTATCAACCGAGGACCATACTGACCTCACTTCTCTCCCACCCTCAGCACATGGCAGTTCAAGTGAGTTTTGGACTTGCTAAGTCATCGCCGAGCTTTCCCCTGACCTCAGTCCCTCGCCCCAACAGCTCCTACAACGGCGCCCTCTTCACCCTTCGCACTCGCTCACTCAATAGCATGCTCTACTGGCTCTTCCAAGTCTTTGCCTCCCTCGCTTTCGGCGTCGCCATCGACTCTACTCGCTTCCGCCGAGTGAACCGCGCTTGGGGCGGACTCGTCTTCGTCACCGCCCTCTGCATGGCCGTTTGGGGAGCTGCTTACCACTTCCAAAAGTGAGTGCTGCTTCTTCTCAAAGCGACGAGCAGTCACTGACCCGTTGACGATCACCTGCAGAGGCTACACTCGCGCCGACCTCGCCGAGCCTCGAGCGGCCGAGTTTGCTCGCATCGACTTCAAGGACGCTGGATACGCCAACCATGTAGTCCTCTACATTTTCATGGGAATCATGGACGCTATCTGGCAGAATTTTGCTTGTGAGTCGCGGTTCTCCCTTCCTACCTCGTGCTCGACAGCTCATCGCCGAACCGTCCTCTCTCCAGACTGGCTGATGGGCGCCATGTCGAACGATGCTTCTCAGCTCGCTTATCTCGTTGGCTTCTACAAGGTGAGCTCAAGCACCGCTGGGCGGTTGTTTGCCATTCGAAACGTCGCGCTGACTGGCTTCCCTCCCTCTTCGCCGCCGCTTCCTTCCCATCCTCCCTTCCTCTCCGCCCGCATGCACCGTACAGGCCATCCAATCCGCTGGTGCTGCAGGAGTGTTCCGCATGGACTCGAACCTCGCTCCTTACATGACCGAGCTCGCCGTCTCGTGGGGATTGAACGCCGCCGGCATCCTCTTTGTGATCCCCGTCATTCTCCTCCGAGTGACCGATCGTGAGCTTCTCCTCGCCTCCTCCTTCCTCAAACGGACTGATGACTGACATGTTCTCACCACACAGGAACCGATGAAGCCGTCGTTACCGCCGACGAGGTGCCAACCGTGGTCGCAAGCTCGGCGTTGGAGAAGGAGGGCTCGCTCGACGAGAAGAAGGGTTCAATGGCTTAGCGGGGCTTCAGTAGTATTATTGGACACATTCCTAGCGTAATGAAGAGCAGTATTCAGTCTATATGGCGCCACCAGGAGAGCTTGCTGCCGCTCTCAGCTCACTTTTGACCCTCGGCTCGCGCTCTCGAGAAGTCAAAGCCTGATCAAACCACATTTTTTTGCAGCCGAGCGTCACGAGACACTCGACGACCTATAAAACAAAGCAACAAGCTACCGCAGAGCTGTGGTATATGTCAGGATCAAGCGGGGGGGAATCAATCATACAGCGTCTTCTTCTCCGCCTTCTCACCACCGCGCACTCGGCTCCCTCGGCGTCTCCCCTCCTCCCGCACCTCCCACCCAACCAGCCGACGCCGTAGAAGGCGAACCGTTGCCCACCGCCGCGACCATCTCTCCGATGAACTCGAGCTGCTCCTGAGGGTTGAGGCCTGCTGAACCGAACCTCGAGGAAGCGGTCGACGCTGCCGAAGACCAAGAGCCGTTCCTCCCGTCGCCTAAGCTACTGGCGTTGGAAGGGCGACGAGGATCATTGTGGGGAGTGCCGTCGGTCGCAAAGCCGTTCATTGAAGGCGGGCGGACAGGCGTGTTGGAACCTCCATCGAAGGGCCGCGAGTCGGGGCGGAAGAGGGCGGCGGGGTAACGAGGAGAAGAGGCCTCATAGTCGTTTCCGAGGGATGAGGGACCAGCGGCGGTAGGTGTTGGAGGCATGAAGAAGGGCGAGGAGGTGAAGCCGGCGGCGGAGGGGGTTTGAGGAGAGGGAGTGGTGAGTGAGGGAGTGGCGGTTCCAGAGTTGGCACCGTTCGAGGCGGAAGAGCGCTTGCGGTCGAGGAGCTTCTTGACCCAGTCCTTGGTGAAGGCTTTGACCTTGGAGGCCTTCTCCGCCGAGAGCGAGTCGTAGGGTTCGGTAGCGTAGAGAGGGTGCTTCTTCTCCTTCTCGCAGAGAAGAGTCGTGACCTGTCGAGGAGAGAACGAAGGGTCAGCTTTTGGCTCGAGCGCGAGACTAAAAGCAAGAGCTTACCTCGCGAGCGCGCTTCTTGAACTGCTCAGGCTCGAGATGACCGCGATACTTGGACATGACCTGCACGACGATAGTGCTGAATAGGGCCATGACCTTCTTCTCCTTGCTCGCCGCATCCGACTTGCCACTCCTCCCACTCGGCGTTCCACCTGCCCTCCTCCTCGCCGCATCCTTCGCCGCTCTCCTCTCCTCCTCGACCTTGGCCGCTTCCTTAGCAGCGACGGCTTCAGCCTCCTTCTGCGCTTGAGCGATGATGGCGTTGATGTCGATGGGGGCGGGAGCAGTCTTGGGCGTAGCGACGACGGGCTCAATGGCGGGAGCGGTAGGCGCGTTCCACTGCACCTCGCCGTTGACGGTGTTCTCGTAGTAGGCTTTGCCGGAATCATCGTGGTGTTGACGCCAGCCGGCAGGGAGTAGGGGCGATGGTGGACGAATGATGGACGCTTCGGGCTTGACGAAGGCGGGACGTCGGAGGGCGGCGTCGTCGACTACGGTCTCCTCGAGTCGAGCACGCTTGGCCGCGAGATGCTCGATGGTGAACTCGGCGGCGCGTTTGCGATCGCCGTCTTCTCCAGCCTCCTGCGAAAGAAAGCAGAGGGTCAAAAAGCAGCGACGAGTAGCATGAGAGATCATCACGCACCCTGACAGACCGAGGTATCCGGTACCCAAGCTCGAGCGAGTCCCAGTAGTCGAGCAGCTGGTGGAGAGGAGCGTCAGTACGTCGCGAGCGAGCAGGAAGGAGCGACCAAACTCACATCCGTAGCCATCTTCGATATCCGTTTCTCCATCATATCGGCGCACCTTTGCACGCTCGGCTCGATCTTGGAATCTTCGACCTTGTTACGCGTCCTGAGCGTCCAGTTGCCGAGAATCTCGAGGTTCTGTTCGCGTGGGAAGGAAAGTCAGTCGACGCCCAGCTACGAGAGGCGCAAGGAATGATAACGCACGAGGGTGATGATGCGGATGTCGTTGGGGTACTCCTTGAGGATATGGCTCATGAGGTTGAAGCCATGTAGACGGAGCAGAGCGTTGCGAACGTCCTCATCGGTCGTCATCTGCGGCGAGAGAAGTGAGAACGAGCGCAGGAGAAGAGTGGGTGCGAGGGTGACTCACCTGAATACGATGAAGTAGCTTCTCGAGGATACGGCGGGTCTGGATAGCCTGCCGAACGGCAGCAGAGACCTTGGGCACCTCGTCGAGCTCGATGGGTTTGAGGTCGGGCTTTGGAGTGTTCGCAGAGTCAGCGACGCCACCAGCGAGCAAGAGCGAGACGAAGAAGACTCACCAAGAAGTCCTCGTCGAGCTTCTTCGACTTCTTCTTCTTGGTACCCCTCAAGCCGAGCGCCTCGACTTCCTCGGTGATTCCGAGAGCTGGGGGAGCGGGCAGAAGGTCAATAGGAGTACGGCGAGCATCGGAAGAGGACAGGATGAGCTCACCATCAATGTAGAGATCGTCCATGCCACCAATGTCGGTCTGAGTCTTGCCTCCGATGAAACCGACGCAGTTGGCCTCTCCGCAATAGCAGGGCTGAGCGACGTGGCTGTGGGATGAGACGAAAGTCAGCGAGCTAATTCTGACGATAGAGCGAAGAGTTCCACGCACCCGTAACGATCGACGTTGTAGTTGAAGGTAAGCTCCTCGTCGGCCTTGATGTCGCGCTTGGTAAAGATGCCCATGCGCATCTTCTTGCCGATGGTCCATTTGGCGACGAAGCAGTTGGGGTTACACGAGTGGTTGAGGAAACGCCCTTTGCCTCCCTTCTTGGTCGCGTCGATGAACTGGAGGGAAGAGCGAGATCAGCGGAGGACTTGGAATCCTCGTGACAAGAGAAGGCACTCACTACTTCTCGGTCGAGAGCCATGAAGTAGAAGTGACGAATCCCTCCGGCCGCATAGTCCTTCATACGCTTGGCGAAGGCCGTTGGTCCGATCACTTCGCCGACGTACTCGTAGACGAAGGTATCGCTGTGGGAGGGAGTAGGGTCAGCTCGGCTTCGCGTAGGAGAACGGGAGAGAACTCACGCTGGTAGGTCCTCTCTTGTTCGTACTCCAAAGCCCTTCTTCTCGGTCTTGACGATGTCGATTTTGGCGTACTGCTTGCGTTGAAACCTGGGAGAGGGTGTCGAGAAAGGCTCGTTAGCCCGCGAGCACGAAAGCAAGGCGATCAAGGACGACACCGAGAAACTCACCTTTGATTCTGACAATTCTCTCCGCACTTGCAGTCGCCTTGCACACACTCAATCTGCATCAGGCGGTTCATGCACGACGACTCTTCTCCGCAAGCTTGCTCGGCGTCGGGGAAGCCTGCGAGTGAAGGAGAGGAGAGGTTAGCTCTTATTGAACTAAATACTCAGGAAGAGAGCGAGTAACCACGCACCATCGTAATGCACACAATCGCACTGCGCCGAATCCGAGTCGAAGTAGGCGAGGTCGCCGAGAGCTTTTGAGGCGTAGGTGCAGTTGGAGACTTCGATAAAGCTGCTAAGAGCCTGTGTCAAGTCAAAGCGACGCGTCAGTGGATGCTACGAGGCCTACAGCAGCGAGAATGCCAGGTTAAACGCACCTCATCGTTCGCGGCGGGTAGGTGGCCGATGAGCTGAGCTTCGGGCTCCTCCTTCTTGACCTTCTTTCCCTTGTCCTTCCTTGGAGAGTCTGCACTCCCACTACGAGGCTTCTTGGGACTCTTGCTACGACCACGCGTGACCGACTCTTCCTCGCGCGGTGTTGATCGGCCTGAAGAGTCGCCTGCCTCCGAGGCTGAGGTAGACGTCGACGCGAAGGGATTGGGAGAGGGAAGGGTTGATGTAGATGCTTCACGCTGCAGGAGCGACGAGTTGGGCGAGTCGAACGGCTTGGAGTCGTCTTGTTGTGGAGGCGAGAAGGGCGACTCGGGCTTGAGCGCCAGCGAGGGGAAGGTTGGCGGTGAGAGTGCCTCGAGCTTGACGGGTAACGTTGGCTTGATGTCGGTCGCTGGAGGTAGAGCCGTAGCGCTGCTGGACGAGTGCGGCGGAGCGGGCAGGGGGAACAGATGGCGAGTTGAGGGTGGCGACAGTGATGTTGTCGGTTTCGGCGGGAGCGAGGAAGGTAGCGAGGGGAAGGAGGACGGTGTTGATACTGCTGGTGCATCTGTAGGTCGAGGCGGCAAGGGGAACACGGCCTTAACCGCCGGAGTGTGCGGCTGACTTGGTGCTGGCGCGGTTGGGATGGCTTCCCACTTGACGCTGACGTCGCCCGTGCGCGTGTCAACCTGCATGGCAGCAGATGCTCCTTGCGGTCCTCCCTGTAGGCCGTTAGAACCGGCCAAGCGAGGCGACGCGCCCAGTGGATCGAGGTCCATCGGCGGCGAGTCGTTCGCACTAGTCCCCTCGAGTCGTTGAGCGGGCGGCGAGGTGGGTGTAGGATACGAAGGGGAAGAAGGCGATACGCTGACCATCGGCGGCGGGTCAACGAGTCGAAGAGGGAGCGGCAGCCTAGGCTAAAGCGCGGTGAGCCGGGAGGGTGAGCTGAGACGGTTGGCGGGAGAGCACAAACGAGGGGAGACTCACCTTGGCTTGAAGAGTAAGAATACTCTTGAGAACAAGCAGCTAGCTGTAGGTTGATATGATACCGTTGAACTGACGACGAGACGACGAGACGAGCGAGACGGAGGAAGGAGTTCAAGCCAGGCGCGAACGGAAGCAGCGCGTGAGGGTCGAAATCATGCCATCTCAACGCGGTGCAGCAAAGTAGCTTGGTACCAAAGGGTTAGCTTCACACGTCCCTCTGTAAAATCCCAGCTAGTCTCGTGCAGAAATGACGGAGAACGGGGTTCGCTCTGTCTTGGCTGCGAAGGAGCTCGAGCCGAGTCGAATCTCAGCTTTTGCTTTCCCTCTCTCCTACTCATCGTCGCCCAGCCAACACCATGTCCAAGGATCAGAGCGGCTCGTCCAAGCGGAGAAAGGCAGACAGCGGTCTCGCCATCAACGTTTCTGTACCCAAACCAGACACTGGCGCTTCTACTCCCGTTTTTGGTGCGCTCGAGCTGCTCCTCTCCTCGCCGAACGCTCAGCCCGCTGACCGTACTGCTGTACTCTTGCAGGCCTCTTCCCCACTTCCCAACCACCAGCCAAGACTCCCTTCTCCATTTACACCAAGTCGGGAGCTCTTCCTAACCCCAAGCACCCCGAGCCGACCGTCCTCGCCGCAGAGACGGCAGAGATGGAGTATGAGAGTCGCAACCAGATGGGCGTCGGAATGGGAGGTGGTCAAGGTGAATCTGCTGGAGAAGGTGCTGGCTACTCGGTCCAGTGAGTTGTCCTCAACCTCTTCGCAGCGGTCCATTTCGCTCACCGCGTCTTGCTCCCCTCTCAAAGGTACATGCTAGGCGTTCACGACCCCTCTGCCAACACTCTTACCCTCCACGCCGCTCCCCTTCACTCTTTCGCCCCCTCCATCAAGTCGCTCAAGAAGTTCTCGTCGGACTCATCCGCCGCCGAGCTCTTCTCAGCTCAGCGTGCGACGCTGGGCCTGGCATTCGGTACCAAGAAGGCTCAACGTCAACTCAACGCTCAAGAGCGCAACAAGCTCAACAACGAGTCGTACGGAACGGGCATCGCTTCCGCCTCCCTCCAATCCCTCCTCCAATCCTCCATCGCCGCTTCCTCTTCCTCCCTCCCCACTTCCATCGACGTCGAGCACGCCGCCAACCTCTCGCGCCCTACGATCCCTCCTCCCAACTTCGACGCCGTCAAGCCCAACGACGTCTACTCCATCTCGGACGTCGTCACCCCCTCCGAGCTCTCGACTATCGACCTTGGACCCCTCCTCTCAGCTCCCACCTTCAAGGACCTCAACGCCCTCCTCCCCTTCCGTCGTTCCAAGTTCATCTCCTCCCACCTTCGTCGTCTCATTCCCTCCCGCTCTTCCGTGGAAGGCAGCATCCCCGATCCATCCAAGAGGGACCGCGAGAAGCTCAAGCTCGTCGTCCACCTTTCTCAACTCTTTGCCTTCCGTCAAGCGACCATGGGAGGTCGTGATTCGGCGTTGGAGCGCACCAAGTTGCAGGAGAAGATGGCGGGAGCTAGCCCTGCCGTTGTCTCGGCGTTGTTGGAGAGGTATACCGAGAGTCAGAGGATGGGTAACGGAGAGGAGAGGAGGAAGATGACGGGAACGACTGAGCTCAAGTTGTTGGGATACATGCTGGTCGTTGCCCTCAAGATTGACTCGTGGAGTACCGACGTCGGAGTGCTCGCTGGCGACCTCGGTATTGGATCGAAGAGGTGAGCCGAGGTTCTTTGCTTCTCCTCTCGCGCCGTGAAGCTGACTCTTCGCGATTCGCAGGGTCGGAGAGCTCTTCCGCTCGCTCGGATGCTCGCTCGTCACCCCTTCGGCCGAGGATTGCGAGAAGCTCATTGCTACTCGCGCCGCCGCCAACAAGGCCGAAGCTCGCAAGAGCAAGACCGCCGTCCTTCGCACTCCTCTCGAGTTCCCCAAGGAGCGCCGCGGAGCTCCCAAGCGTTGAAGCAGTGCTTGAGCTTTTGTAGTGCACCCGTGTAAAACAGTTGTGCAGCCTCTCTTTCTCACTCGCGGGCGAAGAACCGAGAGAGCTTTCTAGGACAACCAGCTTGCGCCGAATTGCATGATCACCAACGTATATCCCCTCTCCATCTAAACTAAACTCCATCCAAAAATGTAACGACAAATATATACAGTGAGGTCGCCAACCAAACCTCACGAAGAGACCAGCCATGAGTGAGAGTTTGCGAGACCCGCTTTAGAGCTTCGCCGAGGCGTCGCGGGCAACGGTCGCGATGATCAAGCCCGAAGGAGCGTCGACGGGCATGAAGACCTCGGCATCCTTGGGAGCGGTGTTCTTGAGACCGTAGTAGGCCATATCGACCGCGAAGTAGTGCTGGAGAAGGGCAGGCGGAAAGAAGGGGAGAGGAAGCAGGGTTAGTTGGATGTAGTAGAAAACGCCAGGGGTACAGAAGAGTGTAATGTCTCCGGTGACGCGAAAGGTGAACCCGCCGAGGTCGAGACAACCGCTCGGCGAGAGGGAGGGAAAGGACTTGAAAGCTCACCTTGTTGGGAAGCTTGTAGGTGACCTCTCCAACGTGCTTGTTATCCTTGAGAATCTTCTCGCACATCTGGTACAGCGTCGCTTGGACACTGGCACTGTTGTGGGTAGCGAAGATCTCGAGGGTCGTCTTCTCGACCGAGCGGTAGATGGCCTCGAAGTCGATGCCGAGGTTGGCGATGGCCGAGCGGGTGAGCGAGGAAGAAGAGATGGGGATGGTGTAGGAGCAGTCGACGGCGGTGGAGAAGATGCGGTCGTCGACGGCTGTGGGAAGAGTTGAGGTCAGCGAGAGCGAGAGGGCGCACCGAAAGTTAAAGGCGGGTCTGAGAGCGAAACTCACGCTTCAGGGTAGTGAACTTGTCGAATACGTAGTTCTCAAAGGACGACTCGGTAGTCTTGAGGACGAGGAGGTCCTTGATGCCCGAGGTAACGGTGGCCGTCATCTTGTCCTTGCCGGCGGTGCCGTCGACCGAGACGGAGGTGAGGCGTTTCTCGTCCCCGTTGCGGACGAACGAGTGCTTGTGGGGCTTGCCAGCGACGGGGATGCGCGACCACTTGAGCTGAGTAATGTCGACGTGGGACTTGTGGAGGTGAGCCTGGGGAAAGCGAGAGTGGGGTCAGTCGGCCAAGTCGTCGGGAGAGGCTGGCTCAGCACAAGCTCTTCGAGAGTGTACGGTACCCTCAAAGGAGCTTGTAGCGAGTGATGGATAAGGAATCGGGGCGTACGTAGTGGGAGACCAAGTGCAGGGCGAGGTCGAGGGCGAACTTCTCGGGCGAGAGGCAGTGAGGCGATTGCTTGGAGAAGAGGTAGACCATGTTCTTGATCGAATCAGTAGCGACGATGTTGCTGTTATCCGACTCGGTCCACGCCTTCTCGATCTCGCTGTGAAGCGTACAGAGGGTTAGCAGCGGCCACGGGGTCGGCAGCAAGCCAAGAAGCGGTCGCAGGCTTGATGTCGGGAGGTGAGCGTGTAGCAGGAATGTAGCTCACCCTTCGACGAGAGCGCAGACGATCCACTCGGCGACATCGTGGGTGCCATCGGCGTTGCGGACCATCCTAAAGACGCGGACCTTGTCCTTGCCGTCTGTAAGGGATGAGGATGGTCAATGACGAGTCTAGTAAGCAGCTACAGCAGCTACTCACACTTTGCGAGCTTGAGAAGAGCCATTGCTGAGATGAAGAGGTGAGGGAAAGAGGAAGAGAGGCGAAAGCGGTCGAGCTGAGAGATAGCGAAGAGCAAGGAGCAAGCGACGGCGACGACGACTGAAGAAGGGTCGGGTGAGCAGGCGAGGTGATGTGAGAAGGAAAGAGAAGCGTGAAGCTCTTGTCCGCTCTCTTCGCCCTTCGCTGCAGCAGCCGAGACCGTCGCCCTGCCTCCGCGAACTCCGTCTCTTCCCTTGTCTCCCACAAAACAGCGCTCTTGGCCACAGATCCCGGCCCAAACGATAAAACTGTACTTGATAGTACCTGCAACACAGTGAAGGGAGATCTCGGTGCTGCCTGCGACGTGGCCGACGTCCTTTCGGCGACCGGGTTCACCTTGATGGCAGTTGCTGTTTAATCAGAAGGCTTCAATCCGGTACACAAGCCTGCTTCTGCGCCGTTTTGTTCTCCCCTGCTCTCCCTCGCCCTCCAATACAGAATCCGTCGACCCCCGTCTCCCAAGTCCGGACCCAGGCTTCGGCCGAGCTCCTCCAGCCGAGATGCTGGGGTTTGCAGGCTTGATCTGCTTCGAATCGCTTGCTCCACAGAGAGATACAGCTCACTATCGCATAACTAGCGCCACGTCTGCTTGCTTGCTCGCCCTGCACCTTCAACCTACCCGTTTCCCCCTCCCTCCAGCTCATTCTCCGCTCCCTTCACTTCAATGCCAGTCCCCATCGCCTTCTGCGCTACACCGCTTGATGGAACCGCCAACTTTGGTGCAACCGTTACCGGAGTCGACCTGAACGATCTCAACGGTGAGCTAGGCTGAAGCGCCTGCCCCGAGATCCCTTCTCGGCGACTGATCCTTATCCTGCCCAGACGAGACGTTCTTGAAGCTTCAAACCGCTCTTTACAGGTACAAGATGCTCATAGTCAAAGACCAAGCTGGATTGACGCCCTCGAACCAGGTAAGATTGCCCTCAATTTCGCTTCTTCGCTTCGTCGCTCGGCACTCACCTCCCACGCCTTTTGCAGTACCTTCTCAATCGTCGTTTCGACCCCGATGCACCTGGAGAGCACGCAGATACTGTGAGGAACAAGGCGGACAAGAGCGCCATCCCTTCAGCTGCTTTTCTCGCCGAGATTCCCGAGGCTAGGCAGGTGTGAGTTCTTCGCCGAGCGCGACTTTGCCTTGCTCAGCGCTGACCTCTCCTTCCCAGGCGAATTGTCGGTACTGGTCTCATTCCCAAGGGTCACTACGGGACCGTCGCAGACCAGGTGCTCCCCGGAGGATCTCATGTACCCTTTCACGAGACGCCGTTGACGGAGGAGGAGCTCGCCAGCGGAGATACTCGGTTCTGGCGATGGCACATGTGAGCGTGACCGGCTCCTCTTGATCTTCAAGCGCTAATGTGGACACATCCTACAGCGACGCCCCGCTTTACCCCAAGTCGGCCCACACTGCACGCGTGACTACCCTTTTCGCTCACACCCTGCCGAAGGGAGAGGATTTGACGGTTCGCTTCGACGATGGGACGGACAGGACGATGAAGATGAAGCCCGGGCGCACCAGCTTCATCGAGTGCACCAACCTCTTTCGCTCCCTGACCCCTGAGCAGCAGGCGCTGGCGGAGAACTCGCTCGTGTAGGTTGCGGACTTGATCGCCGAGCGCCGAAACGTCGCTAATCGTTCTTCACCGAGCAGTGAATATGCTCCGAAGCCGTGTACGTTTATTCTGAAGCTTTAGCAAGGACCTCACCGACCTGATCATCTACAGACATGTGGACCTCGGCTTGCAAAGCTCGAAGCGACGGATTCTTCTTGCTCTCCGAGGGCAAGGAGCTACCTTTGGAGGACATGCCTGGGGCCGACGAGGCCGAAGCCCAGATCTTGCCGATGGTTTGTAAGTGATCCGTCGTACACACTCTCCTCTCCTCAGCTGACCTCTTCCTTTCGTTCTTAGGGCCGAACGCCATGACGGGCGAGAAGGCCTTCATGGTCCACGCCATCGCTGCAAGGAAGCTGCACCTCAAGAAGTCGAAAGACGATACTGTCAGGATCGTCGACGACATCGCTGAGGTCCGACAGATTCTCGATGAGTGAGTAGAGCCATCGCCGAAGGCTCGGTTCATCGCCGAAGTCTCGCTTCCGCTCCAAAGCTGACCTTCTGCTCCTTCGTAGCATGCAGCGACCTTTTCTCAAGCCTGAGAACATCGTCTTCTCTCCTTACGAAGAAGGAGATCTCGCCATCTGGCTCAATCGCTCATGTCGGCACACGGCGATGGAGTATCCCAAGGAGAAGTACGGTCCACGCATCATGCACCAGTAAGTGCTGATCTCAAGGTCTTTCGGCGATCAGAAAGCTCATTTCTCGGACTCTGTAGGTGCCACTTGCTCGCCAGCGATTCGCCGGCGGACCCGACGCCCATCCCCGAGGTCGAGCTCTAGTAGAACAAATGTTACACAAGTGAGGCTACATTGAATGCACTGCCATCTTTTGAATGATCTGTCGACTACTCCTGCCTCGCCTTGCCTTTGCCCTTGTCCTTCTTGACGGGCACCTCGTCTTCGTCGTCCGAGCTCGTCGCTACTCCGTTGATGTGCACGCCATTTGGAAGAGCGATCCCATTCGGCTTGGCCGCCTCGACTTGCTTTTGAGCAATCTTGTCGTCCGAGTTCATCGTCTCAGAGGAGAAACGTTGCTGAACGACCTTGTAATGCTGCATCTCGGCTTGCGAGACACTCGGCACGAGCTGCGAAGGAGAAAGAGGTCAGCGAAGAAATAGCGTAAATATGAGAAGACAGAGACAAACTTCGGCGAGAGCGGCCTCAAAGTCACGCTGCGAAACGAGCACCTCAATCTCGGCGGGGGTGGCGAGCTCGGCGAGGTAGTATTGAGGGGTGAGAAGAGTGCCCGTCGAGTAGGGTGGTTTGGAGTTGAGCTCGGCTGTAAGGCGGTACGGGAGGTCAGCTCTACATGTTCTGCCGAAGCATCGCCAACTCGCTCGTGCTCACCAATCGTCGCGTCGACCTCCTCGGCTTTGCGCGTCATGGCCTTGAGCATGGCGTCCGAGCAAAGAGCGTAGAAGTCGGCTCCAGTGTAGTTGAAGGGGCACAGCGCCGCGACGTCCTCGAGACGAATGTTGGGGTCGAGCTTGAACTTGCGCGTGAGAGCTTGAATGATCTTGAGCTGAGAGTCGTGGTTGTCGCTGACGCCGAGGTAGAGCATGCGATCGAACCTTTGCGAGAGGGGAGCAAGGTCAGCTAATCGAACGACGAGAAGGACGAGCGAGGAAAGCAGAAGCTCACCTTCCCGGTCGAAGCAAGGCTGGGTCGAGAAGATCCGGCCTGTTGGTGGCGCCAATGACGAAGACGTCGCTTCCACCCTTTCCCTCCGCCATACCGTCCAGCTCAGCGAGCAGCTGACTGACGATACGGTCCATGACTCCTCCAGAATCTCCCTGATTTCCCCTCTTCGGCGCGACCGAATCCAGCTCGTCGAAGAAGATAACGCAGGGCTTGGCGTCGCGGGCGCGTTGGAAGACTCGTCGAACGTTGGCTTCCGACTCTCCGATGTACATGTTGAGGAGCTCGGGTCCCTTGACGGAGAAGAAGTTGAGCGAGCAGGAGGTGGCGACCGCTTTGGCGAGGAGAGTCTTTCCGGTTCCGGGAGGACCGTACAGGAGGATTCCTGTTATGCGAAAGAATATGAGTTCATGTAACGAACAGGCGAGAACTCGAGAAGCTCGGAAACGCACCTGAGCGCTTCTTCATGCCGTCGGCGAACAGCTCGGGGTGCTCGAGTGGCAGCTGAATCGTGTCGAGAATGTCGCTCTTGACGTTGGCGAGACCTCCTACATCGTCCCAAGTGACGCTCGGAATCTTGGGAGCGCCAATGCTCTCCGAGTACGAGCTCCTCGCCTTCTCGAGGGCATCGTTGAAGTCGACGGCGGTGAGGGCGACTCCCGCGTGCTGCAGGTCTTCCAATCGGGCGGAAGGGGCGAGCGCGAGAACTCGATCGGCCGCAGACGCGCGAGCTCGGCGAACGAGGTCGACGAGGTCGTTGGCGACGAGAGCGGCGGTTTGAACGGCGAGGGCGCGGAGGGAGACGTCGGGGGCGATAATCGAGGTAGCAGTGAGGGAGCGAAGGATGGCGAGACGTTCCGGTTCTCCAGGAGCCTGTGCGGAGTAGTAGGTGAGTTCTGAGTACTCGAGACTCGGCGAGGAAGCTGACCTCGATGCTGATCTCCTCCTTGAAGGCGCCGAGCACGCTCGTCGGGACCTTCTCTACGTCGCATGCGGTCGCAAGGATGATGACGGGGAAGCCGCTCGACTTCCAGCCCTGCCTTGCTGTAGCGAAGCATTCCTTGAGCACGGTGGACATGGCAGGCTCTGCGAGGGTCGAACGGTTAGCTCTCGGCTCGGCGCTGGGCATCGATTGACGGAACGCACCTTGACCAGTCTCCAGCGCCTGACTCTTTCGCGCCAGCGCTTCGATGTTGCGAAGTAGGAGCATGCACGGCGAGCACGAGAGGGCCTTGTCGATGCGCGCTCGAAGGTGTCCTTCGGTCTTGAGGTCCGATTCGCCCAGAAGCTCGAAGCAGTCGAGCTGAGGGGAAGCACAAAGTCAGTAGCACTCGATGGAGAGTTGTTAGAGCAAAGCAGGCGCACCTCGAGTAGATGGAAGCCCGTCTTGCGCGCAATCGACCGGACGACAGTCCTCTTTCCCGACCCTCGCGATCCCTTGACGAGAACGGTGAGGTGAAGGTCGTAGTCGCTTGCTCCTTTCCGTAGGGAAGCCTGAACGTACTCGAGAAGACGGGAGGCGGGCGTCGCGTCTCCGAGGATGTTCGGCGCCGTGCTGATGGACGCGCTGTCGGCTGTGGGCGAAAGAGGTCAGCTCGAGATAGCAGAACAGGTCGAAGAAAGAGAGAGCTCACGAATACCAAGGAATCCAGCGACGTCGGGGGCGATACTTCGCTCCAAGCCCGTCTGCAGCAGCTTGGTCGCGTAAGGATCGACATAGCAGCCGAGCTCGCCGGAATCGAGTTGGTCGAGCAACGCTTCTTCGGCCGTGCCTCCTTCGATCTTTGTCGTAGTAGAGGATGGTGAGAGCTCGAGCGAGGTGATCTGGAAGAAGACAACGGCCGTTGGCGAGCTTGAGGACGCAGGCAGTCTGCAAGGGAGAGCAAGTCAGCGCTTGATAGCACAGTTGCTGACGAGGTAGGAGCTCACTCGACATCATCATCATCTGCCTTTCCCTCTGCAAACCTAGCGGTATCTTCGCAGATGCCGACAGCGATCAGGTCGCCCTTCTTGAGGACTCGGCGATGACTCTGGAAGTACTGCTTGAGACCATCGAGGAAGAGGGACTGGTAGGCGCGGTTGACCGAGTGTGGCGAAGCAATGCGAGCGACGGTGACTGAACCAGCAGTAGGGAAGGAAGGGGAGGCGAGGCGTGCTGGCGAAACGGTGAGCGACGCCGAAGGCTCGAGATGGAGGTTGTGGAGGAGCGTTGGGGGGAGGTAGGCCGGGATGGAGCTATTGGAGAGGAGATCAGTAGGCAGACCTATTTCTTGAGATTATCAAGACATACCCATCTGCACTCGTTTCGGGAAGCAAGCCGGCTCCAGCGAATGCCCTTGCCAGCCGACGGTGCTCATTCCCTTCATCTCCGACGACGACCCAATCTCCGCTGAACAATCCTAGCCTTCCTAAATCGTTCGTCCGTAAGTAAACTCGCGGCGTATCATCCTCGTCCTTCGGTGGGCGGGGAACGAGAAGTGGGGAGGGAACGGGCTGTTGTAGCGAGGCTGGGAGTACGGTGATGCTCGTGGCCGAGGGCTTCGAGGGTGCGGAGGAAGGAGTTTCGAGGGGGAAGGATGTATGTCCGTTGGTAAGAGCGAGGCCGTTGGTTGAAGAGGGCGGGGGCGAGAGAGGTGTCGGAGGAAGCGACTGGCGGCCGGGAGACAGCACCGAGGCGGCGAGGAAAGCCTCATCAATCTCGTAATCGTCCTGATCGTCCTGACCGTCCTCCTCGCTGTCCTCGGCGCCTCGAACTGTACCCTCATCGCTCGAGGACGCGGTCGCCTCCAGTTCCGCATGCCCCTCACTAGCATCGCCGTTGGCTAGCTCCTCTCCTCCGGCTGTTGGAGGCAAGACAAGGAATCGGGTGTAGCCCTTCTGCACGACTCCCTGCAGCACCGGCTCGGCCATGGCGACTTTCCATCTCCCACTCCTCCCCGCGCCTGCCAAGCTGATCTGTTCTCCCTCCCTGACCACCTCGTTCTGCTCCGCCAGCTGGCCTTCGAAAGCAGCAGCATCGGCTGAAGCTACCGCGTAGGACTTGGCATCTGCCGAGACGAGGATTACGGAGGAGAGGGCAACCGGCCGCGCCAGTGAGATGAGGAGGGTAGGGAGAGGCGATTCTGAGGCGGGGCGAGGACGACCAAAGATGGTAGGATGAGTTGACAGGAGTGATTTGGGTGCAAAGATGGTCGACCCGGCGCCCTTGTCCTGCAGGCGAATGTCAGCTTGAGCTGCATCGCGGTTAGAGACCAGCCAAGCTCGCTGGCCAAACGCACCTTGCTGCTCCTCCGTGCTTGCACTACAAGTGACTGCAATGCTCTCCCTTGAGATGCGGAAGCTGCTGTAGACGCGACCGGGAATCGGGGCGAGATGGCGACGGTGAGCAGCTCGGGTTCGGCGGGGGTTCCCTCGAGCTGAGCGAGCAGCAGCTCCCATAGCTCAGAGGAGAGCTGCAGAGAGTTTCCGGGAGCTGAATGTAATGCCAGGTGTGCTGGTAGCCCGTCGATCATCGTTTCGTGAGACGAGCAAGATGAAGTCGGAGGCAAGCCTTGGACTTCGATGCCAGGCGCAAGTAGCCGTGAGCCGGTCGAGCTGAGCGCTGATCCCCGAATTCGGACCCAGCTCTCGGTCGGCAATGGAATAGTCAATCGAGCTCGTCGTACATTGGAGCAATCTATGCAAACGAAAAGAGAACCGGGGTACTGCTGGGTATCAAGGAAATGGGTGGGGGGTGGTAATTGACACAAGAAACGAGTCGAAAGGGGCGAGCCGAGCGCTAGAGGTATCCATCATCATCATCAATTGTCAAAAATCGTGAGTTCGTCGTCCTTTTTCCGTACTCCCTCCTCCCTACTGCTGCTCCGGCATGGGAGGCAGAGGCGGCGCGCCGTTGCCCATCCCTCCTGCTCCTCGGCTCCTCGTAAGCGACTGTCGACCTCCTGCTCCGTTGGGCATCCTCCGCTGCAAGCTTCCCACGCTGCCGCGCTGAGCCTGCTTGCGAGCTTGCTCGGCTTGCAGCGACTGCATGGTCGTGAGCTGCTGAGTGAGGAACTCGGAGGTGTTGGGGCTGCGAACAAAGCAACGAGATGGTCAGCCAAGAGAGCGACGTGCAATCGAGAGCAGAGAAGAGGGCTCACTGCATGCGAAGAACCCTGAGAATCATCTCGCCGCTCGTCGAAGAGGTCGACTGCTTCTTCTCAATCTTGCGAGCGCGAATGGTGCCGAGGTTGCGCTGCTGGTAGACCGACTTGGACCGACCGAGAGAGATCGAGTCGCTGCGGTTGAGTAGCTGCTTTTGCACTACGAGGGTGGAAAAACGAGGTCAGCGAAAGACGATTGAGACGAGGGCCGAAAGTGGACTCACTGAGCTTGACGGCCTCCTCCATGAGCTGATCGGGACTCCAATCGTAGTAGAGGCGAGCCTCGACGATTTCTGTAATGTAGAACGGTCAGCGTTGGCCCTGAGAGCCGAATCGAAGAGGGAAGCTCACCTCGGTACTTGGCATTGCGAAGGTCTTCGAGGGGAACACCGTCGCCTTGACCGTGGAAGAAGTTGACGAGGAACTGTGAAGTTAAAGACGTCAGCTCGTCGCTCTGGTCGTTGCGAAGAAGGCGAAACCCACGCCGAGCCATTTGAAGACGATGTCGACCTCCTTGTCGCTGAGCATCTTCATCTCGGTCGGTCGGTCGGACAGCGGCGGGACGATGAGACCCTCGATGGTGGTAAGGATGTCCTTCCACAGTCGAGTGATGACGAGGTCCCAGGCTGGAGACGAAGTGGCCGAGCAAAGTCAGCGCGTCGCCCGTCGCCGAGGCTGAGAGTAGAACTCACCTTCTGAGCTCAGGTTCTCCTTAAGAGTGCCGAACGTATCGTTGAAGTAGTCGAAGAGGTCTCCAATGGCGTCCTCAATCTCGAGGTCGGTGAGCGGTCCTCGGCCCTTCTTCTTCTCCATCTTCTCGGCCGCCGTGAGCGAGACTGGACCTCCCGAGGTGTTGTGGTACTCGTTGACGGGTGGGATGACGTAGGAAGGACCCGAGATGGCGTCGCGAACGTAGGCGTTGAGCTTGCCTCCGACCTTGCCCAAGTCGCCTCGGACTTTGTCGAGGTCGATGTCAAAGTTGTAGGAGGTCTTGACGAGGGCCTTGAGCGTGGTCTGCGAGATGTAGTGTCGGACGAAGGGTGACATCTGCGCAGGAGGGGGGGGGGGGGACGTTAGCAAGGACCGAGAGCAAAACGAGGGCAGAAGAGCTCACCTTGTCGACCATGATTCGGACCATGTCATTCTCGGCCCTCTTGAGCGACCTGAACGCTCGACCAAAGTAGAACTGAATGTCGTCCTTCTCTCCCTCCATGCTGATCCTCAACGAGAGACGACTGTCGAGCGGCTTGCGATGCGAATCCTCGAGTTGGAACCAGAGGTCCTTGGTGAGGAAGTCGCTGAACTTTTTCGGGTCGAGATGGATGTAGGCGCAACCGACGTTGTCGTGGTGGTCGACCAAGTTGCGACTGTAGACGGTAGCGCGAAGCCACAGGTCACCCTTGACCGAAACGTCGATCGTCTCGTCCCAGCGAGGGTCGTTCGTCTCGTAGAGGGTCCTCGTTTTGGCGACGCGGAAGCCGTTGGGATCGGAGAGGATGAGGAATGGGTCGAGCTTCTTGGTCCGCGAGTGTCCCTCGGGCGGCATGAGGTTCTCTCCGAGCACGATTTTGACGGTGAAGAGGAAGCTGGGTGGGCCGGATTGAGGTGCGGCGGGAGGAGCGTTGATCTCGACGATACGGGAGACCTTGTCGGCGTCGAGGGTGTTGTACATTGTGTCGAGAAGCTTGCGCGCCGCCTGAATGTTGTTGAGCTTGACGCAGGTCTGCTCGGCGACGGAGAGTCAGCTCGCGCTCATGAGAGAGCAGGCGGCGTTGGACGTACCTCGGGCTGGAAGACGAAAGGCTCGACCTTCTTGTCACCTTGCACGGCGAGCTTAGCCTTGGTGAGCCACGCCGACGGCCGCGCGACGTCCTTGTCGATGGCATCTTGAGGATCCCGAGGGAACATCTCCTCAACGAACATGAGCTCGAGCTGCTTAGCGTACTGCTCGATGGACTTGGCGATGGTCTGCGAAGCGAGGGCATCGTCAGCAAGGACTTTCGGCGGCGGGGAAAGTTCGAAGGACTCACCTGCGAGAGGCCAGTAAGGTACTTGGCGTTCTCGTACTCGTTCGGCCAGTCGAGAGCGAGAATAAACTCCGTAGCCGACTTGCACGAGTCGATGAGGTCGATGATGGACGAGCTGTGGCTGTCTTCGCCCTCGGGCTCGAACTGGAAAGGGAGACGAGGATTAGCGTCGAGTAAGAAAGGAAGCGAGAGATCGAAGAGCTCACCCTATCATGCTTGATCGCAGCTTGAACCCACTGCATGGTCTTGGTGTCGGTCGTAGCGAGCCATCTCCGCACGTAAGGCTCGAACCAAGCCGAGAAGTCGATGACCAGCGGTTCTCTGCAAGTCAAACAAAGTCAGCACGTGTTCAGGACCGACGCCCATCAACTCACTCTGGACAGAAAGCGTTGTGCATCTTCTGCAGCTCGATGACGCCACGGTAGAGCTCGAGAAGGTCGGCGTCGTTGGCGGCGCCCTCGGCTTGCGAAGCGGCGGCGAGAAGGGCTCCACGAGAGGCGTCGAGGTGCTGAACGAACCATGGACCAGCTATGCTGATGAAGATGGCGGGGACGTCGATGTTCCTAGAGTAGCGGAAGGAAGGGAGGCGGGGTCAGCTCGGCGAAGCTGAAACGAGAAGAAGCCAACTCACTCCATGACCTTGACGGGGAACTGGCGGTCGTAAGCTTTGGCCTCCGCTCGGATCCAGTCGAGCATGACGAGGAAAGGGTGTAGGTCATGCGGCCGGTCCATCGAGTCGACGTCGATCTGCTTTTCCTCGTAGGCCATCGCGACGAACTTGCGCATGCCCTGCTGCAGCTCTTGGAAGGTGATGGCGAGATCCCGGATGTCCTCGCGGAAGACCTCGTTGCTGTAGATGATCTCGAGGAGCTCGACGACGTCCTCGAAGGGCAAATCGACGACGCCTTGGAAGACCTCGAAGAAGCGACTGAGGAGGTTGTCGAAGAGGGCGGAGAGGGTCTTGAAGAGGTAGTTCCGCTGTCAATGAAGGAGACGAGGTCAGCTCGATGCAATAGCTTGCAGACCGAGCGAAAGGCAACTCACGTCGGCCCACGGCCACCTCCAATAGCTCCACTCATGCGCTACCCGTTCCACTCCACTCAGAGCCTCTCCAACGCACGCCTCGGGAATGCCTTGCAGCTTGTAGTGCTGTCCGATGAGTGCGAGGAACGTCCCCGCCCTCACCGTCTTCATAACCCTCCACCTCGTCGCGCAATCGTCCAACAGCTCCTCGTGCACCGGCGACAAGATGGTGAGCGATACGTCCTGATCTGGCGGTAGATCCTTCATCGCCTCGTAGTCGTAGTCGAGCGCAACCTCGTACAGCCGTTTGAAGTAGAACTTGGGATCGGGCGGGACGAAGACGAACGAAGCCAAGTCGACCATGGCCTCCTCGGATCCATCTCCGACGAGACTGCCGTCTGGCGAAGGTCCTCCGACGACTGACGACCGATTACTGCCTGGTCCGAGCGAGCTGTGGCCGTTGGCAGGGTCGCGGATGACCTCGGAGGGAGCGGCGGTGTGGACGAGCTCGGGGGTGCGCTTGAGCATGTCGAGGAGAAGCTCTTGCAGCTCATCCGACTCTTGCTTGCGCCATGCGGCGAAGGCGTCGTCCGAATCGAAATCCTCGCGCCGAGCGGGGAAGCGAGCTCCTTGCGCGACGTTGTTGATGCAGGCTTTGAGATCCTTGAAGGCGGCCTGGGAGGAGAAGTACAGGCTCGGCATCCTCTCGGCAAATCGCCCGACTCAGAAACTCACCTGCTCGGTGCACAGCCTTCGCAGAGCAACGACGTCCCTCGTGAGCTCGGCCTCGCTCTTGCCGAATAGCCTTCCCACCGCGAGGACCAGCGGCATCTCGTGGACGTTCGTGACCATGCCGGCGACTGGTGGAGGAGGTTGATCGAGGGTGAGTTTCGAGGTGGAAGCGGCGGGCGAGGTATCGGCGGAGGGGGGAGAGGTAGCGTTGGAAGCGGAAGAAGGGGCGAGGGAGGAGGAAGTAGGAGGGACCAGCTTGGCGACGTAGGACTCGAGTCGTTGCAGTAGCTCGGGCGAAACTCCCCTGCAGCTCCTCAGTCCGTCCCGAACGACACTGACGAACTCGCCGACCTGCTCGTTCAGCCTCGTCTTCCACTCGTCCCCTTCCGGCAGTCGCTTCCTCAACAATCCACTGGCGGTAGTAACGAACGAGAGGATGACCTCCTCGATCTGGCGATTCTGCGAGAGCTTGAGCTGGAAGCTCTTCTCTTTGAAGACGCCAAAGAACGCTCCGACGGTAGCTCGAAAGAGCTGCTCGTTGTGTGCCGAATCCTGTCCTTGGAAGATCTTGATCATGCGAGCCTCGAGGACCTTGGGAAACTCCTTGGGAAACTTGGCCTTAGACGAGCTGGACGACGACGAGGACGAGAAGGAGAAGAGGGCGTTGGTCCATCCGTCTGCAGGTCGGAACGCCGAGGTAGTGCTACTAGTCATCGACTGTCGTAATGTAGGCCTCGAGAGCGTTGAAGCGTGTACCGTTGCGCCTCCTCCGCCCGCTCCTGGCGTCGTCGCAGGGGCGTTCGATGCGGTGTTGGTCGACGTTGCTGCTCCTGCTGTTGCTCCTCCGCCCGTGTGAATCGCATGGGAGAGAACTGCTACCCTTAATGCATACGAGTAGACGTCCTGGTCCTCTCGCGGCACCCTGACGGAGCTCGCGTTGGAGCGAGTCGTCATGGCCCGCCTGGCTTGCTTGTTCGACGAAGGGAGAGAGCGATTCGAGGAGCGGGTGGCGGGGTTTGGTGCAAAAGTTTAGAGTCGAGTCGAGTGGTACAGTGCTGTAGCTGATCGAGTGGCGGGCGAGTTCGCCGAGAAGAACGAGGTAATGGCGAAAGGAGAAGGCGCGAGCTCACCGCGTCGCTTCGAACAAGTTGGAGCTCTCGTGCCGGGTCAGGCGAGCCTCACTAGACTCGATTTCGCTTCGAATGTAACCAGAGATTCAGGTCTATTCAAATGCACAAAGCTACCGTCATTTTGCGAAGCATCACCGCTGGAGGGACTCGAAAGCCGAGTCGACAGGACTTGCGCCGAGGAAGGGTCAAGCGCCTCGCTCGCATTGATACAGCCGAGGTGTTAGATATATTGGCAGTCATGAATAGCTGGCGAGAGGGGTTCAAAGCAAAGAATGGAAAGGAAGCATCGTCCGTCTAGCAAAAGATGAGAGTCGAGCGAGCGAGAGGGCGAGGGCGAGGGCTAGGAGGAAGAGCGCCGAGCGGAGGGGGTATCTTAGGCCGGGACTCCCTTGAAGGCGTAACTGTCCTCGTCGGCGGGAGTGTGCTTGCACAGAGCAGCGAGCTTGTGGTCTGTAGTGTTGGCGAGGGAGGAGTCAGCGAAAGGCGTTCTCGGCGCAACGGCGGCGGGCGAGCGAAAGAGCCAGAGGAGGGCAGAAGGGAGCGATGTAACTCACATTCCGGGTCGTTCTGAACGGTGGTGAAGAGACGGGTCTGGAAGGGCGTTCCAGCGGCCGCCTCGTCCTTCCTCTTCTGCCTCTCCGAGTTCTCGAGCGCCGTCTTGGCGACGGAGGCGGCATCAAAGTCACCTATAGGGCGGCGGAGTAGAAATCAAGAGTCAGCAAAGGAGTTTCGGAGCTCTCTCTCGCCGAGCAAGCCCCGAAAGGCTTCAGCTTGCTCGAGCACCGAGAGCCGAGAGCCGAGAGCCGAGAGCCGAGAGCAAGGAGATCACTCACCCTTCCGAATGCCATCAGCAACAGCCTTCCACGCCCTCCTACTCTCAAACTCATTCTGTTCCTCCACAGGCTTAACATTGATAGGGTTGGTCGGGCCCGACGCATTCAAGAAGAGCTTTCCCTCCTTATCAGCGGGACTACCCTTAACATAGTGCGACTCGCCGGTCCACTCGCCCGAGATGACGAAAAGAGCGTTGGCGAGCGAGATGTGAGGTCCCTTGGCGACGGTGGCTTTGAAGGAGTGGGCCTTGCCTGTGTGTCGAGGGGGGTTAGCTCGGAGGGAGGAGTTGGTGGGGGAGCAACGCACCCGAAACCCAGCCCTTGCCGCTGTACTCCATGGTGGTGGTGAGTCCGTGCGAGCCTTGGATGAGACTCGTCTCCGACAGCTCGACGTAAGGAGCACCGAACCTGCGGTAGAGGTCAGCTCTCGAATTTGCTTCGCCTTGCTCGGGGCGAGCTTACCAAAGTCCCTCAATCTTCAGCTTGGGAAGGGTGATGAGGTAGGTCTCCTTGGATCCATCGGGGAGAGCGACAGTCAGGATTCCGTGGCCGACTTGCTTGACGACCTGTGAGCGCCGAAGGATCAGCGATGGTCGGTCGGGGAGACGGGTGCACATACGATGGTGCGTCCCGAGAAGCTGGTCTTCTGAGCGCAGTTTCCGGCGTAGGTAATGGAAGGGCCCTCGAGTTGGTATCCTGTTGAAGCGAAGGTCAGCTTTCGGCTTTGGTCGTCGAGGCGGAGGGGCGACGACGGCAAGGAGAGAAGGCAAGGGTATGATTGAGGTGGTGTATTGTCGAGGTAAAGATTCGAGAGAGATGCGGAGAAGCTGGAAGGGAGTTGAACGAGAGAAAGACGAACCGGTCACGGGAGGGTGGTGAGAGACCTGTTCGGCGAAGAGCTTGACCTCGCCGTTGTTCCAGTCTCCGATGAACTGCTCTCCAAGGAAGCTGTACGATTGAACGATAAGTAGTCAGGCTCGACGAGCGGCTCGAGGTAAAACTCACGGGTTGAGGGGCTTCTTCTCCGATCCTGTATCCTTCTCACGACGAGTGAACTGACCCGAAAGCGTAGCGAGGAACCACTTGGTGACAAGCAGTTGACGCTCCTCGGGCGTCTGTTACAGTAGGCGGGCAACGGCAAAGTCAGCCCTGCTCGGCGCTCGTACTCGGCGGATTCGGCTCACCTGTCCAGCGGTAATAGCGAGGAATTCCTTGGTCGGCTCGCCCCAGTACTAATGTACAGAAGTTCAGTCGTTGGTAGAATCGCGCGGAAAGAGCGAGGAGCGGGAGAAGAGACGGAGGGAGGGAGGAGACGAGGATCAGCTCCCCGAAGCTCGTCTACGGCTAGAAAATCGACTTGCACTGGGGAATTCACTTAATGAAGTCGGGCTGAGTATAAAAGGTGGCGCGCTCAATTGAGAGAGGTCGCCGGTAAAGCTGGCAATCTGCTTGAGGAAGGCTGCGAGTAGGAGGAAGCCGAGCGGGAGCGGTAGTCGAAAGAGAGGGCGGAGGAGGTCAGCAACCCTAGTAACACACTCTCCATACCTCCAGTAAACGATCCTGTAGCGAAAGAGCACGTACTTCCCCATCCTGTGAGAAATGAACGAGGCGTCAGCGGAGAAGCACGCACGCGCCGACGGTCGGCTCCACCTCGTTTGACAGTTCAAACAGGGAGTAGCGACATCGGAGTAAGATGATACAAGTACTCACCAGCCTTCTGAGCCGCGGGAACTGCCTCTCCGTCTGACACTGAAGTGTGAAAGGGAGCAATCAGCGAACAAGTTGAGTTGGTTGAGCTTGGGACGAGGAACGTACTGGTTTCGTGTGGTGGTGAGGGGTGTAGTGATGTAGTGGATGTGAAGAGTCCCGATGTAGTGCTCTACGGTCGATGCGAGGTGGAGGTGAAGAGCGAGCTGAGCGAGGGAAGCCAAGAGAGAGGCTGGGGCGCTGGTGACGAGGGGGCGAAGAGAGGAGGCGTTTCCGGCGATCGTGAGTTGTAGAGCGATATGATTTAGAGGTTCGGTTATGACTACTCTGTATTTGCATCTGCACTCTCTCATTGTCTCCCGAGTGGCCGAGTTCGGTGCAGCCTGGGAGCTCGCAAGACGGCCTGAGCGGTCTGTAGGGAATGAATCGACACGATGACAGGTCGAGGAGTAGATTCTCCTGTAGAGAGCTCCGTGGGAGCATCCCCAGCTACTTGAATGGCCTCCGTCGTCCATGTAAAGCGAGGAAAGAGCTTCGGCGCCGAAGAGCTTGCAGTAGCTTTTGAAGCCCGAAACAGGTGCAAAAAGGGCGAGGGCGCTTTAGAAAATTTCAACCCGACCCTCGTTATCGAATAGTAGCGTCGAGTCACCTCATGTAGACTTCGAATCGGCCCCAGTGAAGCGAGAACGAACTTCGGCGTTCGTTTGACGGCCTGTGTAGCGCTGTATGAGCTTCTCGATGGTTCCAGCAGAGCATAGTGAGATAGTAATATGCCCTGAGCAGCACCGAAGACCACCAACCAGCTTTGATGAGGCGCAGAGACCGAAAGAAGGAGGTCAAGGGGCGAAATCGAGCGCCGAGCAGCCATTGCAAGCGATTCTGCTCTCCTCTACAAGCTCGCACACCATCTTTGTACTCATCTACAGCCACTCCGACCTCCCAAGCCAGCTGTAGGACATCAAACAAGCCGAAGAAAGTGGGGCATGTCTCAGCGGCGGGGAGGTCGAGCGGGCGTTTGAGCGGTGAGCTGTAGTTGTGTAGGCGAGTTGGAGAGATGGCACAGTTGCTAGAGTGTAGATGGGTGAATTCGAGTTGAAAAAGAGAAGAAAAAGAAAGGAGTCGAAATCGCTCAGCGCTGGCAGCTCTTCAGGCGGGCAGGGCTCCCAGCCTCTCTCTGCTTCCCTCACCCTCTCGCCTGTGAGCCTCAGCCTGCCAGGCCTGTCCGCTTGTTGAACCCGGGGGCCAAGTCAACAATCTGCTGACTTTGGTTCTTAATCGACTACAGGCTCCTCTGCTCCACAACAGCACATTCCACTACATCTTTACCACGTAAGTCTCTTCCTCTCAAGCCACCCACGTCGTTTCCCTCTCTTCTTTCTCAGCTCAAAGAGAGGGAGCCCTACTGGAGCATACACCGTCGACTAGCTCCCCAGGTCCTGTACCACATCAGCCGCAGTCGCACCTCGTCGGCTACGCGTCTATTCCCCTACACTTCCCTATCACACCATTGTCCCCTCCCTCAACAGCGGGCCTCGCCCTTCCCAACTCGCTCTCTTAAAGGGCGACAAACAAACCCTCGTCTTCAAAGAGAGCTCTGCAGCTGACTCGTCTTGACTCTACTACAGCACCTCACCAACCTCTCTTCAACTACTACTACAATGGCAAAGGAGTCCAAGCCCCGCGCTGGAAAGAAGGACCAGGGAACCAAGGCGGCAAAGGCCAAGAAGGACCCCAACGCTCCCAAGCGCCCCCTCTCGGCCTACATGTTCTTCTCCCAGGAAAACCGTGCGACCGTCAAGGAGGAGAACCCCGAGGCTTCATTCGGTGCGCTTTCAACTCGTCCTCACCGCTCGCAGAGAGAACGAAACAACTGACGCGTCGAACCTCCGACGCGTCGCTTTCGTCCGTCCTATCAACCTACAGGTGACCTCGGCAAGCTCCTCGGCGCCAAGTGGAAGGAGATGGACGACGACGAGAAGAAGGTACGTCGTCTCTTGCTCGCGATTCTCTCACGCCCGACGACGCGTCGCTCACGTGTTGACTGACCTCGCTCCCTCGTCTACAGCCCTTCGTCAAGCAGGCCAACGATGACAAGGCTCGCTACGAGACCGAGAAGGAGGCTTACGACTCCAAGGCGGCCAAGGCCAAGCCCGCGAAGAAGGATGAGGACGACGATGAGGATGACAAGGCCGACGAGTCCGACGAGTAATCGCTCATCCTTAGCTGTTCCCCCCCTCTCTTCCTTGCTGTGCTTCTCTCTCTCTCTCTCTCTCTCGCTCGCTATGTGTTCTCTACTCCCCCTCCTTTCCCTCTTTTTTCGTTGTCGAGATTTCGTGTAGTTCCAAATCCTCCCCTCCCTTTCTCTCTCCGAACCTCAATAATCGCTCTCCAGCTTCGACGTTTCTCACTCTTCCTCCAAAGTGTGTAAAAAGAAGGCTCTGCCGCGCGTTTGTTACCCCATTCCCGAGCCGGTAGCGAGTGAGAGCGAGGAGCGAACGAGCGAGAGCAGAGCCGAGGTAGTCCTTGAGCTGCTTCGCAAGGCTGATGACTTCAGAGGGGTCAAGCGCTCGCACAAGAAGCAGCGTTCAAGCGAGAAGCTGTCTGCGAACACGTCTAATAGCGAGCAACTCGGACGAACGAGCTCGCAGACCTCGGCGTTCGCTCTCTCGAGCAGCGGACTTTGAGACGAGTGCGGCAAGCGTCTTGATTTGGCTACACCAATGTACGATACGTCCATCGACTCTACAGCTCATCCTTCTTCCTCTCCTCCTTGTTGGTCTCCTCAGGCTTAGCCGACTCTGTCGCCGAAGTAGCGGCCGTCGACGACTCCTTGATCTTACTCTTCCTCGGCGCCTTCTTCTTCCTCAACTTCTCCACCTCCTTTCCAACATCTTTAATCCACCTCTCCAAATCCTTGACCAACAGAATCGGGTCCTCCCACTTTTTGAGCCCCTCCTGCTTCTTGACGGCGCCTTCGACCCACTCCTTCGCCTCGCTGATCAGAGTCTTGAGAGAGTCGAGCTCCGAGGTAGTGTACTTCTTCAGCTCGGTGAGAGTGTCGTTGTAGGTGGCGGAGGTGTGAAAGGTGGTCGCGGAGGTGAGGAGATCGTGAAGCGAGGTGAGGAGGGACGGGCGGGACAGAGCTTCGGTCGAACGCGCAGTGACGAGCTTGACGAGTTTCCTGTAATCAACAACGCAGTCAGTAACCTCCTCCAGCGCGTGTACGAGGAGCACGAAGAGAGAGCTCACTCAATCTCGCTCTTCTTAGCCTTCAACTCCTTGGTCGGGGCACTCTCTCCCTCATCCCACAGCCACTCGTTGGCAGCCTCCGTCTTCTCCCTAATGACCTTACGCTCGTGCTCCTGACTCGACTCGCCAAAGACGACATCCTCGACCAAATCGCGGACCTTGTAAATGTAGGCCTCGAGAACGTTGCGAGCTTCCTCGCGTTGGAGCTTGCGAGTTTCCGCGGCTTTGGCCTCGCGGAGCCTGTGAAGAGACGGAAGAGTATCAGCACACGCTCTCGGGAGTCGCAAGCTTGCGCGCCGAACACGAAGACTCACCTCTTCCTCGCCTCCATCTTCTCGTCATCCGACATTCCACTCCTCTCCCCACCAGCAGTCTTAACATTCAGCTTGACGGTTGAATTAGCGCTCTGAAGGCTATTCTGACGCATCAACTCCTCCAACTTGGCCTTGGTAGCAGCCTTATCCTCCTCCGGAACGTCGCCGAAGGGGTTCTCCACTTTGGGTGCGTCGGGGTCGTCCGAAGAGGCGGTAGAATCGTCGGTGGGAGCGTCCTTGCCGCCGAACTTGCCGAGAAGGCCCTTTATCTTGTCTGTTTGCGAGAGGGAACGAAGGGGGTCAGCGCCGAGAAGAGGCGAAGGAGAGAAGTAGCGCATAGCTCACCGTTGAAGGTGTTGGAAGCGGCGGGATCCTCCTCGGGGAAGATGACGACCGCTTTGTTGACCGAGACGATGTTGGATTCGTCGAGCTCGATGGTGACCTTGACGGTAGCGTTGGCGATGGCGTCGGCCGTCTTGTTGACGAAGGCGGTGCTCAAGCCATTGATGGTCGTCTCGAAGATGGTGTCGGGGACGAGAGAGTCGCTGTGGTTGTCAGAAGAGCAGGTTAGCGATCTAGAAGCAAGGAAAAGTACTCGGCGAAGGGCTCACCCGTGCCCGCCGGTCTTGCGGTAGCTGAATTGGATGGCAAAGTCCGAGGTCTTCTTGAAAGTCATAGTTTTCTTAACGCCCGTCTTGGCAAGCAGAGGGAATAGGTGAGTGTTGATGGTACGGGGCTCGGCGTCTGTGAAGGGAGCGAGGGAACGAAGGTAAGCTCGGCAAGAAGAGCGACAGAGAGGGCAAGGGAACACACCCTCAGACGACTTGTCGGCCTCGTATGAGACGTCGATGCCGTAGGGAGTGACGTCCTGCACGCGAATGTCCTTGGTCCTGAAGCCGCGAGTGATTCCAGCGCCGTAGAGGGCGGCACCTGAGGTAGATAGAGTGAGTCAGCATGAACTCACGACATGTACCGAAGCGAAGCTCGTCTCACCGAGAACGGGCGCCTCCTCAGCGTTGACGTTCTTGGCGATCTTGTCCTCTCCGACGACCGAGGCGACGGCGCTTTGCACCATGGGGACACGCGAGGTACCTCCGATGAGGATGACAGACTCGATGCCGTCCTAGAGTGTTGGGAAGAGGGTCAGCTTGCCGTTCGAGGGGGAGGAAAGAGCGAGCGCTCACCATCGTCAGCTTGGCCTCGGCGAGAGCCTCGTGGATGGGCTGAGTGAAGCGAGGGATGAGGTCGGCGGCGCGAGACTCGAGCTGCTCGCGAGTAATCTCGGAGCGGAAGTCGGTGTCCTCGATGAGACCCTCAATCTGGGCAAGCGATGAGAGATGGGAAGTCAGCTCGGCTCGGCTCGAAGGGAGGAACATCAGACGAGGCGCAGAACACAGCACTCACCCTGGCAGCACTAGCGGTGTTGGCGCTGAGAACCTGCTTGACCCTGCTCGCCTCCTTGAGAAGCTTAGCCATAGCCCTTCGATCACCCTTGACCGAGTTTCCCTTCTTCTCCACCTCCTCGACCATGATATCCCTGACGATCCTATCAAGCTGGTATCCTCCAACATCAACATCAAATCCGAAACCATGAACCGTCACGCTGGTAACGTTCTTGAGCTCGGGCTTGGCGGCGAGGGAGTAGGGGTCGGGGAGCATGGCGGATTTGAGCGATACGAGGGTGGTGCGGAGGGAGGAGGCGCCGAGGTCGTAGAAGAGGTGGTAGGAGGGAGTGGCAGGGAAAGTACGAGTCATGGCGTAGTTGACCGCAGCTTTTTAAAGGAGAAAGAAAGGGGGAGAGGCTCGGTGAGCTTCCATTCGGCGTTGGAGCACTTCAGCAAGATTTAAAGACTCACCAGCGGCACCATCATTGACGAGACCGATGCTCCTCAATCCAGCGAGCTCGACAGCATCCAAAACGGCCTGCCTCTCACTCTGCGAGAACCATCCGGGGACCGTCACGACGACATCTCTGACGATCTCGCCTGCGGTCTCATCTGCCATCTCCTTGGCGTAGGCGAGCTGCATCGCTAGGACTTCCTCGACCGGGTAGGAAGTCTGCGAAGAGCTGACGGTGGGAGAACCACGCGACGTGGTTCCGAGGGGTAGCGAGTAGAGGGATTGATGCAGTTGAGCGCTGGGGTGCGAAGAAGGGTGTCCGAGCAGTAGCTTGACAGCTGCGAAAGTATCTTGAGGGAATCGAGTAGCCTGTAGTACATCAATCGTGAGCTCTCGAGCTCCTTCGAACAAAGTCGCGCCGCAACGTCGTTTCTCGCCTTTGAGCAGCACACGTACCAAGTTGGCTGCCTCTCCACCAAACGAACGATCATCCTTGCGAAGTGTTACTAGTGACTGAGTCTTCCTGCGGCCTTCTTTAGTGACGAGAACGTCGAAGGGAACTCCAGGCTTCACGAGCGACGCTTTGAACGAGTCGGTGCCCAGGTCGATGGCTAGTAGAGCTGCCGCTGAGGTGGTAGTGAAGAGAGATGCAAGCGCTACGGCGCTGCTCACTAGTGTCGTTAACCGCATCGCTGGTGCTGGTACTCGAAGAAAGACGACGAGAAGAGCGAAGGAGCACCAAGGGAGCGTCGACGAGCTTCGCTCCTTCGCCTTCGACACGTCAAGCCGACGCGTCGGCCACCGAGCCAAGGAGAGGCTTCAAGAACATTAAATTATCACGGAACACGTATGTGCTAATCACATAATTACTAAGATGTTTACACAAGTGACCCCTCCTCAATTCTCGAGGGCTGCGAAGGCCGCCGAGAGCGCCGCCCCGAGACAGCTGATTGCCGGGAATCCCTCCACCGAGTCGAAGGACCATTGAGTCTTGCTCGGGTGCGAGAAGATGTAGCCTGCGAGTATGGTGATGGCGAGGCGGGCGAGGGCGAACGAGAGGGCGTTGGGAGGGGCGATGGTGCGCCGAGCCGACGAGCGACGAGAGCGAGGTCCAGGGAAGGCGAGGAAAAGGGAGGCGATGAGAGGAAGGAGGATGGTGAGGAACGACCAGCGGACGAACGACGAAGTGAAGGTCGGGTGGATGAGGATGGAGAGGTCGGGGATCTTGAAGCTGAAGGCGGGCGTCGGCGAGCGAGTGAGCCACTTGTGAGGGCCGTAGGTCTGTTGGGAAAGTAGATTCAGTAGAGCATATTTTCGACGAGACGTGATTACTCACCACCTGCTTCCAGGGGACGGCGGAGTAGGCCAAGTAGGCGATCTCGGCGCCGACGAGGACCGAAGTCAACGTCCAAGAGGTCGAAAGCCACTCTTGAGTCGCAGCAACAGCGTTTACAGTCTCATCCTTGGCGACAAGGGCAGCTTCGCGAAGGTTGGTGCTGCTCTTCCTGACGATGAGGCCGAGCTGGCTGGTCGACCGAGTGAGGCGACGGGGAGAAGCGAGGGCGAGGGCGTTCTTCTCGGCGGATGCGACCTTGCTCGCGGCCTTGTGAGCGATCTTGTTGATGGAGGAAGAGCGACGAGGGGTGCCACGAGTAGGGTGGTAGGCGGGAGTGTCGTCCTCTTCCTCGGACTCGCTCTCAGAGTCCGAGTCGGCCTGCGACGAGTCGTCCTGCGAATCGGGCATCGAATCCCAGATGCCGGAGTAGAGAGGGTTGTTGCGCAGAGACCGAGATGCGCGAAGGGCATCGCGAATCGCTTCCTCGACTAGAGAGGCGGGGAGGAGGCGGGTGAGCTCAGAGTCGTCGACAGCGTTGGGGAGCTGCAAAGGTACAGAGCTGTAGAACAACTCACGATCGAACTTGGCGGCGGTAGGCAGCAACGAGAGCCCCATCTCTTGAGCTATGGCGAACAGCTCCTTCTTGCGCTTGCCTTGGAGACCTGAGGGAGAGCTGTGGTTAGCTGGCTGTAAGCTGTACAGCAGGAGCGGGAACTCACCAGTGTGAGGCTGAGATGAGCTAGACATGATTGTACACGGTATCAAGCAGTCGCGATGAAGTGGGGGGTCGAGAGAGTGTAGGCGGAAGCCAAGGGTGCGGAGAGATGGCTTCGTTGAACATGGCTTGAACATGCGAAGAACCCCTGTCTTTGGTTATGTAGCAGAGCAGCTTTCATTTAAGCCTGTACAGCCCATAACGAGGTGCAGCAGCCCCACTGCCCAGCGCGAAGAGGAAGCTGCGAGAGAAGGAGGCGATGAGGTTGAGCAGAGAAGCCCGAGCGCAGCGGGCTTGGCCTCTTCCACATCACTCGTTGCTCGCTCTTGTCGACTCATCTACTACTACAACACTACAGCGATCGAGCTACAGCACCCTCGCACCCTCAGCAACCTCTCAGCATCTCTACGAAGCTCGCGCTCAAGCCGTTCCCGTTCGCCCTCGCTTTCCAACCTCCGCCACTCGTGTAGCGCAAGATGAAGCGCTTGTTCGGTGGCAAGAAATCCTCTTCGCAACCTTCCCCTACAGCAGACAACGAACACTCGTCGTTCGAGCCTCTGCCATCCTCCAACCCCGCACAGTCACCTCCACCTCAGGCGCAATACGGCGGTCAGCAGCCTCAGCAGCAGCATGGTCAAGCCCCACCTCGTCCTCCGCAAGGCTACGCTGTAGCTCATGCTCCCGCTCTCGGTTCGGCAAGGGTGATGGGCCCTCCTCGCGTCACCGACGTGCTCAACGCTATCGGGTTCGTCCTTGAGCTCTTTCCTGTTTCGAAGCACCGAGCTGACCTCTCAGCGATTCCTCAACGCACCTAGATGGAGCTGCGCCAGCCCTGCTTTCGACTATCCCTACGTCCTCTCGCTCGCCGACTACCTGGCGACCTCGAGCGCCGCCGCCAAAGAAGCTGCCCGTGCTCTCAGGAAGGAGTTCAAGCATGCTGTACCGGATGCTCAAGAACGAGCTGTCAGGCTCACCGGTATTCTCATGCGCAACACCGACTTGCGCTTCCGAGGTGCGTTCGGCGAGGGGTAAGAGCGTCGCTCGGATGAGAACTGACTATTTGCCCCGATACAGAGCAAGTCGCTAGCAAGAAGTTCTTGGGAGAGCTACAAGATCTCGCGACGAGCAAGAAGACGGACCCGCGAGTCCGCGAGATGGTCCTTCGAGTGCTCTCCCCTCTCGCTTTCGATTACCAGGTCGGAGCCATTCGTCTTGCTCCAGCGCTTTCAAGTGCTCATCCCTTCGGCCCAACAGCGCGACGCCGAGCTCTCACCCATCACCGGTCTCTACAACAAGCTCAAGCCTGCCGACTGGCCCGTCAACGGCCTCCCTCTCGACCCCTCGGATCCCCTCCTCACTCCGACCGTCGACCCTCGCAACAACCTCGGCACTCCTCGTCATCGCGTCAGGGAGCCTAGACGGCTACCGACTACGAGCGAGCAGATGAAGGACTTGAGGAGGGAAGCTGAGCAAGCACGAGGCAACGCCAGGCTACTCTCCGAAGCCGTCGCTTTCGCTTCGCCGGACGAGGAGCTCGCAGCCAATGAGACCGTCCAGGAGTTCCACGCCAAGTGCTTTGCCTCGCAAGAGATCCTCACCAACAACCTTCAGTGGGCGACCGTCCAAGCCGAGCAATCTCGCGCCGCCGCCGACAGCCAGCAACCATCTCGCTCGTCTTCCGGTCGCTCCGACTCCCATCCAGCTCCTTCGCCTCCTCCTCCTCAGAACCCTCACCCTCTTTCCAACGCTGCTATGGACGAGATCAGGGAGATTTCTCCCGCGCGCAACTCGCCTCGACTGTCGTCCAACAACCCCTTCGCTCCCATCGTCTCGGGGGATCAGGCCATGCCACCGCCAGCTGCCATCGAGACGGAGGAGGAGAAGACGCTCTCCATTATTCTTGCTGCGTACTCCGAGGTGCGTTCCCGCTTCCCTCGCTATCTCTGAAACCCTTGCTCAACCTCCTCCTTCGCAGGTCACCGAAGCTCTCGCCGGCTACGACAGCCACCAGCAGAATCAGAGCGAGCTTCTCGAGCTACAAGCCGTCGAGGAGCGTTCCAAGAACGAGACTCGCTTCGATCGTAGCAAGGCAGGAGTGCCCGACGAGCATGGCAACTACCTGAGCGCGACGAGCGGGTTGGAGCGAGGGGAAGGAGGCAGTCGACCCGCTTCGAGGAACGCCAGTCCAGCACGAGGAGGAGAGGATGGTCTCGGAGAGGTCATTTCTTTCCACAAGCCTCAGCCACACGACCATACCCGTCCTTCCCCTCTCGCCGCCGACCCTTTCGCCGATGAGAGCGCTTCTCCTTCCTCCCCTCCCCGACTCAACACCGATCAGGACGACCGTCGTCAATCCCGCAATCCCTACGCCGCCTACCTTTCCTCGCCTACCACCTCGCCCACCAAATCCGTGCCGAACGGTCACGCTTCCGCTCCCATCGACGATTCTTCCGCCTACATCATCCCTGACACCTTTGACGCCCATCGCCCACTCTCTGCATCTTCTATCACTGGAGGCCGTATGCTCTACGATGAGCCAGAGGAGACTCATTCGGAGGAGAGGCATGATAATGGAATGAGCTCATTGCCGAATTTCGGAGGAGGGTCGTATAATAGCGGAGAGGGGGAGGGTGTGATGAGGAGGCAGGGGACGGATGAGAGCTTCATTGCTACTCCGTCGCAGCCTAGTGAGAAGGCGTTGGGGAAACTGAGGAGGTTGTCGTTGAGGGAGGGTGAGTCGTCTCGTTCGCCGAATCGTCGAGCTTTGCTGACCTCTTTTTCTGCCTCGTAGGAACCGAGTCTGACCCTGTTGATCAGCAAAGGAAGTTGGAGGAAGCGTTGAGGGCCAAGTATACCCAGCAGTTCGAGGAGGAGGGACGGCGGAGCGGAGAGTTTGCTCGGAGGGAGTAAGGTCGGCGGGCGTGGGAGGGATCAGATTTGTTATTCGTGCAGTGTCGTTAATCGATTTAGTAGAGCGCAACCTATGGACTATAGCCTTTGCTCGCTCTCTCACATCTCTCCAAGATTCGCGGCAAACGAGAGCGAAAAACGAGCTTGCAAGAGACTGATACTTCGAACGAAAGGAGAGGGGTATAGCTAAGAATGTGCGAGTGAGTGATAGACTAGATACAAAAGGTAAAAAGAGTCGACGCGTAGGCCGCTCATAGGTCGAACGACGAATGCTAAACGACTCGCCGGGTGCTCATTCAATCGCCGAGCCGCGTTGGGGCGTAGCTCTCTAGGCCGGCTCGACTTGATCTGCGGAGCGAGAGAGCATCAGTAGGGGTTCTTCGTTGGCAAAGAGGAGAATCACTCACCTCCGCTGAGGATTCGACTTCTCGTCATGCTCCTGCCACCTCGCGGGCGCCCAAGTCCCGTCCGCTGCACGCTTCTCCCTCCCTTCCCCATCTCCGTCGCCATTCCGCTCATCAGCCTCCCTCAAAGCTGGGGGCATCGAGTCCCTATGCTTCCCACCGCTCACATCGGGATACCTCATGGCGGCGAAGCTCGACTGCGGATGAGCATGGCCGCTTCGTCCTTGATCCGAGGTAGAGCGAACCATGGAAGGTGGGAGAGCGATGTGGTTGGCTTGCGGTGCAGAAGGAGCGGGTGCGGTCGCGGGCGGTGATGGTGTGGTGGATGAGGAGGGGGAATGGGTGGAATGAGACGAGCCGAAAACGCCTTGCGACTTGCGCCCACGCTCACGCTCCTCCCAGGTCATGAGTTCGGCGACGAAGCCGATGTCTGTGGATGTAGCACAGTCAGCAAAGCGTCAAGAGATGCAGAGCAGGGCGTGAGCTCACTCGGCGAGATACCCTTCCGCCGTTCGCTGACGTGCGAGTAGGCTCGTTTGAGGGACCAATGATTCCTGCGAAGGGCGGGACAGGTCAGCCAAGGTTGATCGTATGCGCGGAAGGGTGAGAGCGCCTCACCGATGAACGAGGTAGGCCAAGACGATTGTCACCGAGCGCGACTTGCCAGCTCGACAATGAACGTAGACGGGCTTCGACTGCAGTTGAGCGTCGCCTGTAGTAGACTCAAGGGTCAGCAACTATCCATCTTCGATCTTTGGCCTCGAACACTCACCCAAAATCCTGCAAGCCTCCTCAATCGCCTTCTGCACCCCCGTCTCCTCGACAAAGTCCCTCATGCCAATCTTCCTCAGCTCAAACCTTCTCGCTACCTCTCCATCCTTATCCTCACACTCGAGCGCCAAGTTCAACACCTCTTTGACTCCCAAGCCCTCCAACTCATTAAGATCCTCAGGCTTCGTAGGCTCAGGACCGAGGTAGAGGAAGCCGGAAATGATGGAGGAGACGATGAAAGGCGGTACGTCGGCGACGGAGGTGCGTGGATCGTCGGGAGAGGAAGGTGCGGAAGAAGAGTCGCCGTCTCGAGGGTACGCCGAACGAGGGGGAAGCGTAAGCTCGGCTTCAGCGAATCGAGTCGCCGTAGCGGCGGGCGATTTGGCCTGCATGTGGCAGATGGCCTGGAGGGACATGCCGCTTGTAGTGCTGCGATTGTTGGCGGATTCGGCGTCGACGCGAAGGGTAGGAGCGTTGGGGGAGCGAGAGGGAGCGCGATGAGTCGAAGGGTTGTGCTTGCGCGCGCCGAGGAGGTTCTCCGAGGTGTCGATACGGCGAAGCTTGGGAGGGCGAGGGCGTGGTGTACCTCCGGGAGTCTTTGGTGGGGTGAGAGATGGAGGGCCGAAGGCGTTGGTCGGTGTGCGTGGGAGAGGTGAAAGGCGAGGAGGGACGATGGAGATGCCGTGGTTGGCGGTGATGGGGTGTAGGCCTTGGTGCGTAGCCGCTCCAGCATCCCAATCATCCTCCGATACGGTTCCGCTCGAACCACTGAGCTCGTCCTCGCCCTCGCCTTGCACAATCCAGCTCCTCAACCTCGGCTCGGAAACGACGGCCTCACTGAGCGGTGCGTTGAGGTAACAGACCTGCCCACTCTCATCCCGCCGCTCCAGCACCGAAAGAAGCACCGATCCTGGATTCAACGAGGTGGGATCTCGAGTCTCGAGGCGCTCGTCGACGACTACGACGTCGCAGTTCGGACCTTGCTGGAAGCCTTCGAGGAGGGCCTTGCCGCCTTCGGTGGTGATGAAGGAGGAGAGGCTGAAGGAAGCGCTGTTGCCTTTTCGGAAGCGTTTGATGAGGAGGGTAGGGAAGTTGACGTTGCTGTGGGGGCGCAAGAATCAGCTAGGTCGTTTCGGATCGCGACGGAGCGGAAGAGCACTCACACCGAGCCTCGTACCCGACCTTCGTCGCCCAAGAAAGCCGACAAGCTCCTCACATCCACCACTAACGCTCCGCCACGCTCCAACAAATCGACAAACTCAGCCGGCATCAATCCCCTCGCCGTCCGTTTGCCCTCGGCGCTCGGCTGCTCGAGGGCCTTGGTCCCGAGAGCCTCCTTGAGCACAGGCGTAACATCGCCTGGTGCATGGCGAAAGTCGTGCACCCTGAGGCCTGCCTCCTTCAGCTCAGCTACCTCGGTAATGGCCTGCTGCCCGCTGCTCCGCGAAATGACGGCGGCGGGCTTGAGCGAGCCCGAAGGGACTCGTTTGTGAATCCCGTGGGTGGTCGTAGGAAGAGCACTCGAGGAGCCGGCTCCTGAATGTGTCTTGCGATGGTGGAGGGATGCGGGGCGAGAGGTGAGGAGCGACAGCATGGCGGGAGGGGAGTGCGAAGGCGCAGGGGAGTGAGAGGTCGGCGAGAAGGGGTTGAGATCTGGTAGAGAGGATGGGTGAGCGAGGGTCGAGACGACTCATCTGAACGACTCGCCTGTAGCGACGGGGTCTTTGGTGAACTGCTCCTTCGATGGCAGCGGCGGCGGGAAGACGAATGCTCGACCGGCGCCCTTCGCATCGGGCACAGGTGTCATCTCCTCGTCTACCATCCCAGGCTCGGCGTAAATCGTAGATGCGGTAGGAATGGGTTCGGAAGCGCTGTGCTGAAGTCGAGCGCGAGGGACGGGGGCGTGCGCGAGAGGAAGACTGGCGCTCTCGAGAGGGGTAGTGTCGACAGCTTCCAAAGCTGCTCGAAGGGTGGCGGTCGAGAAGGAGGCGGGTATCCGAGCGTTTCCTAGCTTGTCGTAGTCTCCATCCGAGTTGCTGGAGCTGGTCGAGCGAGAAGTGGCCGACTCGCTCGCTTCGAGGCCGGTCGTCGAGCTGAACGAGCAACTGAGGGGCGACGAGGAGGTCGAAGACGACGAAGGGTGTTCATCTGATGGAGAGGTCGAGAGGAGAGCGCCGAGCAAGTTTCCCTCGTCGCTCAGCGGTCGCTCTCGCCCGACGGCGTGTTGACCTGGAGCGAACGGCTGTCCCGGTCCATCTCCCATCATCGAGCGTATGGCGGTAGGGCTGGATGGTCGAGAGATGTTGGCGCGTACACTGCTGTCGCTCCTCCCGACGTCCATGCGAGGAAAAGAGGCCAGCAGAGGCCGAAACGAGTCCTGTGAGGCTGAGGCGGTGAGGGCTGGCGAGGAGGTGAAGGAAGCCTATGGGAAGATGCTGTAGCAAAGCAGCAGAGCTATCTTGTAGTCCTGTTGGCGAGTGGCGGTGGAAGCAAAGCCTGCTGAGCGAATCTGGAGGTTGCGATGCTGTGCTCGAGGTCGCTCGGCGGACTGCGAGTGGCCAAGAGGTTGTAGTGCTTAAGAGCTCGGCCTGGGGGTGGCGTATAGTAGCCAGCGAGTTGTGTAGTCGAGTAGAAGGGTCAAACGACCCCTGACGAGTGAATGGCAGGAAACAGAGCGCCGCTTTGAGCGAGCAGCTTGGCTTCCTCTGGCTCACCCCGCTTGCTCTGCTCTGCTTGAGAATCTCGTTGGGATGGAAGTCGATCAGGAGAGGCCACGGCTATCACACTCTGTATCCCAGGAGGAGCAGGCACCTCTCATCACCATCATCCACTCTGTGAAAGGTGAGCTTGCTCTCTCGTCTTGAACGCGCGTCGAGCTGATCAAGCGCTGCTCCTCCTAACGCAGTGTCCGCTGTACATCGTCTTTGGGCTAGCAGTCTGAGCGAGGTGCGCTTCACCCTGCTCTGCTACCTCTCCTCCTCCACTGGCTAACGTAATCGCTTTCCCCTTCGCAAAGGAATCCAACTTGCTCCGCTTTGGAGAGGCTGTACACGTTCACGGACACGACTACAACTTCCGCATCACTTTCAAGGGCCCCGTTTGCAAGAGGACGTGAGTGGAAAGCGTTTCTCGACCGAGCTCTGCCCTCGCTGATCCCCTTCTCCCCCCTCGCAGCGGCCAAATCATCGGAAACGACCTGCTTGAAGATGTCGTATCCATGGCTGTGACTGAGGTGCTCGACCGCAAGAACCTCGTGAGTACTCCTTGCGCTTTCAATGCCCATCACGGCCTTTCTCGGCTTACGCACGCTGACCGAGCCTCCTCTCGCTCGTCTCGCCCCTCCCCTCACAGGACACCGACATCTCCTTCTTCCTCTCCCGCCCTTCCACCATCGAGAACGTCTGCCTCTTCATCTTCCGCAACGTCGGCGTCCTCATGCGACCGCATCCCTTCTCGTGCACTCAGGTCGAGGTCGAGGTCGGCGGCTGCTACCGCGGTCCCGGAAGCAAAGCCATTGGTAGCACTACGGCCATCTACTCGGGTGAGTGATTGGATCGGCGTGTTTGCCCGCTCGGCGAGAAGATGGCGCTGACTCGGTCGTCCCCTCCTCCTAGGCGAGATGTGCTCCGTCAACCTCAAGCAAGGCGGCGCATAGAACACTGAGCGTTGCAGTTGTTGGTGGAGTCGCGGCTCGAGGTTCTGGAGGGCGAGGGCGACGTTCGGCTTGGGGAGGGAAGGCAGGGGCAGCGCGAGAAACGGTGTTGTAAGATCAAGACGTGCTTTCAGCGAGATTAAAAAAGGAGAGTATACCCTTCTCGAGAGAGGATCGGCTGGAGCGAAACCAAGAGCAAAGCACTCGCCAGCTCAGTCTCGTCTCGCGAAAAGAGCAGCCGCTCGCATCTCCCGCTCAATCGCCGTGTGCTCAATCTTCTAAGGGCGCGCCTAGTGTTCCATGGCATCCCCTACTGAGCTCATCTCCTTCGCCCTATCTACCAACCTCCTAATTAAATACGCCCACAACGTGGCCCAATCCTTCCTCGCTCGGTCGAACCCCTTCGTCCACTCCGCCTCGACTTTCACCTGCTGGCCTTCCAGCTTGATGCTCACGACCGCTTCCAGCAACACGTCCTCCTTCTGGGCGAACTCGGACGGTGAAGCGATGCTGAGGGTAAGGTCCCCCTCAGTAGCCATCGCCGAGCCCTTGCCCTTCCTCCTCGCGCTCCTCGACCAACCGTTCTTGCGAGCCTGCAGAGTCCCCGTCTCCTTCACATCGGCTGCTTCTTGACTCCATACGAGCCCCGAACCCTCAAGCTCTCCGATCGTGGTTGAAAGGACCTCCTTCACGTCCGAGGGTCGAAGGCTCGGCGGGCAAAAGTAGGTGTGAGCGTTGGAGGGAGGGAGGAGCTTGGCGAGGGGTTGGTTTGAGTACTCGGCGGCTCGGGGATGGTAGGTGTCCTGCAACGAGTAAGAGTCAGCATGAAAACCCTGCAGGAAGGGAGGGCACGAGCGAGCTCACCGAAGGGAGACGCGTCGACTGCAGAGACCAGGCGAGGACGTAGCGTTGCGTTTGGCCTTGTGTGAGCTCTTTGATCGTGTAGTTCTCGATCTGGAAGGCAGCGAGTAACGTCAGCAACCGAGAGCGACTGGGTGAGGAGACTGAAGCGAGCGCACCGAATGGCTCTGCAATTGAGCAACAAGAGGCGCTATGCTCGAATACTTGCCCAAAAGACTGGAGAACCATCTTAGAAGTGGATGAGCAAGAGGTCAGCACCGAGAGGTTTCGAACACCGAAAAGCGGGCCCGAGGTCGAACGAACGAACCTTATTCGCTCGCCGCAGGTCAAACTCTCTTCTACCATCCGACCGACGAAGGCGACTTCACCTCCATCTGTGACCATCTCGTTGGCTCCTCCAGTGCAGACCTGCGAGGTGGTCGAAGTCAGCACGGAATTGTAGAAGAGCACATGCCGAGGTGGGATGAGAAGGGAGACGAGCTTACAGCGTATGGCTCGAGTTCTTTCGCCGCGAGCGAGTCGGCAATTTCTTCGGCGGTAGAGTAAAATGGCGGATTGCACATGGTGAAGTCGAAGCTGGCGGGAGAAGGTCGTCAGCTGTCTGCGCTCGACAACTCGAAAAAGGCAAAACTCGGCGCACTTTCCTGCAGGGAACATGCTCCCTAGAGCCTCTACTTTCCGCACATCAATTCGATCCTCCATTCGGTTATTTTGAACGTTTCGGCGAGCGTAGGAAAGGGAGTGGTCGTCGACATCGCTCGCGACAAACTGGAGGGAGGGGTAAGAGCGGCAGCCGAGGAGTGGATAGATGCAGGAGGAGCCGGTACCACTGCGAGGGAGAGGTGAGAGATTCAAGTGTTGGGTTTTTGTCGATGGTGGTTGGGGAAGAGCCAGATAGGGAAGGGAGGTTCGTCAGCGAAGGGCGAGAGGGAAGAATCGAGGAAGCGACGAACATGTCCAATCCTGCAAGCGGTGGTGGTGATGGCGTCGGTCCTAGGGTACGCAGGGAGAGTTGTAGGATCCAGAGCATGTATTCGAGCCTGTTCAAGTCGGAAGGTGAGCTGACCGAGCGCCGAGGGGTGGAACGAAGGCTACGAACCGGCCTGGGACCTGTAGCATGGCGGTTTCGATGGTCAGCTCTCGTCGAGGGGGCGACGGAACTTTGAATCTTACCATGGGACATAAGCGATCCTCGGGGAGATCCATAGCGAGCTGAAAGTCCCGTTCGAGGAGAGCAGACGTGAGAGCTCTGTAACAACGCAATGAGTGGTCGTTCTCAGTGCTCCTGAGCACGCAAGCCTACCTAACAGCCTGATCATTTTGGAAGTTGATGGTTGGCTGCCCCTTGCTCGTCGTGCGAAGGCTGGAAAGAAGGAGGAAGGAGGTGAGCTTTCGACGGCAGCAACGCGCGCTCGAGACGGCTTACAACGGTGCAAAAGCGGGTACGGCAGCAGCGAGCTCATCAAACCGAGGTGCTGTTCTGTAGGGACTCCCAAGCAGCTCCATAACCAGTCAAGCAGCGGGCGACGACGCGGGCTAAGTCAAAGAAAGGGCTGGGCCTTCGAGATGAGTCGCCTCTTTGCTCCTCCCTCCTCGCTCGCTACTGGCTCATCGCCTCGGAAAGCTCATTCGCGGCTCTGATGCATCTCTTTAGTAGCTGGGAGCAGCTCTCTATCGTCCAGCGGGCGCCGGGCAGGTCAAGAGCGACTCTAAACTCACTTCCCCGCCTTTCGTCTCCAATTGCCCTCTTCGGGAGTGTTTGAACATCTACGCGACTCGGCCATCCTCAATACGGGTGGGAGCGCAAGAGCAAGGGAATTGGCCGCTTTTCCCTTCTCTCTTTGTTTGTCCCTCGTTCCATCAGCTACAGAACGACGAGCAGCTCCTCCCCTTCTTCGCCGCTTGCCGCTCCCTCGACCGCATTCACGCTCGAACGGCTCAGAGCAGCTTGTCATCGCCCGACAAGGCCAACTACTACAAGCAATTGCTGACCCTTTCGACTGGGCGCACAACAACACGCCGGCCTCTTCAAGATGGCCATTCTCGAGCTTCCAGACGTCCCAGATGGCGTCAACCCGTTCATTATGTACGTCTTTATTTGTGTAAAAGACTCGTTTACTTGCTGAACGCGCTTCGTCGCCTTCGATGTAGCTATCGAGCCGCCGTTCGCGCCGTCCTCCTTCCGGTACCCTCGCCAGGCTTTGAAGCTCGGCTTTACGTCCTCTTCGCGCTCGCTGGATAGTAGGTTCTTTGTCCCACTACTGCCGCTGATTGAGCCATTGCTGACCCTTTCGTTCTGCAGCACCGTGGTCGTCAGCCTCGCCTACCTCGTCGCCACTTTCATCGACTACCGCCGACGAGGCAAGCCCTTGTGGGTTTGGCGTCTCGTAAGAAGGAGCAATGGAACATATCTCGTCGGAGCCCAACACCTCCTCTTCACCATCTTCGCGGCCATCGCCTCCCTCATCATCATCGTGAGCCTTTGATGCCGAGCCTCCGCCGCGCTCGAGCGTTCGACTGAATACCGCTGTTCGCACGCAGGGATACCTGAACAACTCTCGACGGACGCTTATCCTGCACATTTACATGGAGCGAGCATACTTCTGGCGTTCGCTGGTCTGGGTGAGTAGGAGCGCCGAGTTGAGCGCCGTTCGAGCTTCTGCTGACTCCTCGCTTCTACAGCTCCCCATGTTCGTCCACGGGTGGATCAGCTCTTGGTCCAATCTCCAAGCAGCTATTCTCTCATCCCAACGAGCGGCGCAAACACATCTTCTCTCCCCCCGCCTCGCCAACTCGCTCTACGTCGGCGTTCTCGTCGGCATCATCATCGTGGTTGTTGTTCTCGACGTCTACAGCGCTTGGTCATGGGTGCACTTCTGGCGGCAGGTCCTCGTCCTTCGCGACATCCTCGTGGCGGGTCAAGCAAACTACGAGTTGGACGGGTTGGCTGATGTCGCCGATCTTGAAGCCGTCGCTTCTCAGATGCTGAAGGTCAACGACGATCTCGACTTCTTCACCAAAACTCAAGTCGCCGTTTCGTCAATCTACGTAGTCGCCAGTGCCGCCATCGTCGCCATCAACCTCGCCGGACTTGGTCTCCTCATGACCCTCCGGAGGCAGATCTCGTGCGTCCTTCCTCCTCCCGTCTCGAGACCATAGTCGAGCTCGACTAACCTCGACTTCTCTCATACAGCTTCAACTCTCGTCGTTTCTCCACCGACGTCCGCTCCGCCTCGAAGACTGGCATGAGCTCCATCGGCGCCCACGGCGAGACCACCCTCCCATCGCCTACTCGCGGATCCTTCTCGACCGACCAAATCACCCTACCTCCTCCTGTGACTGCCTCCGACCGCCGTGGATCCGTCGCAACTTTCGACCGCCGAGGCTCGGTCCCTCCTTCCGACCGTCGCGACTCGGTAGCATTCTCTGATCGTCGCTCGTCCATCTCTCCATCTGAGCGACGTGGGTCGGGACCACCTTCCTCCGAACGCCGAGGATCCGGCACGCCGTCTGAGCGCCGAAGCTCGGTCGCTTCAGCTACCAACGGTCTCATGCGCAAGGTGTTCTTCGCGGGAGCAGACAACATCGAGGAGGGAGATGAGGGCGAGGAGGAGAAGAAGGAGGTCATCGCCGAGCCGAGTCGGAGTCAGCTCAAGGAGGCGGCGGTGGATCAAACACCTACGGCCGTTGCTCTCAGCCAGCAGGCCAAGCAGTTACTCGCCCTCAAAAAGGTCGAATGGGATCTCATCGTGGTGAGTTTTCATGTCCTTCCGGAGCTCTGAGTCGACCAGCGTCTCTCAAGCTCGTCGGCGTAGGCAGGGCGAAGGCTGACTTGCTCCTCTCGTTCCCAGTTCGTCATCGCCTGTACCTCTTTGGCAACACTCTTCATGGCCATGTCGATCTGGCTCGCGGCCGGAATCACCTCGGTCTACTCGAACTGGGCATCGTGAGTTCGATTGCTTCCTTCGTAGCGCTGAGACTCTCCTTCTCCTCGCAAGTTGCTGATCCTACCTCTTCTGCAGCATCGAAACGGCCCTCTTCCTTGTTCCATGGGCCTACCTCGTCTGCATGGCCGTCGCCACCTCCTTCCTTTTCTACAACCTCCTCTACCATCTCGCGGCTCCCAAAACCGTCTCGAGCGTCGGCGTTCGAGGGCAACGAGGTCGCAACTCGACCGAGTCGGGCCTCACCGACGAGCGCGAGCGCAGTATGGGTGGAGGAAGAAAGTCGGTCAGCATCATTCCGGTCGCTGCTGCCGACGAGACGGAGATGGAGACGCGTGCGCCCATCAAGTTCGCCACCTCCTTCCCAAAACCTGCGAAGGCAGCCAAGTAGATTGTTAGAAACCTACACTAGAGCGCCGTGTACCATCTCGGGACTGTAACTTTATCGTGTTGGGCTTATTTGAGCCCAAGGACCGAGAGAGGCGAAGCGAACAAAGCGAATGAAGCCAGTTGGAGGGACGTTTAAGGCAAATAACAAATGATTAGATCGTTCAACCTTGCATAACTATCCTACAATCAAGCCCTGACGAGTACTCTAGGCCATTGAACCCTTCTTCTCGTCGAGCGAGCCCTCCTTCTCCAACGCCGAAGCTGCGATCACGGTTGGGACCTCGTCGGCGGTAACGACGGCTTCATCAGTACCTGCATGGCGGGGAGATATTAGCTCAAATCCCCTTCGAGGAAGGGGTGAGTGAGGAGCAACTCACGATCGGTCACTCGGAGAAGAATGACGGGAATCACGAAGAGGATGCCAGCGGCGTTCAATCCCCACGAGACGGCGAGCTCGGTCATGTAAGGAGCGAGGTTCGAGTCCATGCGGAACACTCCTGCAGCACCAGCCGATTGGATGGCCTGTTCGGCGCATGCGGGCGGAGTGGAAGGGAGGATGGGAAGGAAGGGGCGGCGAGGAAGGAGGGAAGCCAGTCAGCACGGCAGGTCGAATGGCAGGCAGTCGCTCAGGTGTGCTTAAGCTCACCTTGTAGAAGCCGACGAGATATGCGAGCTGAGAAGCATCGTTCGACATGGCGCCCATCAGCCAGTCTGAAGAGAGGACCGTTCGGCGGTGAGCTGTCGAGCACGATGGTGGAGGGAGAACGACGACTCACAGGCAAAGTTTTGCCAAATCGCGTCCATGATTCCCATGAAGATGTAGAGGACCACATGATTGGCGTATCCAGCGTCCTTGAAGTCAATGCGAGCGAACTCGGCCGCTCGCGGCTCGGCGAGGTCGGCGCGGGTGTAGCCTCTGCAGGTGATCATCAACGGGTTAGTGGCTGCTCGTCGCTGTGAGAAAAAATAAAACTCACTTTTGGAAGTGGTAAGCAGCTCCCCAGACGGCCATGCAGAGGGCGGTGACGAAGACGAGTCCACCCCAAGCGCGGTTCACTCGGCGGAAGCGAGTCGAGTCGATGGCGACGCCGAAAGCAAGCGAGGCGAAGACTTGGAAGAGCCAGTAAAGCATGCTGTTGAGTGACCGAGTGCGAAGGGTGAAGAGGGCACCATTGTAGGAGCTGTTGAGGGGAAGGACAGAGGTCAGTTGAAGCTTCGGCGAGCGCTTTGCGGGTTGAAAGCTCACTTGAACTGCCATGTGCTGAGAGTAGGAGAATGGAGTGATCAGCGCGATCCTCGGTGCGTCTCCTCAGAGAGCTGAAGGCAGTAGTGAGGGAGCAAGCTCACTAAAACCAGTTCGAGGAGAGGAAGTAGGGGAAGAGGAGGAGGATCCAGACGTTGTACCGAAGGCAGCGGTAAAGACCGACGATCTCGGTCTTCCAACCTGTGGCGGAGATGGAGTAGGTCAGCGTCTGTTGGCTCATTGGGGAGCAAGAAGGGAGTGAACTGACTCGGGTGAACGGGGACAACGACGCGAGTGCCATCCACTCGAACCATGAGGCCAGGGGATACCTATCAAAGTCGAGAGTGCCTTTGTAAGCCTTCACCCTGGACGAAGCGCAGAGAAGGAAAGCACTCACAAGGAACAGAGGGATGAAGGCTCCAATGGCGGCGATGGCGAGGAAGGCGGCGTAGACGCTGTTGCTGACTGTGCTAGCCTCCGAGTCGTAGGTGAGACCGAGTTCAATAGCACTACCGAGCACGGCGCCCATGTTGAAGATCATCCTGGGTAGGGAGCGGAAGGTCAGCCTTCGGTCGACGGTGAGGGGAAGGAGGAAAGGCCTCGGCGCACCAGAAGAGAGCAAACAGACGTCCCTTGGTCGACTCGGTGGCGTATGCGAGAGTCATACTACCTTGAGCGGTCCAGAGCATGCCTGCGCAGACACCGACTGTTGGGACCAGCGGAGAAAGAAGGGGTTAGCCTAAGGAGCCGAGTCCCCGAAGGAAGGGCGGAGGGTGGCTAGCCGGGGATCGACTTACGGAGAGCACCAGCCGCCACAACAAAGCCCGAATTCTGATTGATGTTGTAGGAGAGGAAAGCTCCGATGTACAAGGCATAGCCAGCAGCGCCGACACCGAGGGTGAGCCGAGCTCCGAGACGATTGCAGAGGGTGCCCGAGAAGAATGAGGTGGCGGCAAAGGTCGAGTACTGTATGGGGAAGGGGTAGAGTTAGTATCTGTACGCTATGCCCGTGATAGCCCGTCGGACTGACCAGAGCGACCGAGCCATCGTTGGAAGCCTTGGGATCGACTTGTCCTCCTCCGCCGATGCCGCTGTAGGGTGTTCAAGTCAGTGCATGCTCTTCGATTGTGATCAAGAGACTACTCGACTCACGAGAGGGCGTTGTACATGCTGTCAAGGGTGCAGGAAAAGGTGAGCTCCAAGCGGGAAGAGCGAGCGAGGGGCAACTTGGAGTGCAGCAGCTCGAAAGCCGAAGAGGGAAGCGGACCAGAACTCACCCTGGACAGAGGAAGCAAACCATGGCGATGAGGCAGACCTGCACCACGGGCTGGCTGTACCATTTCGCAAACCCTCGTCGTGTGGGCAGGGGAGGCAAGTCGGCGGCGGTGATCTCGGCGGCCTGCATTTGATGTGGTGCAGAGGGGGGCGGGAGGGTTGAAAGGAAGGGGAGTGAGGTGCAGGAAGAAGAGAAGCGAACAAGGCGGAGAGATAAGAACATCCCAGTCTAACCCCACAGCTCTCAGTCACGCGTTTGGGCGAAGGGGCGACTTCGGCGAAGTCGGCGCACGAGAGAGGCTCTCGCTCTTCCCTCCTCCCGCTGATCTTCTTTCGCCGATTCTGCCGACTCGTGTAGGATCTCAAATCTCGCCGTTCTGACCGAGACTACCAACAGCCCCACTCCCTCAGGCGGTCGATGTGGGCGAGCACAAGGCTAACGGGCGCCGAAGCGAACGCATCTCGCCAGCTGCCCTTCTCCGCTCCTTCAAGCTCTTCTCTGCCGCCCAACATGCCTGCACGAGTCTCACAAGAGCTGTATCTGTGCGTTGATGGTGGAGGAACCTCGGTCAAGGTCGTCATTGCTTCCAGCGAGGGAGGCAAAGTGCTGGGACGAGGAGCAGCAGGTCCATGCAACGTGTGAGCTTCTAACGGGGCTCTGTAGGGCTTTACAGCAGCTGATCAATCCTCTCATATCAATAGTAAAACGATGGGACCGACTGGAGCCATCGCGGCGATCCTGCAGGCCACCTATCAAGCGCTCGCTCAAGTCGACGGCTTCGCACACTACGAGGAGCAGGCAGCTACTTCTCCGCCTCCACCGCTGGACCGTCCAGCGTTCAAGAAAGTCTGGCTAGGTCTCGCTGGTGTCCTACACCAAGCAGACATCGACGATTTCACTCCCTTCGCTCAAGAGGCCTTTCACTTCGGCGCCGAAGACCAAGGATCGCTTCGCATCACCAACGGTGAGTGGTGCAGCTTCTTCGCTTTGTATATTTTGAGCTGACCTCGCTTTCCGCGCCACAGATGGTCATCTACTCGCCTCGTCGTGCACCCTCATGCCCGAAATCGAATCCACTATCGTTCTCATCGCCGGGACGGGCACTGTTGGACTAGGTGGGCTTCCCTTTCGTACAGGGATGTCGTCTTCCACGCTGACTCTCGTCTCTCCTCCATCACAGCCTTCAAGAAGCGCGGCGTTGAGCTTGACCTCGTCGGGGTGAGCGGAGGCTGGGGTTACATGTGAGCTCTCCGCTGCGCCACGACATGACCTGCTCGCTCACTCCTTCCCACACAGACTCGGTGACGAAGGCTCAGCCTACTCAATCGGACGACTCGCCATCCGCTTCGTTCTCGAGGACGACGATCGTCGCAAGTCGCTCGCCTACTCCCGCTCCGCCATCCCGCCTACAAGCCCTCTCCCTCTCGTCCACGCTCTCCTCACCTGCTTCGGAGTCTCAGACGCCGCCGAGCTCGTCCACAAGACCTACAGCGACCACTCAAGCGCCACCGCTCGCTCCTTCACCGCCGCCGAGGCGAATCGCAAGGTCTGGATCGCCGAGGCGGCTCGGGTGGTCTTTGCGCACGCCTTTGGAGACGGCATCGACGAGGAAAGTCGGATAGCCGCCCTCGGTATCGTTGTAGATGGTGTCCAGCCCCTCGTCAAGCTGGCAGCTGGCCTCGTCGGCGACAGGACGGTGATCTCCCCCTCGCGGTCGTCTTTGTCGTTGGGAGGAGGGCTATGGAAGGTACCGGGATACTGCGAGCTGTTGAAGCGTGGCTTGAAGGAGTTGGGCATTCTGTTTGCCGAGGTGGTGGTGGTGGGAGATGCGCCCGAGGAGGGGGCTAGGGCGCTCGTCGCGCAGGAGTTGGCCGGCAAAGCGATGAACGGGAGTCATGTGTAGCTCATTGTAAGGCTCTCATGTTGTGCATTAAGTCCAAGTCTCCGTTTTCGAGAGTATCAGCTAGTCCGCTCTTAACAGCTCTCAAGGCCGACCTCAATGAGCGAGGGCTCGGCGATGGCGAAGAGCGACAGGGACGGCACGAACAAGAGGCTTTACGAGTTCTCTCGAGGCAGCGAAGTAGCGTTGAGAGACTCTCTCTTACATATAATCCGCCATCCGGCTACAAAGACCTCAATGCACTCCATTGACGCGAGTCTTTCGCACGGCAGCTCCGCCGTACTTTGCTTCGACCTCGTCTTGCACCTTCTCGATCGACTTGAAGTATCGTACTGGAAGCAGATGAAATGAGTACGAGTTACTCCAAGAGAAGACTCGACCGACGCACCCGTCTTGACTCGTAGCTCGAGGGTGGCATCCTCATCGCAGACGAGCAGGCTCCAAGGGTGCGATTGAAGGGCGCTTGCGGTCCACTGTGGACGGCTTGTGAGCTCAAGAGTTTCTCAGAATGGATGAAGTGACCCACGAAATGGTTGATGCCATTCTCGATGCACTGAGCCAGCGCCATGGCCTTCTTCTGACCCGTCACGACGAGAATGACCTCTCGGGCGTCCATTACCGTGGCGATGCC
>JACWFO010000072.1:0-11771 GCA_019775505.1 Leucosporidium yakuticum | reverse complement strand
CCTCCTACACTCTTGATTTTGCGCTCATATTCGGCGCACTCGTGCAGCAAGTCCTCGGCTTCGCCGTCGAGGATGTGGGTGTTGTTGGGCTGGATGTCGATCTTGGAGAAGAAGTTGGTGTACATGAAGGTGTGGTAGGACTCGGGGTGGTCGCGAGGGAGTCCAACGTACTCGTCCTGGGGGAGGAGAGCACGTCAGCCGAAAGCTTGCGAACGCCGAGAGGGAAAGAGAGCTCACCATGTTGACTAGGGCAGTGAGCCGCAAGATCAAGGGTACATGTCAGCTATTATATCAAGTCGAAGCGTCCTGCAAGGCAGCTCACAGGTCACGACGTTCTGCGGAAAAGAGGAGGTTGGATCGGCTCAGTTCGCCGAAGCCTGAGAAGTACCTCACGCTACTCACCTTGAAGCTCAAATCGCCCCTCTGGACCAGTTCAACCAGGCTTTGATAAGTAGGAAGAGGCGAGGACCCGGTGGGAAGGCCCAGGACGAAGTGAGGCTTCTCGGCGGAAGGCTTGAACTCGTTGATCCGCTTGGCGAGGTAATCTCCCACCTGTAGAGGTACAGGATGAGTCGGGTGGCGTTGCACAGATTTATCCCACTCACGTAGAGTCCAACTTGCTCAGGGCTGTCGCGAATCGAAAGGCGCATGATCAAGGCGAGGAGAGGCGAGAGGGAGAGAGAGGTGAGAAGCAAGAATGGGAAGGGTGGATGAGAGGGAGAGGAAGAGGGAGCGGCAGGGATGCAGATGTGTGGGGAGAGGAAGGAAGTCAAGATGCATGCGATTGCACTTCCTCAAACGCCGACCCTCCCGACCCTTTCGACCCCTTCTGACCTCCTCGCCGATTTCGCCGAACTCGAGTCGCCGACCTTGCCTTCCCCCGCTGACAACCAGCAACCAGCTGAGCTTGACTCTTGTGTGTCTGAACATGGTTCGTTACTCTCTCGCCGACTCTGCCGACCCCCACACCCCTCCCGATCTCTCAAACGCCTCTCTCACTTCTCCCACTCGCTCGCGCTCGCTTCACCTCGCCATGGGAATCACTCGCTTCACCAATTGTTCGCTCGCTCTTCCTGATGGATCTGTACGATATTCTCTCACTTTTGACTACTCTAAACCCCACAACTGACCTCCGTCTCGTACAGCTTCGTCGCTCTGACCTCTTCATCGACACCGACTCGGGCAAGATCATTTCGGGACAGGCTCACTTCTTCTCTACCCGTCAGCCTGTAGACCGGACCATCCACTTGCAAGGCAACATCCTCGCTCCTGGCTACATCGACGCTCAGATTAATGGCGCGTTCGGCGTCGACTTCTCCTCCATCGACGAGGGAGATGCTACCTACTTGAAGCGGCTGAACGAGGTCTCTAGAAGGATAGTAGAGACGGGGACGACGAGCTACGTCCCTACCATCATCACGCAGAGGAAGGAGCTCTATCAAAAGGTGAGCTCGGCGCGGGTTGCAGAGGAGAGGAATGCAGGAGCTGACCTGCTTTTTCCACAGCTGCTACCACTTCTCAGACCTCGCTCAGCTCCCGACGGAGCCCACGTCCTTGGCTATCATGCAGAAGGTGAGCTTCGAGTCCCTCTCGGCGCTGAGGTCGTTCACCGAGCTGAGCTTTCCCTTTCGCAGGGCCCTTCCTGATCCCCGAGAAGAAAGGCGCGCATGAAGAGTCGTTCTTGCTAGATGCGAGCCAAGGCATCAAGTCGTGGGAAGAGGTCTATGGCGCTGCAGCTCTCGATCAAGAGGGAGTCAAGATCGTCACGGCGGCGCCCGACGTTGAAGGAGTGCTCGAATGCATCAAGCCCGCTGTTGAACGAGGTGTAACGGTCTCAATAGGTCACTCGTAGGCTCTTCTACTCTCACACTTCCCGCCAGCGTTCATTCGATGACCTTTCTCGGCGCTCGCAGAAACGCCCCGGTCGACGTCGCGGCGAAAGCCGTCTCGCTCGGCGCCTCCTGGGTCACCCATCTCTTCAAGTAAGGACTCAGTTCGGTACTGTTAGACTCGCTTGTAGCTGACCTGCTCCCCAGCGCCATGCCGCAGATGCACCACCGAGATCCCGGAGTGATTGGAACCCTCGGCGCCCAAGACGAGTCGCAGAGACCCTTCTACGGCTTGATCGTGGACGGGATCCACGTCCATCCAAACGCTGTTCGATTGGCATACGATTGCCATCCCGAGGGAGCTGTGTTGGTCACGGATGGTGAGTTAATGGAGGCGAGCCAAGCTCGGCGCTGAGCTGACTTTCCGCCGCTCCCTCCTCCAGCCATGTCGTTGATGGACCCTCGACTGCCTGACGGCAAGCACGAGTGGAGAGATGGTCGTTACATCGTCAGGGACGGTCTGAGGCTGTACATTGAGGGCACTTCTACTCTGGCGGGCTCGTTCGTCGCTTTTTCCTTCCCCTTCAAGGTCTCCCTCTTCGCCGCTGACCGACTCCTCGCTCGCTACAGCGCGATCTCTCTCGACCACTGCGTTCGGAATCTAGCTTCGTTCACATCGATACCACTCAGTAAGGCCATCCAATGCGCCACCTGGAACGTCGCGCAGATGCTCGGCGGAGACGTTGCAAAGCGGAAGGGAGCGCTGCTGGAGGGAAGAGACGCCGATCTCGTGGTGTTGGATCGAGATGGGTTTTTGCAGAGTACTTGGGTGATGGGGAAGGAGGTGTATACTCTGTAACACAGCTCTCTCTGAGACGATTCGGCTGGGGAGGTTCGGCGATCAGGGTTCTTCGGCACGAAGCTCGTCGCACATCGCCTTTCACTAGCTCAGCAAGCTGCCATCTGCTCTGGGAGAGCTCGGCAGACCGCTTACACGGTCATCCCCTTAGTTCATCTTCTCGACGCGAGCTTCATTTGAGCCGAACGCGCCCGCCGCAACTCTTGCCTTCCCGCCTCTCGCTCGTGTCGCTATCGTCATGTCTGCTCAGGCAAAGGCAAAGGGGGAAGGCGAAGAACCTACTACACCTCCCAACAACTCCTTTCGCGACCACCTCGCCCGTTTCAAGCACTCACCCACTCCCCCGCCTTCCGCCCTCACCAAACTCCCTTCGCCGCCTGTCTCGCCAACCCCGTTGACACCTCTCAAGCGTAGCGCGAGCAAAGGGAAGCAGAAGGATACGAGTGCTACCTCTCGACACTTCAAGAGGGATACGAGCGAGCTGGAGGTGGCGGAGAAGGAGGAGAGCGACGAGGTGCGTTCGAGAGGGCTGTGAAGAAGCGCGATGAGATCGTCTGACTCGCTGGGGAAAGGGGTGAGCTCACAAACCGACTCTACCACAACAGTCTAAGCCGCACAAGAAGAAGAAGAAGGCCGCTCGAGCGTTTGCCCATCCTAGCGTTTATGCCCATTTGGGAGGGCTTACGGACTCTGTTCGCCGAGGACTGGACATCATCCTGTGTGGTATCAACCCTGGTGAGTGCTCTACGACTACGTCTGCGCCCTCTCAAGCTCACAATAGGCACCTGCAGGCGTCGAAAGCGGCAAGACCAACTGCCACTGTACGTTTCTGCTCTTGAAGCCTGCGAGGGTCTCCTGCACTAGCTTTTGGAAGACCTAAGACGAAGCTGACCTACCTTCCATCAACCAGACGCTCACAAAACGAACCATTTTTGGCGCTGTGTCCACCGAGGAGGCTTCTCGCAAACGCTTCTCACCCCCGAGGAAGGCAAGAACATCGCCGATTTGACCAATCCTTCGATGGGTTTGACCAACCTAGTAGCGAGGCCGACAGCAGAGGTACGTCGAGCTTGATCTTCGCTGGCCTCACCGCCGAGAGCCGTCGCTCACCCTTGCTCTTCAACTGCAGGCCGCCGAGTTGAGTATGGAGGAACAGGAGGAGGGAGTACCCATCTTCCTCGCCAAAGTCCTCGCTTGCCGCCCCAAGTGCGTGATCGCCTCTCGCGTTCGTCTCAAGCCGAAGCTGATCGCTTCTCTCGCAGGGTCGTCGCCTTCGCCGGCATGGGTGTCTGCGATGTGCTACACAAGTACCTCTGGTCCCTACCGCCAGCTTCCCCCACGTCCTTCTCGCCGACGCCATCTACGCCCTCTAGCGACTCTCTCTCCCCCTCGTCCTCAAAGCTCTCCTCTCGCCCGCTTCTACCTCCTTCACCCGCCTCGCCAGTCAAGCAAGCTCGCCGACCGGCACGGCCAAAGACCGCTTGTGGTCTCCAGCCCTTCACGCTGTCGTACCTTCGGGAGGATGGGAGCGGCGAGCGAGACTTGATCTACTTCTGGGCTCTCCCTTCGCCATCGGGACTCGTCGTTCGCTACCAGGTGGGCAGCATCTCGCTTCATTGCTACAGAACTTGCTGTATCTCTCCCCGGCAGGAGCTGACTTTCTCTCTCGACGTCTCGCAGCTCACCGACAAGATTGTCGAGTTTGCCAAGCTCAAGGCCTTCGTCGAACAGCTCAAGTCCGCTCCCGGCGCCTCCATCTCCCTCCCTCCTCCACCTTCACCCTCTCTTACTCCTACTCCCACTCATAGCGCACCCTCCTCGCCAGCTCCCACCTCGGCCGCGACTTTCGACTACCCCGTCGAGTCGCTCGAGGAGCGCATGGCTCTCAAACGAGCGATGCCTCGGCCCGTGAAGAAGGTCAAAAGTGTCAAGATTGAGGGAAAGGGAGCTATGAAGGAGGAGGAGGGTGATTTGTCGGAGATGGCTGAGGCCGAGGGTCAGGGAGCGCCGAGGGCAGGCAAGCCGGGAAGGGTCGTGACGATGGTGCGATTGGAGGATCTAAACGTGAAGATGGAGTGAGGTTCGGGTGTACTTTGTGCTTACTCTTGTTGCTTGCTTGTGATAACTCAGAAAACTTTATCCCTTTCCGTCGAGCCGGTCGTTCTCCGAGGATGCTGACTTGGCAGTGCTTCTCCTCCACCTCCACATGTACCTCCACCTCACCTCCACATGTACCTCCACCTACAGCGTCTACAACAGAGACCAAAGCTGAGCGCTGACCTCCACTCTCTCTTCATCGACCTCATCCTCACCATGTCCTCCTCCAACGCCGAATCCTTCGCTCTTCCCCCTCCTCGCCGAGTCGTCACCAACACGAGCGATAAAGGCAAGGCGCAGGTATGGATGGATGATCAAGTCACTATGTACCCATTTCCCGGTAGCGCCATGTCCGGTGGGCACGCCTGGATGACCGAGTCCTCTCCCGCCGACGCCGAGACGAAGGTCGATGCCGCGACGCTCACTCCTCCTGGAATCGTTCATCCTGGTGAGTGAGATGCTCTCGATCTTTAGTGTTACTTTCTAACTCCTTATTCTTGCAGCTGGATCCGTCATTCGTTTCTTGGGTGAGTTGAACGTGGCATGAGCTCCTCCGCCGAACCTCCGCCGAGCTGACCGTTTCGTCGCCTCTCTGCAACAGACATGCCTCCCGGATCCTCCTTCCCTCCTCATTTCACCGATTCTATCGACTATGGAATCATCGTTCACGGCGAGGCGACTCTGCACCTCGACGATGGCGCCTCGGCGTTGCTCAAAACGGGCGACGTCCTCATTCAATTGGGCAATGTGCATGGCTGGGAGAACAGATCTGATACAGTTCCCGTTCGTGAGTTCTTTCACTCGAACACGCCCTCACCGCGAGGCTCAACTGATGCTCGTTCGCCGCTCGCAGGAATGGTCGGCGTTGTCCTTCCTAGCAAGGCCATCGAGATCAATGGAAAGCCTCTCGAAGGCTTGCACTTGTAATTATTCAAAGAGAAGCTCTTTGCTCTTCTTGGCCTCCGAAACTGTAGACGACGAAGGGGTCATGGTTGGATCTCGGCGAACGACTTCGACAGCGCCGAGCTGAAGGAGTGAGTTCTGGAGGGGAAGGAGAGACCCAGATGAGCTGGAACCGGTCCGCGCAGGATCATTGTGTTATTGTGTTACAGAGGCGCTTGAGGCCCCCGGTGGTGTAGACGGTTGAGCGATTCTCTCCCAGTCGGTGACTCGGCCTCGCCTGCCCCTTTCTCGGCGCAGGCCATCTTTCGTTCCGCTCGCTCTCGGTGTCGCGCGTCAGTCGTCACAGCCAAGGTCCGAAGGCATTGTTCTCTTTAGCGTCCGCTGAACAATGCAGTACATAGGAGACAGGAGGCCGTTGCTAAGTCATGCTCACCTCAGCGATGGCGAACGGGAGAGAGGGTGGGTGCGCCGTGGGGAGCACTACAAATTACAGGGTTCTCTTCTTGGATCTCTCTTCCTCCTTCTCACCACTCCTCACTCCTCAGACAGCACCCCTCGCCCCACTTCCCTCCCCCAGAACCCCATCGCCGAACTTCCTTCTTCGCCATGTCTACTCCTGCTCCCCTCCCCGCTCTTCGTCGCGTCGTCACCAGCAGCGACGAGCAAGGCAAAGCGATCGTATGGATTGACGAGGAGGCCAAATTCCAAGACCTACCTGGCAGCACCTGCAAAGCGAGCGTCGCTTGGGTCACCGAGTCGTTCCCCTCTGACAACCAGACGGGAGTCGATGGAGCCTCCATCCCTCCTGCCGGCATCTCTCACCCTTGTGAGTAGTATCTTTTCATCGCTGTGGAACCTCCGCTGACCTTCTCTTCCTCTTCACAGCCGGCTCGGTCTTTCGTATCCTCGGTGAGCGCCTTCCTTGCTTTGACCCCTCGTATCTTGCTGACCGTCCTCCCGAACAACAGACGTCCCTCCCGGAGCCACATTCCCTCACCACTACACCCATTCGATCGACTACGGCGTCGTCCTCGCTGGAGAAGCCACTCACACCCTCCCCGACGGATCCTCGGCCACGCTCAAGACGGGAGATGTAATTGTCCAGCTGGGCAACGTGCACGGTTGGTCGAACCTGACTTCCGATTGGACTCGTGAGTCTCTTACTCGGGGCTCTCCTGGCCTCTATCCTCTGCTGCGATGAGCGCTGACCCTCGGCGCCCAACTTTCTTTCGTAGGCCTGCTCTTCGTCGTGCTTCCCTCCAAGCCCATCGAGATTGATGGAAAGCTTCTTGAGGGTCTTCAGCTTTAAATGGACTCTGATACAGAGCAGTAATGCAAGGCTCTCTCGTCTCGAAAGTTCGGCGATCCTTTTCGGCGAAGTGTGCTCTCGTTCCACGCCTCTTCTACTGCTCTGAGTTCGGGGTGAGGTAATAAAACATTTGCATGTACGATTCCAGGGCTCTTCTCGGTCCCCAGGCTCGCTTCATGAGCTGCAGAGCGAGAGTTCGCCGCCAGCTTCGCCGACCTCCTTGACTGAACGTCTACAGAGGGCCCTTCTCTCCCAATCAAGATGAAAGTAACCGAATCTGAACGTGGGAGCAGCGTCTACTCCCATGCAGCTCGACGCAAGGATAGGGGTCTTGCATCATCCCAAGCCGCCCTCCGTCCCTCACCCTTCCTCTCCCTCTTCCTCAAAGTCGCGACTCGCGCTTCCAGCTTTACCGTGAGCCAAGCGATGCAAGCTCTCGTTGACCGCCGATTCTGACCTTCTGCTCCCCTACAGCTCTCCTCACCCGCTCGTCTCGCCCCCACCCCGACTCCTCCCTCACCTCGCCATTCAACCCGTTTCTCGCCTTGAGAAGTCAGCGGGACAAGATATATACGACTAGATGAGCGGCTCGTCCATCTACCAAGACTCGTTCGGGCGAGCGCGCCCCAATCTCGCCTACCAGGCCGTCAACAGGCGGCTTAACCTCACTCGCGCCCTCACTACGGATCTCGCTGCCTACTACGAAGAGCGAGCTCTCGTAGAGGAGACCTACATCAAGGCGCTACAGAAGCTCTCCTCCCGTCTCCATGGATCCGGCAGCTCTACTGTCCTCCGCGCGGTGGAGGATCTCGGTCTCGAGCAGCGGGACGAAGACCGTCAGCTGGGAGCATGGAGCGGCGTGAGGGCCAAGTTGGAGCAGGAGATTACCGACACGGCCAAGGTGCATGAGACGTGGCGCAAGAAAGTGCTCGAGGAGGTTGAGGGCCCACTGAGGCAGAGCGTGAGCAAGTCGGACTGGGCGAGATGGCAGCAAGGAGACGCTCAGCTCGGTTCGACGGTCAAAGAGTACGATAGCACGCTTGACAAGGTGCAGAAGGTGAGCTCGAGATGCTTTTGATCCCTCGCCCGAGTCGCCCGAGCTGACAACAACACCTCTCGCAGGGCCAGAGCAAGGCGAGCAAGTCGTCTAAGGCCACGTCCTCCAAGCTCCTCACCGCCCAATCCCAGCTTTCCACCCTCGGCTCCTCCCTCACCTCTGCCCTCCCCGCCTACCTCGCTCAGTCGCAAGCGCTCGACGAGTCCCACTCCGCCTTCCTTAAGGAGGCGCTCGTTCGCGCCGGCACCTGCTCCAGCGATCTCGGTCGTGAGCGCATGGAGGCGGGGGAACGACTACTCGTCAACGTGCTCGGCGTCGATGAGCAGGTCGAGATGCAGACTTGGGCTTTGAGGGAGAGCATGAGGGCGGGAGGACAGTCCGGCTCGAACGGCAGCGTCGGAGCAGGCATCAACGAGTTTGGCGCCAACAACTCGATTAGGGAAGAGTCTATCGCCGAGGAGCCTGCTCAGAGCACGCTGCGTGCCCCCGTTCCCGAACGCCAGCGTGTCCCTTGTGAGTTCGACCGAGCTCGCTTTCGGAGGACGTAACTGACCTCGCTGTTCTCCCACAGCTATCTCTCGCACCGCACCCCCTCCCGTCGCTCCTCTTCCTCTCCCTGTTCCCTCCACCACGCCCTCCAAGTCCGGAGGAGGTCTCAAGTCGCTCTTCAAGCGCGACCGCTCGAGCTCCGTCGCTGGCTCGTCCAAGTACGGCAACCTCGACGTTCCCTCCAACGGCTCCACCAGCAACGTCAACCTCGCCAGTCCTTCCCGCCCCATCGAGCGCCAGTCGATGGACAGCCGCGACTCCGAGTCGGTCAACCAGCCCGAGGATGCTTTCGGTACCATTCCTCAGCCCAGCTTCGACCGCCAGAACAGTGGATCGAGCTACGGAGGAGGATCGAGCATTCAGGCTCCCATCCAGCCTACTCGCGGTGCCAGCGGCAGCAGCAACGGCGGCAGCAAGAAGCGCGAGAGCCTCATGCCCTTCGCTAGCGGAGGTCTCTTCCGTCGTCAGAGCAAGATTACGCCCATGCCCAACTCCGAGAGTCCATCGCAGGAGAGGAGGGAGTCGGAAGGTGGACTCGACCAGCCGCCTACCATTCAGGAGGGCGTTGCGCAGACGGGAGGAGCAGCCGTCGACGAGGAAGGCTACTCCCTCCCTCCGGCGGGTTATGATCGCGATATCGGCGCTACCGCTGCCGGACCGAACAACCTGATGGATGACGACGAGGATGAGGCTAGCGACATGCCGTGAGTTGCTTGTTCTGCCTCGAGCGATGGCGCTCGAAACGCTCACTAACCGTTCCTCCCCTCGCAGGTCTGCCCTCCAATCCTCCAAGCTTCCAGCCGTCGCGCTCGCTCCCGCTACCATCACTGAGTCGGACGCCGACCGTCAAGCAGCCCTCGACCGAGTCAAGTCAACCCTCCTCTCTTCCTCGTCCGCCCCCGCCTCCAACCTCGCCCGGCGTCAAACTCGAGGCCGCCGCGACGTTCGCATGACTACCTTCAACCCCGTCATCCCCGACGACGTCCCTCTCGCCAGGGTCATCGAGCAGCAGCGTGCCCGCGAGCAGGCCGGCGGAGATCAGGCCAGCCTCTCCAACTCGCTCAGCGCCACCTCGCCGACCGCCTCCACCTTCCTTCCCGAGCGAGCCAACTCGATGCTCTCCACCGTCTCTCACGGCACTACTCGCACGACCGGCGGACCCGACCCCTTCGAGCATGCGACGACCCCCGGCCTTCGAGCCACCATCACCGAGACGGTCAACGTTCTCTCGAAGGGCGGCGAGGTCAACCGAGTCATGATCACCGGCGAGATTGCTCTCTCCCACCGACTCGACTCTTCCGCCAACCCCGAAGGCCTCAAGATTCGCATCGCCAACTTCGAGCAATTCGAGAAGGCCGCTCCCAACTCGGCCTATCTCTCGTCCGTCGCCGACTCGCCTGGAGAGTACCAGATCCTCCCCTCCCTCTCCGCCAACAACTCCCACACCGCCACCGTCCTCAAGTACCAGCTGCACATCCCCGAAGGCGCCGAGTCGGCCTACGTCCCCCTCAACGTCAAGGCGCTGTGGCAGTGCCAACCGGCGCAGACTCGCGTCATCGTCAACTACTCGGCCAACTCGCAAGCCAGGATCGCCGAGAAGGAGGAGAGCCCTTTCGGAGAGGACGACGACGAGACGACCTCGGCTGGTCCCAAGCTCGAAGAATTGAGCTTCGCCGTCCCCGTCTCGGCGCCCGTCACTACCTTCCAGGCCAAGCCCTCCGCCATCTGGGCAGCCGAGAAGGCTCGTCTGACGTTCAACGTCGAGCCTGTAGCCTTCGGAGAGGAGGGCAAGGTGCTGGCGAGCGTTTCGACCGAGGGAACGGCCGTTGCTCAGCCCGTTGCGGTGAGGTGGAAGGTGGTGGGAAGGAACGTGAGCAAGGTCGGTATTGAGGTGATTGATGGAGAGCAGGTGGAGGAGCTGCTCAGGTCGACGGTGAGCGGCAAGTACCTCGTCGCCCCTTGAGCTGGTTTGAAGCTCGGGGCAAGAGGCCCAAAAAAGGGAGGAACTTGGGTGGTAGAAGGCAAGAGTCAAAGTGGAGATAATTCGTTTTAGTAGTGTTTCGTGTCTATGGTATCGCCTCGTTCTTAGGATTCTTGCCGCCGACTTGAGCGAAGTCAGCGAGATGAGCGAAACCAAGCCGTTTCGCACCTTGCCTTCGTCCGCTTCGCATGCCCCCGCCTCCTCAGCCACCAAAGAAGAGCTTCCCCGTTTCTCAATTTCAGCAAGGCCCACCTCACCACGCCCAGTCTTCTGCTTCGCGCCCTAACGATCCTCACGCGCGTCGAGGAGCAGGAGCAGGAGGGGAGACGCCGCTTCACGGAGCCAAGCGGACGAGGGAGGAGCAGGAGCAAGCCGAGGGAGAAGGTATAAAGGGAGACAGCAGCAAGAAGAAGCCCAAGTCGTTCTTACGTGAGTGCTACAGCCGTCGTCGTTTAGGAAGCGAGCTCACCTCGGCTTCCCACAGCGCTCAACACCTTCGCGCGAGATCCACCTGCACCTAAACCTCCTAAACCACCCCCAGCTGCTCCCCCTCCTGCACCCAAGCTCCAACGCCTCCCTCCTCCTCCACCCCGAGCAGCTCCTCATCGCGATGCCGTCAAGAAACGCCCGCGAGGAGTTGCAGCACTCGACTTGAGCGCAGACGACAGCGATGATGGTAGTGTATATTTGGAGGAAGCTGTTGCAGGGCCAAGCAAGCTTGAAGAGCCCAAAGAGCGCAAGCTCAAGAGTGCGTTTCGGCTCGCTTCTCCTCAGTGCTTCGTTGAGCTGACATCTCACCTCTAACAGCCTTCACCGCCTTTCAACGCTTCGACACCCCAACCAAGCCTGAACCGAAGACGCCCGTCGCCCTCAAACCGCTCCCTCAGTTCGGCAACTCGTCGAAAGCGACCTCGGAGCGCAAGCCGAAGAAGCCTCTCTCTACTCCACCCCGCGCCAAACCAGTCTACCACTCGGACGACCCTCCTCCATCCCCTCTGAAGCCCCTGCTCAGCACGCCGCCGTCTGCTCGCGCCGCTTCGCTCTTCAAATCGTTGGGTGGGCCGAAAGTCAAGGAGGAGGTCGTTGGTGCCAAGTCGCTGCTGGACAGGGTTCCTCCGATGCCGAGAGAAGTCGTCGACGACGAAGCGGAGACAACAGATGGCATCCCGGATAGCTGGAGCCCGAAG
>JACWFO010000071.1:0-33030 GCA_019775505.1 Leucosporidium yakuticum | reverse complement strand
CAATCACTCGCCATCCAAGCAGCTGTGATGGCGAGCGTAGGTCCTCTCAACGCCAGAGCAGCCGTCCACCGTCCTCGGTCGGCGCCGAGCTGCATGAATGAGACGGCTCCGAATCGTAGGACCTCCTCGGAAAGTAGGAAGCTGAGCCCGAGGAGCATCCAATAACTCCACCATTCGAATCGACCTAATCTTGAGGTGCAGAGGCGGAGGAGAGAGGCAAAAGGGAGGGCGAGGAGCGGGGAGAGCGCCGACGTGACGAGAGAGTCGATAGTGGAGAACAAAGGACGAAGCAAGTCGGCTTGCAGCTTGCTGAGCTTGGCGATGAGAGCGAGCGCGACCAAGGCGGAGAGAGCTGAACTTGGAAAGGAGCGAGCGAAGGGCGGAGCGTCTGGCGCTGATCCCGCTGGCTGCTTGTCCTTGGCCATGCTCTGTAGTAGAGCAGCAGCCGCTACGTTAAAGTCGACTGACGCCGAAGCAAGAATGTGGTAGGAAGCGAAGAAGCGCAACTCGAATCGTTGGAAGCTGGAACAAGCGAACCGAACGGCGATTTGAAGCTCTCGCTCTTGCCAATTCTTCGCCCGCCTCGCCAGTCGTATAAAAGTACAGGCGAAGGGACTCGCTCTATTGCCCAGAGCAGAGTAACACCCTACAGCTCACGAGCACTTGAAGCTCTCTCCCCCTTTCCCCCGCTTCGTTCAACTCGCCTTCGCCTCGTCTCGCTTCAAGGCTTTGTCTGGCCTTTACTCCGATTTACCGACAGCAGTAACGATATACGACCCTACAGCCCCTGCTACACCACGTCAGCATCCTCCTCCTCCGGTCGCCAACAGCTCAGCTCGAACCCGCTCTCGAAACGACGAATGCCCGACTCGGACTTCTTTAGGAGGGTGCAGAGCGCTTCGTCGCTGTCGAGCATGTCGGCATCAGGCTCAGGCGCCAGTCCAACTCGGCCCAGCCTCGCCCCGAACTCGTCTAGCTCGAGGACGACGCTCAAGATGACCCTCGACGCCGCCTTCCCAATTGCCAGCGGTAGCGGTAGTGGGAGCGGCAGCAGGGGAGGGGCAGCATCGAGTGCACTAGGCTCACCGACCAAGCGCAAGGTGTACGGAGATCGGTGAGTCGAGCTGGAAGGAGCGGGACTCGGCTGGAGAGCTTGAGCTGACGCTGCTCGCTGCTCTCGTGCAGCTTCATCCCCAACCGAGACGGACTGGACTTACAGACGAGCTTCCAGCTGATCCCTGACAGCTCGACAAGTCCCTTCAAGGGCAAAGGCCGAGCCACTGGCCCCGACAACGAGGGTCAGCAGGGTGCGTTTCGTCGCCCTCCACCTAGACCACTGCAGCAGCTTACCGCGCTCATAATCTACAGACGACGCCCAGAAGACCTTCAACGCATTGCTCAGAACCGAACTCTTCGGACCCGACTCATTGGACTACTCTTCGCTTCGCAACTCGCCGTCATCTCGCACTCACGGAGGTGCTTCCACTTCCACAAACTCCACCGCACCCACTCCCTCATCACCATCATCATCCAAAAAGCTCTTCTCCTTCACTTCACCTTCACGTCGGCGGACAGCAACCGGAGAACGCGAGAGGGTCGTCGGCGGAGCGCAGGGACTCGACAGTCCAACGCACGAGCGCTACAGCTTGAGTCCTGTGCGGCATGAGAGTCAGAAGCTGCTGCTGTCGCCAAAGAAGGCACCGCGGACGTTGAGCAAGGTGCCGTGGAAGGTGTTGGATGCGCCCGACTTGGCCGTGAGTGCCGACTCGTCTTGCCCCTCCGAGCTTCAGGCTGACTTTCTCCCTCTTACAGGACGACTACTACCTCAATCTCATCGACTGGTCATCCAACAATGTCCTCGCTGTCGGTCTCGGCTCCTGCGTCTATACCTGGAGTGCTCATACGAGCGAAGTCAAGAAGCTCTGCGATCTCGCCGACCAACCGACGCCGGATTCGGTCACGTCAATCGCTTGGGTCCAGCGAGTGAGTTCTGCTCTACTCGGTCTCCTCGACTTCTCTTTACTGACCATTCGTCAACTCTACAGGGCCACCAACTCGCCATCGGCACCAAGAACGGAGGAGTGCAGATTTGGGATGCTCATGGTAGGCCACTCCCGCCCTCACGCCGTGGGCTTGAGCGCTGAAGCGCTAACACCTCTTCTGCTCTTCCCTTCACCTCCAATCCCTCCACCTCCAAACTCCACCCTCTTTCAAACCTCAGCCGAACGACCCATCCGCCGAATGACAGGACACACGGCTCGCGTCGGCGCGCTCTCCTGGAACGACGCCATCCTCACCTCCGGCTCCCACGACAAGAGCATCTACCACCGCGATGTACGAGTCCACGCTCATTTCGTCGGCAAGCTCACGGCTCATCGTCAAGAGGTCTGCGGCCTCAAATGGAACGAGCAGGGCGATCAGCTCGCTAGTGGAGGCAACGACAACCGACTCTTTGTGTTTGACAAGATGAACGAGGTGAGTTCCAACTCACTGTCCTAGCGAAACGAAGAGAGGGAAGCTGACCCGCTTCTTTCTCGCAGTCGCCGACTCATCGCTTCACCGAGCACATCGCGGCTATTAAAGCCATCGCTTGGAGCCCACATCAGAACGGCATCCTCGCTTCGGGCGGAGGTACAGCAGATCAGAAGCTTCGCTTTTGGAACACCTCGACCGGTACCCTCCTCAACGAGATTGACACCGGCAGTCAGGTGAGTCGTTGCGAAAGGCCGAGAGGAAGGTTGCAAGCTGACGACTTGCGCTTTCCGACAGATCTGCAACCTCCTCTGGTCCAGGAACTCCAATGAGCTCGTCTCGACTCATGGCTTCTCCTCGGGGCAAGCGCAGAATCAAGGTGAGCCTCCAGTCCTTCGCCGTTCCGCGCTGCTCATGCTAACTCTTCCTTCCACCACAGTCATCATCTGGCGCTACCCCTCCATGTCGCAAGTCGCCACTCTACAAGGCCACACCTACCGCGTCCTCTACCTCGCCGGATCGCCCGACGTTCGTCGTCTTTCCCCGACTTCCGTTTCTATGTGATCCCTCGCTGACCCGTCGCTCCGATACAGGGCCAAACCATCGTCACAGGAGCAGGAGACGAAACAATTCGGTTCTGGAACGCTTTCCCGCCGGGCAAGAACGAGAAGAGGGCGCAGACCTCGGCGTTGAGCCCTTTTGCTGGGATCCGCTGAGTTGCGAGGGAGGGAGCAGGAGGGAAGGGCGAGGGGGCCCGGAAGGAGTAGTCGTTATCGTTATGTTGCTATTGACGCCGTTATGCATCGCACGTCGCCTGTCTTTGAGCAGCGAAGGGCGCGGTCGCTCCTCCGTTCGGCGAAAGTTCTTGCGAGCGCTTGACGAACTGGTGAGGGCTGGAACGCCTCGCCTGTACCTCGAGCAGTAGCTCTCTTTAAGCTCGACGCCTCTTCTGGCGGTGTGGTGCACAGATACAGCCTTACAAAGAGCCTCGGCTCCATCTCGCAACTCGTACACTCGCCTCGACCAACCCTCCTACTCCCTCGCGCCCTCTGTAGGTCCACTCGTCGAAGCTCCCAACATTGGTAGTGATCCTCCTCCTGGCGCGATTCCTGGTGGTAGGATGGCCGTCTCGTCCGTTCCTTCGGGCAGCTCGCGTTGAAGGATAGGGTCGCGAGGTGCTTCCTGTGGGTGCGAAGGGGTGTTAGTGACCTCCGAAGAGGTGATTAAGAGGAACGAGATGGGCCGTAGGAGACCTCACCGAGTCGGTAGAGCCAGCCATGACCGTCTCGAACTGTTTCCAGAGATCATGCACCGAATCAAAGCCCTTGCCGACTTCGATGACGTTCTCAATGTTGCGATTGAGTTGGTTGACGCTTGAGCAGCATTTGGCGAGATTCTAGTGAGGTGCAGAAGGAGTTAGTTGAGCGAGACGCGACATCAAGAGAGACGCGTCGAGGAGAGGAAGGGGAGTCGAGAGGTGAAAGCTGTACCTCTGCAATCTCTGCGATGAGACGATCCCTCTCACGCTCGAAATCAGTCTTGTCGCTGTAGCTCATTAGAGGCGAGGAAGGGGTCGAAATGGGAGGAGCCTAACCTCGAGACAGAGCTCGAAGCGGGCCAAGGGTTGCCCTTCGACCGTTCGCTGCTCTGCTGTACTCGACTCGACGATGGCGCTCAAACAGCGAACAGCTTCACCTAATGTAGCACCTCCTGCTACAGCTCCTGCACCTCAACCGCTCTACTCGACCTCCTCGCAATACCGGTGAGCGACCGCTCTTGACGTCTCTCGAGCTGGTGGAGGAGCTGACCCTGGATTTGATCTGCTACAGCAACTGGCGCTACTCGAAGCAGGGATTGGCCAAGATTAGGAAAGACCTCAACGAGCAGGCAGTGGAGCGAGTGAGGGGCATGGTCGAGCAGGAGAGGGTGCGTAGTCTCCTCGACGCTGGCTGTAGAGCAGCAGGCTCCATGGCGGACTGTCGATGAGAGCTCAAGCTGATCCATCTCTACCTCACTACAGGTCCAGCAACACTCTGCTCCAGTCGCTTCAACTTCGACGCCCAGTGCTAGCGGCTCGGAGCCCCCTTCTCAGCCTACCACTCCTCCACCACCCTCCGAAATCCAATACCTAACAGTCGAGGACGAACTCTCGCTCGTCACGTATTACCTCACCCAAATCTCTCTCCTCTGCGGCGCCTTCAAGTTCAGCGAGATGGTCCAGGCGACGGCGATGACCTACCTCAAGAGGTTCTACCTTCGCAATACCTGCATGGACTATCATCCCAAGAATGTCATGTATGTTTTGAGGACGCTGCTCAAGCCGCTGGAGACTCGGCTGACCCTTCTCGGCTTTCGCTCCCTCGCAGGCTCACTTGTGTCTTCCTTGCCACCAAAACGGAGAACCACCCCATCTCGATCGACTCCTTCTCCTCCAAGACTCGCACCACTCCCGACGACATCCTTTCCCTCGAGTTCCTCGTCTCCCAGTCCCTTCGCTTCGAGTACAAGGTCCACCACGCTCATCTCGCCGCTTCGGGCTTGCTCCTCGACATGCAGGTGAGGATCTTTTTCCTTCCCTCAGCGTCGAACACCTACTAACTACTCCTCCTCTCCCACACAGACGACCGAAACCCCCCTCGAAACGCTGGAAACCGTCTACACCTCCGCCAAGCAACATCTCCGAACCTCTCGCCTAACCGACCTCGAGCTAATTTACACTCCCTCGCAAATCGCGCTCGCCACCTTCCGACTCACCGATCCCTCCATCGTCGACCGCTGGCTCGGGATCAAAGCGACTCGTCAAGCCGCTCACAACGCCGAGCAGCGATTGAGCGCTCAAACGGAGGAGGAATTGGAGAAGGACAAGGTCGTGGATCTGTTGGTCGAGATTGGGGAGGTGATTATGATGGCCAAGGAGAATCCGGTGGATAAGGCTAAGGTTACGGAGGTGGATAAGAGGTTGCGGTGGGCGAGGAATCCGGAGAAGGATCCTAAGAGCGCGTTGTAAGTCGTCTTTCGCTCGCGCTTTGAGCTTCTGCGGCCTAGATAGTCTTGCTGACCTCCTTCGCCGTCGATCTCAACAGATACAAGAAGCGCAAAGCCGAGGAGGAAGCCGAGAGGGAGGCCAAATCGCGCGCGAAGGCGGCGGCGAGGCCAGCCAACGATGATGAGAGCGTCTTTGATTGAGGGGGTTTGATCCCACTGTGTAGTTTTCGCAGGCAACGTGTTGTATCATTCGTTCTCAGAGTTGCTCACTCGACCTAGATCGGCGGAGTGAGAAGCACTCGGCATTGCAAGAGGGTGAAAGTGAGGTAGCTAAACTCCTACGCGACTGTTGTAGTAAGCTATAGCGTGTTCTACTGCTTCTCGAGTCGGTATGAGAGCCTGTCGACGGTCGTTCAGAGGTCAGCTCGGCGCTCGTCTCTCGCTCTCCAAACCAACTCACCGCCTCGACCCTCCTCTGCTCCTCCTCGCTCCTCCTCCTCTCCCCCTCCGGCTGCTCAGCGACCTTCCCCAACCTAACCAACGAATTCTCCAAGCTGCCTTTGAACCTCTCTGCTCTCGCTGCCCTTTCCTTCGGCGAGGATAACGCGAGAGCGGAAAGGTCGTTAGGTTTGGGAGGGAGGACCGAACCCCAGAAGAGACGGAGGAATTCGTGGGAGGTGGCGCAGACTTGGGTGAGCGAGGTGAGGAGGGCACGGGGGATGGCGTCTGTGAGAGGGGGAGGGGTTAGCGAGTGGGGAGGAGGGCAACGAGAAGGAAAGCTCACTGTGCGCGCCTCCTTCCCGGTTTCCACGCTCGACCTTCTGCCGAACACTAGCCATCATATCACTCATACTAGCCTTGACGTCCTGAGGATCAATCTTGAACTGCAACACGTTCGCTCGAGTCAGCCTTCCTCCCCTCGCGCGGAGCAACAGATCAAGCGACTCACCTCCCCCAACCCACTCTCCCAATCCTCCATAATCTCCCTCGTCCTCTTGACCGTCTTCTGCGCCTGCACCTCATCCATCAACCCCTTCCCACCTCCCTCTCCACCTCCACCCGTGGCTCCACCCGCTGCCCCTCCCGCGCCGCCGAGGTTCAGAGCTACTCGATCAGAGACGGTGCGGTCGATCAAGTCGTCCAGGAGGATGTCGGAGTAGTAGAGGGAGTTGCGGTCCTGTGGGAGGAGAGGTTAGCGAGGAGAGGAAGAGGAGGGAGGAGAGAGACGTACACCGGCGTTTCCGGGGTCGAAGGAGATGCGGTTTCGGTCGACTGATTCTCCCCTGTGGGTGCGAGGAAGATAAAAGTCAGCTTCGGCTTCCAGACCGCTTTTTTAAAGATGCCAACGAGCGCCATCGCTCGTTCGCTCCAGAGCCCTAAGCCCAGCGTCGACTAGAAAAGTACACGAGAAGGGGAGAGGATCAGATGGACAATGCAGGGAGCGGAAAGGCTCCTCAGGCCTCCCCGCACGCCTTCAACGCCCTCGTCCCGTGCCCTCCTTGAGCTCGGCGGCAGCGCAGCGCCATCAACGGCGCCTCGTCCGCCACCAAAGCAATGCCGACGAGTCAGGTTGGCAAGCACTGACCATCTCCAGCAGCCCTTCCGAGCTGTCGAAGAACGCCAGTTCACGTCCCGACTCGCCCGTCGTCCTGGAATCATGCCCTCCCTCCGACCGACTCGAGGAGATGCTGGAAGGACCCAACAACACCAAAAACGCCGGCAGGGAAAGCACTCAGTTAAAGCTCCCCCCTGCCGTCGAACGCTGTCGGCGAGCCTTCTCTGCTCCCTCTGCCCTCGGTCAACCGACCTCGAGCCGAGCCCTCTTCCTACGAGTCCTCCCCGATGAAGTAACAGCTACGAGGGTAGATGGTCAAAAAGCAGAACGAGAGCAGTGAACAGCTTCACACGAAGCTCTCCACGCACCCCCGAAGCCCTCGACCGACCCTCCGCCGCCACCTGCTCCGACCGAGGTGAGCCCCCTTCCTCCGCCCTCAACGAGGTAGAAGGTCACACCATGAGGAACGAACAAGGGCAAGACAGAGCTCTCCTTGAAGTTCCCTACTACTTTTGAACGCTGTCGCCGAGCCCTCTTGCCTCATCTCCGACCGGAGCCGAGTCGGCCCCCCTCGAAACTGAGGAAGGGAGGAGGAGGAAGGCGGACAGCCTGGTGGTAACACAAAACGAAAGCAGAGAAGAGCTCCCTCTGAAGCTCCCCATCGCCTTCGAAAGCTGCCCGCTGTCCGCCTTCCGCTTGTGGCTCCAACCGAGAGCGCGCCGAGTTGAGCTAGCTTTCTCCCTTCCTGCGAGCCCACGGCGCGGGGGAGGTTAGGAAGGATCTACTTGAAGAGATTACGAGCGTAGCTAAAAACTTCACTGAAGCTTCTCACTGCCGCCGAAGCTCTCGGTCGACCCTCCCCTTCCCCTACTTCAAGCGAGACCGAGGCAAGTCCTTTCTCCTCTTGACGAAGGATGGAGAGGCGAGAAAAGGCCACACCAAGTTCCTCACGGAAGCAGCGAACAGTTTCGACTGAAGCTGTCTACCACGCTCGAAAGCCCTCGTCGCGCCTCCCTTGCCCTGCTTCGGCCGAGTCGACTTCCTTCCTCTAATCTCTCCACAGAGGGAGAAGGCCAGCCAAGACACGAGGGTAACGAAGAGCTCCACCTGCAGCTCTCCACATACCCCGTAACTGCCGATGCGCCCGCTCCCGCTCCCGCCGCACCTGGCTCCGCTCCGACCGGGCCTTGCTTCGGGGAATCTCATCAACCAGCTCGACGAGGGCAGCGAAGAGCTCTAAAAAGAGCTCCCTCATGCCACCGTGAGCTATCGACGAGCGGGCTGATCGAAAGACCGACCGACGGACCGAGCTCGAGTCGAGTCCAACCACCCGAGGGAGAGTGGAAAGAGAGAGGTTGGACCGCACGAGGATGGAGAAGAGCTCTCTTGAGCTCCCCACCGCCACCGAAAGCCTTCGGTCTCCCCTCCTCTTCCTGCCCCGAGCCGAGAACGAGAACGAGAACGAGAACGCCGAGCGCAAGGAAGATGGCCAGCAACAAGACAACGGCGACCTCGAGCTCCACCTGAAGCCCTCGATGCACCGTCGTAGCTGCTGAGCGTCTCCTTCCTCTTGCACCCCTCCTTTGGCCTCTTCCGCCGAGCCGAGCCGACTCGAGTGAGTGAGTGAGAGCAGTGAGAGACGATGACACGGAGGTAGTGAAGAGCCCCGGAGGAGCTCTCCAGTATCCCACCGTCTACGCTCTGGATCTCTGCCTCTCTCCCTCCCTTCCTCCCCTCCCCGCCCACGCCCTCCCTCTCCCTCCACCGCTCCCTCCCTCCAGCCCCCGAAAGCAAGAGAAAACAGACAGCAACTCAACTCACAAACTAGAATTCAACAACCTCTCACTATGTTCATTGAACCTCCTCATCAGTGGTAAGGCTGCTCTTTCCCGACCGGGTCGCATAGTTACGTCCCGTTGGTTGGTGACCTGCGAGCGAAGCGAGCAGAGGGCGGGGAGGGGGGAGGGGGGAGGGGGGAGGGGAGGGGTGGGGAGGGGAGGGGAGGGGAGGGGAGGGGAGGGAGAAGATTAGTATCTATCGCGCTTCTGCGGGGGAAAGCAAAGTGGAGAGCAGCCCCAGGGAGCGAGCGAGCGACCCAACAGCCAGCCCGCCCCGAGGCTCGAGGCTCGAGGCAAGAAGCAAAGCGAGAAACCCGGTTACCTCATGTTGATCCTCCTCCGTAGCCGCTAAATCGAGCAATCGGTAAATATCGTGATGTTGGAGGTTTTTAGGTTCAATGTCTTTTCGGAGGGCGAGCGAAGCGAGCCGAGGGGAGCGTAGTGAGGGGAGCCGAGGGGCGAAGAGGGGAGAGCGAGGCGAGGGGGAGGGAGGGAGGTGGTGAGGGAGGAGGTGAGAAGGATGTCAGTGATTTGTCGGTGAGCTGGAGATGTCATAGCCTGCGCTGAAACGCCCCTCGCCTCGACCTTCCCCTCCCTCGCGAACCTCGGCGGCGCCCTCTTCTCCTCACCTGCCGTCTCCCAACCTCTCTCACTCCCCTCCCACCACCCCGCTCTCCTCGCTCGCTCCGCTCGCCCAGTAAAACTCACCATCATCCTCCTCCCCCAAATATCTATCAAAGATAGCATCATCCTTGACGGTATTAACGGCCGCTCGGTTGGCCGTTCGATTACGATTGAAGAGTTTGGATTGGAAGTATCGGGTCCAGAAGGCTTCTTCTGTTAGCTGTTTAGGGGGGTGGGGGGTGGAGCGAAACGAGGCGGGGAGAGGGGGGAGTCAGCGGGGCGAAGCGAGGAGGGGAGGGGAGGGGAGAGGACATACAGGTTCCGGTACATTCTCATCATAAGCCCTAGCGACCACGGGGTATTCCTCAAAAATCTCCCTCGTCAACTGGGGGGTAATCTTGACCGTAACATCCCCTCTCTCATCCGTCTCTGGTTTAGGATCTACCATCCCCCCTTTCTTTCCTTTTAGTTGCTCGTGTGCGACTCGAGCGGCACTGAGGAGATCTTGACGAGTGGACCAGAAATCGGATTCGGTTAATTGGTGCGTTAGGACGAGGGAGCGGTGGAGGGTGAGCAGGTGGGGTGAGGATTGCAGGATTAGCTTGCGGAGGTGGTAGTCCGTTTGTTGTTGCTGCTGCTGGGGTTGTTGGGAGGTGGTGGAAGGGGAGGGACGCATGGAGGTGGAAGTGGGTGTTGGGGCTGTTGAGGTGGTGGTGGGAGGGCGCTCCTTGCCTTTGCCTTTGGGGTCGGCGTTCGGCGTCCCCCCTCCTGCTGCTCCTCCTGTCGCGTTCAAATCCGGCTTAACATCCCTCTCCTCTGCCTTCTCAGCACTCGCACCTCCATCCCCAGCACCACCCTCAATTCCCCCTCTGGCCCGATTAGCAGCGACCATCTCTCCCAACTCCTTCTTGAACCTCTCCCTATCGGATACAGCACTAGCACCGGCGGTGAATTGAAAATTGTAGGATTCTTCTGTGATTTGAGTGAGAGATGTTGGGGAGAGGGCGATTTTGAGGGCTACTTTGGGGGCTGTGGGCTTGGAGGCGAAGAGGACTGTTGGTGGAGCGCGAGGGAGTCAGGAATGGGAGTGAGGGTGTAGGGAGAGCAGGGGAGAGAGAGAAGAGGCGTAGCGTACCGATCATCCTATTTGTAGGGATTGTGAGAGAGGGAGGACCATTGGGAGTTGAAGAGACGAGCAAGGAGGAAGGAGTGAGAGAGAGGTATGAAGGTTGCTTCTTGTAGGTCACTTGAGCTGTACAGATTATGGCTGTTCCTGGAGTTGAAGTGGAAGCCATCCTTGGTGAGATGAGAAAGCTGTAGCCGAGTAGCTCAAGCCAAGCCAAGAGAAGAGCAGGAGTGAGTCGAAGGGAGCCGGAGAGAGAGGCGGTTCAAGTGACGACGCGCCTGGGTTGAAACGCTTGTGATTCTACCACTAGACTCGACTCGACTACTACTCGGCTGTTACGAGTCCAAGGCAGAGGCTGTAGCAGAGTACATTCTCTCACTCTTACTCGTCTGAGTCACCGCCGTCGACGTCGCCCTCTCAGCTCGACCCTCTCCCTCCCTCCCTCCCAGCTCCTCCCTCCCTCCCGCTCTCAGCAGGTTGAGGAGCTCAAGGGGATGGCTCGACCCAATTCGTATTACTCTGGTCAAGGCCAAGGGGATCCTTTCGCAGATTCTAATCCCAATTCGTTTATCGTCCCCATTCAACCAACCAACTCGTCTCAAGGATCCCAGTCTCACTCTAACTCACTCCACCTCGGCACGTCGTCCCTCTCCCTCTCGTCCAACAATCACTCGCAACCTTCCCCCTCTTCTACTCGAACCTATCGTTACTCGACTTCAGTAGAAGCAGGTGATTACCATCGACATCACCCTCCCCCACCCGTCTCCCCAGCTACATCCTACGCTTCGGCTCATAGCCAACACGACCAACACTCTCAACAGCGTAGAGTGGGCAGGCAACCTTCTTCTACTCAGTTACAGTCGAGTAACTCGGGTGCAGGAGTATCGAGGAGCATGTCCATTGGCACTGCACTAGGTTCAACTTCCCATCAACACTCAACTCCTCGGGCCACTAGTTCAACTCGAATGGCCTACTCGCCAAACCCTTCCAACTCGACTACAGCAACAACAACAACGGACGATACATCGTACCTCTCCCATTACCGCGCCTCCCCTTCCTCTTCCTCCTCGCAATCGCAACCCCCTCAAGCAGGACTCATGCGAAGAGGTCTCTCCTACGACGGTCGCTTCTCCTCCTCCGCTTCCCCTTCGGCCTTGCAACAGCAACAGCAATTACAACTACAAAATACCTCCTTACTCCCTACCTCTTACTCGACTACATACTCCTCAATGACGGGCGTACAACCTCCCCTCTCCCCTAACAACTCGCTCAACAACACCGCTCCCCCACCGCCGCCTCCGCCTCAACGACACTCGTACTCGCCCTCTCACTACGCCGCTACTACCTCTGCCAACACCGGAGCAGCAGGAGGAGCAGGAGCAGGAGCACCGCCCCTCTCCTCCTCCTCCTTCTACGCCCATCACATCCCCTCCACTTCTCCCAACCCCGCTTCCTCCTCCTCCTCCGCTTCCGCACCGCCAATCCCTTCCACCACCCCCTCACATCAACCACAAGCGCAACAGTACTACCAAAGTCAACAGTACTTTGATCAGTCGATTCAGAGGCAGGCTCAACAGGCTCAGCAGGCGCAGCAGTCGACTTCGGGCGTGGGAGGGCAGTTGGCGCCGAACCCCCCCGCTCAACCGTCCACCTCCCCCGCCAACTCAAACTCCAACGCAGCCCTCTTCTACCCTCCCGGCACAGACCTACGCTCCACCACCACCGCGACCACCACCACCGGCGGACGGGAGACCCGTTCTCGCTCCCAATCCCAGCAACCCCGCCCAAGTCGAGGATTGAGGAGAGTGAGGGATGTTAATGAGGTGGTTAGGAAAGTTAATGCTCAGCCTGTTGGAAGGAGAGCGGATCCGGGCGGTGGGTTCGTTTCGGTGAGTCTTGCTTGCTGGCTCGATCGGAGGGAGGGAGGGAGGGGGATCGGCGCTGACCTCGCTCGCCCTCTTCCTCGCTCTCCCCTCTCTTCTCCCGCCGCTCGCTCTCTCCCCCCCGCGTCCCTCGCTCGCTCGCCCCCCCCACAGCCACTCAAATCCCTCACAACCCACCTACCGCAAACGTACCACCTCGTCAACCCTTCTTTCCACTACGAGACTTCCCTCAACCCTCGTCGAGTCCTCACTAAACCTTCCAAGCCGAGTGGGAACGATGGGTTCGATAATGAGGATTCGGATTATATTCTTTATGTTAATGATGTACTGGGGGGTGGGGAGGGGAAGGGGCGGTGAGTTTTCGCGCTGAACGAGAGGGAGGGAGGGAGGGAGCTGAGCTGAGCTGACCTGACCTTTCTCACTTCCTCAAAATCGTCCTCCTCCTCCTCCTCACCGTCGCTCATCTCGCCGCCCTCGGCCATCTCCTCCCCTTCTCCCTTCCCTTCCCTTCCCTTCCCCTCGCCCGCCCTCTCGCTCACCTCACTCCCCTCCCTCCCTCCCTCCCTCTCTCCCACCCCTCGCTCCACTCGCTCCACTCGCTCCATCAGCTACCTAATCCTCGACGTCCTAGGTCAAGGAACTTTTGGTCAAGTCGTCAAATGTCAAAATCTCCTCACTCACGAAATTGTCGCCGTCAAAGTAGTAAAGAATAAACCGGCTTACTTTCAACAGAGTATGATGGAGGTGACGATTTTGGAGTTGGTGAGTTTTTGAGTACGAGCGTGGTGAGGGTGGTGTGGGCTGGGAGGGAGGGGAGGGAGACGAGGGAGGGTGCGAGGGCTGGTGAGGGAGGGGCGGGGAGGGAGGGCGCGCGGCGGGGAGGGAAGAGAGAGGGGAGGGATGGCGAAGGTGCTGGGCGACGGAGCGAGGGAGGGCGCAGGGAGCAGGCAGCAGGGAGGCAGATCGAGAGCCGAGGCGGCGTATCGGGACTTCGAGTGAGGTCTTGAGCGCCTTCGTCGGTGTTCTCGGTTGCCTTCTCCTCTACTCTCACTCGGCGGCTCGGTCTCGTTCGCTCGGGTGGAGCAGAGCAGAACACGAGGAGGGAAGGAAGAGGCAGACCGAGGGCTCGACGGTGTACTGGGTCCTCGAGCAGGTCTTGGGCGCCGTCGTTGGGCCTCTTGACCGGTGGCTCTTCTTCGACTCCCTATCGGTGATCCGGCTCGCTCGGGCAGCAAAGGGGAGGATTGACGAGGGCTCGACGGCGTATCGGGATCTCGGGTCAGGTCTCGGGCGCCGTCGTTAGCCACTCTCGATACGCTTCTCTTTTTCGCCTCTCAACTCGACTCGGTTGGGTTGGAAGAGCAAGGTCCAGGAGAGGACGGCGAGGAGCTTCGATGGTGGATCACGACTTGCTGAGGAGGTCGGGGTCGCCATCGTTGCCCTTCGCCTTGCTCCCCTTGGGCGATTCGCCTGCTCGCTCGGTTGGAGCACAGAGACGGGGAAGACGGGGGCGGGCTTTCGGGGGTGGCCGGGCCCTCTGAAGAGCTCTTCGCTATCTTCGTAAAATCCGCCTCTCGCTCTCCCCTCTCGAGGGATCGGAGGCTCGTCTCCGTCGGAGCAGAGGGAAGCAGAGGACTCGGCTGAGGGCTTTCAAAGGCGGCGACGAGCCTTCAGAGAGGTTCTTCGCTGCCTCGTTGTTGATCCCTCCGCTTGTCCTCCTCTCGCGGAAGGAGATCGCTGGCGACGGCGGCGGAAGAAAGCTCGGCGCTCGCGATGCCTTGCTCGCCGAGCTCGAGGAGGGCGCGGGACGAAAACTTCGGAGGCGAGAGGGGAGCTCGAGGGCGCTCCTCGTCGTCTGTGTGGCGAAGCTGTTCCTCCGGTCTTCTTGTTTCTACTCAAGGCCGACGGACTCGAAGCTCGACCGAGGGGCCGACCGAGCAGGCGATGGAAGCGAACGACCGGCGCTCCTTGGCAGCTTCGGAGGGAGCTGTCGAAGAGGCTTGCGGCAGCTGTGCTTGTGGCCTTCTCATGCTGCGCGAAGGATCGGAGGAGCGCCGAGACGTCGAGCTCGAGCGTCGAGCGTGGAAGGAGGGCGCGGGAACACGACTTCGGAGGCGGGCGAGGAGCTCGGATGGAGCACTTCGCCGTTTACGTTTTGAGCCCTCGCAGCGCACGCTCTCTTGTTTTCCGAGCGCAGAAGTGCCCTCGAGCTGGCCGACGACGACGGAGCGGCCGAGGAGCCGAGGAGCGGGTGGACTGGTACTTCTTTGCAGCTTCGTGGAGGCTGCAGAGTAGGTCAGTAATACCACGCGTTGACGGCTCATCTTCCGTCCTCTCGAGTCGCTCTACGCGCCGGTGAATAGGCGGACTCGTTCGAGGCGGGCGCCGAGCCCGGTCGACGAGGCAGGACGTTTTGGGCGCTCTTCTGCAGCTTTGACGTGAGCTGCGGGAGAGGTCCATGAGTTTGGTTCTGGCCGCCCGCCTCAGACGAAGGACGAAGGAGCGCGACGGGGGTTCGGCTCGTTGAGACAACTTCGTCGAGTTCGAAAGGCCGGCGGACGAGGCTACTGAGACGTGCGTGGAGCTCCGAGTAGAGCTTTATGCTGTCTCAGTAAAGCTTTCACATCCAAGGCCTCCTCCTGTCTTATAGTGCTCGAGTGAGCTCGGCGAGGGTCTCGAGCAGCGCCGAGGAGGCAACGGGAGCGCTAAAGGAGTGCTGAAATGAGGTCGATGGCCATCCGCAATACGCTGCAGAAGAGTAGACCGCTGACCTTCCTTTGCCCCATCTTCCCTCTTTCCTCCCGTCCGCCGCTCTTCTTTCCCCTTTTCCCCTCGCCTCGCTCGCCGTTCCCCTTCTTCACAACCCTACAGATCAACAATCAATGGGACCCCTCCGACGAGCACCACATGCTCCGCCTCAAAGACACCTTCATCCACCACTCTCACCTCTGCCTCGTCTTCGAACTCCTCTCCAACAACCTCTACGAACTCATCAAGCAAAACTCGTTCCGTGGACTCAGCACCAGCCTGGTTAGGGTCTTTACGGCCCAGTTGTTGGATGCGTTGATGGTGTTGGAGGAGGCGAAGATTATTCATTGCGATTTGAAGCCCGAGAATATCTTGCTCAAGAGGTGAGTTTGGGTCTTTCGTTTCGCTTTTTCTCCTCTCCTCGTTTCCCACCCTTCACGCCCAAATCGACATCTTCCTCCTCGTCGACTCCACCTCTCCTCCCCTCTCCTCAACACCCGTCGCCCTCACCTCTCCCCCTCCGTCACTGTCTCCGAACCGGCGCCGAACCCTCACTAACGCCGGCTCCCTCCCTCCTTCCCTCCCCCACAGCCTCCAATCCCCGACGATCAAGGTGATCGACTTCGGATCCGCCTGCCACGAGAAGCAAACCGTCTACACCTACATCCAATCGCGCTTCTACCGTTCGCCCGAGGTCATCCTTTCCCTCCCTTACTCGGCTAGCATCGATATGTGGAGTTTGGGTTGCATCTGTGTCGAGTTGTTCCTTGGATTGCCTTTGTTCCCCGGGACGAGCGAGTTCAATCAGATTACGAGGATCGTGGAGATGTTGGGGTGAGTCGGCGCCGAGGATGAGGGAGGAGATTGACGAACGATCGCTGACACTTCGCTCTCCATTTTCCTCCCTCCCTCCCCTCGAACCCTCTACAGCATGCCTCCCGATCACATGCTCGAGAAGGGCAAGCAAACGTCGCACTTCTTCGACCAAGTCTCGGACGAGTACGGTCGTCGACGATGGCGCCTCAAGTCGTTGGAACGATACTCGGCAGAGTACAAGACGCAAGAGCAACCTTCCAAGAAGTACTTCTCCGCTTCGACGCTCCCCGAGATCATCAAGCAGTACCCGATTGTGAGGAAGGGATTGAAGGAGCAGGAGGTCGATAAGGGTGAGTTTCGGTCGAGGCGAGGCGAGGTCTCTGAAGCGACGAAAGGGAGACGCTGACCACTTCTTACGATCGCTCGTCAAATAGAGATGAAGAACCGACTCGCCTTCATCGATTTCGTCAAAGGACTTCTCAACCTCGATCCCGAAACTCGCTGGTCGCCTCAACAAGCCCGTCTCCACCCCTTCGTCCTCGGCGAGCAGCTCCTACAACCCTTCGTCCCTCCTCCTCTCCTCAAATCAGGCGCCAAGCACGCGACCTCGGCTTCCACCTCCGGCATGCCCTCCTCGCCGAACCCTTCCACCTCGGCCGCCGTCGACCCGAAACGACCTTACGGTGGTCTTCCTCCCGCTCCTCAACGAAGTGCGCCAGCAAGGACTTACGACGCCAAGGCCTACTCTCAGCACCTCAATCAGCAGCAGGGTTACACCATGCAGGCTCAGCAGGCGGCGCAGAGGGCAGCGGCGGTCCCTACCAACCCTTATCAGTTGAGCGATGGATTGGGAGGTCCGTTGCAGGCTGTTGGCGGAGCGGCGGGAGGAGGTTATGGAACCCAACAGCAGCAGCAGCGGCAGGCTCAGCAGCAGCCTTACCCCTCGGCTTCCTCCTCCACCTCGTCCTTCGGCGCCAACCCCTCGGGATACCCTTCCAACAACGCTACCAACCCAGCAGCAGCAGCGATCCCTACCAACCCTCCGGCCGTGCATCACTATACCGCTACTCGAGGAAGGAGCAACACGGGAGGAACGCAGGAGTTGCCCCCCGCTTTGCAGAAGTTTGGTCATGAGTTGGGAGTACAGGGTGGGAGTGGTCAGAGTGTTACGCCAGTGTGAGTGTTCTGACTTTTCGAGGAGGGCGAGGGAGCGGAGCTCACGAAGGGGAGGGAACGCCGAGCGCCGAGCACGAACGCTGATCTTTCCCTTCTCCCTCTTCCCCTCACTTCCATGTCCACCCTCGTCCCCGACCTCTCCCTTCTTTCCCCTACCTCCCTCACTCGACCGACCTTCAACACAGCCTCCGCCGCGAGGATCAATGGCAGGCGTGGGAACGACTCAGCGGCGCAGGAGCGGGCGACGGCGGGAATGGAGTGCAGAGGAGGATTTCGATTTCGAGGAACCCTCATCTGAATCTGTTGCAGGAGCAGGTGAGTCGTCCTTCGCTGTTGCTCGGGCGCGAGAAGGCCGTGCGCCGACCGAAGGAGCGACACCGAGCTTGCGCTAATCCTCTGCTTCCCATCCGTGCGCAGGCCGAGAACGGGCTTAACAGCTGGAACTCTCCCATGCGCGCCAAACCCGGTCAATCCTCGCATCAGCAGCCACCAACGGCCGGAGGTCAACCCGCCTACTCCTCCTACTACCCCTCGCCGATTCAAACCGCCCAGCAACAATTCTCGGTCGTCGTCGATGGTCGTCAACAGCAACAGCAACAGCAGTCGCTCCCTCCTCAGCAACAACCTCCACCACCGGGGTCCGACCTCTTCGACGTCGGCATCGCCGCTCCTCCTCTCGCTTACTCGTCGGGCGCCAATCCCGCGAGGTATGCGCCTTACTCGGCTGGACCGGGAGCTTCGGCGTCATCCTCGGGCGCAGGAGGAGGAGGAGGATACGACCTTCCGTTCGATGCTTTCGACCATCGAGACGGGCTCGGCGCGCTCTACCAGCCTTTGCAGCCGTTTCAAGCGGGCGTGAGGCCTGCGGGAGGTGCGGGAGGTGCGGGAGGAGGTGCGCCGATGTATGGTCAAGGAGCGGGAGGATTGTTCGGAGCGGGCGGAGCGCAAGGAGGAGCAGCAGGACAGCAACAGCAAGGAAAGGGAAAGGGGTGGTGATTCTCGATCGGTCGACATGTTTCTAGCTCTCTCTCCTCTTTTCTTCTTCGCCCCGTTAGCTCTATCACCATGTAAAGGGAAGTCATCTTCCTTTCTTTTCCCCTCCCTTGCCTCCCTCTGTAGAGCGTCCCCACATGGAAACTTGACGCCGAACGGCAGCAGCACGAGCAGCTGGTGAGGGAAGGGCGAGCGAAAGAGAGAAAGAGAGATCTTGTGTCGTGTGCCGAGCCCTGCCGTGCATTACACTGGTGCTCCGCGGCTTCCTACCCCAAACTTGTTGGAGGTTGTTGGGGAATAACGTGAGGCGAGCTGGGTAAACCGAGTCCGACTTGCGAGTTTCGAACCCGATCGGCCTTGGTCGTCTCGACCGAAGCTCCGCGCTGGCTCCCTTTCTCCTCCCGCCACATCGACCTCGTCTTGTTTCTGCACCTCAACAGGCGCCAAAGGAACTCGACGACTATCTGCACCTCAACAGGCGACCAGCAACATCTCGACAACCATGGAAACAGCCCCACCGCCATCCCCTCCCATGGGCCAATCCCTCCTCATCCTCGCCGTCGTCCTCTTAGCCACCTGGTACTTCTTCGGCGGCAAGAATCCGACTCTCACAGAGCGTGACATGCTCGACAACGCCTTCAACGGCAACAAGGCTGCAGCAGATGGAGCCGCCGACCTTGGTTCATCCGGCAGGGACTTTGTAGCGGCCATGCAACAGGCGGTGAGTTGCTTCGCTCAGTCGACTTTGGTTCTATACAATCCTCTGTCCTCGCTCGCCCTGCTACTCCCCCTTCTTCGAAGGAAACGGGAGCTCTTGAGCGCTCAGTCGGCTACGACACGCGATCCTCGAGGTTCCGGAGGAGATTTCGAGGTGATCTCGCTTTGGAAGGGTAGAGGGGAGCAAGCGGAAGGTGTTGCAGTACTGAAGAGTTGCCCGGAGTTGTAGTACAGCAGGGGGAAGGCGGTTCGGGATGGGCGAGGCCAGTTGCCGAGCTCAAGCGCCGCGGGATCCGATGGAAAGGGAAGCTGACCTGTTGCCTGGCATGCGCCGTGTTACGCGAGTACAGAAGAAGAAAATTGTCATCTTTTACGGCTCGCAGACTGGTACGGCCGAAGACTATGGAACTCGCATCGCCAAGGAGGCAAAGGCTCGCTACGGACTCTCTTCGCTCGTGTGCGATCCTGAGGAGTGAGTAGCTTGGTCGTCAATGATGATTAGAGCAGAAGAGCTGACTCCCCTGTCCTGCAGATACGACTTTGACACGCTCGACCAGGTTCCCGAGGACGCGCTCGTCGTCTTCTGCGTAGCTACCTACGGAGAGGGAGAGCCCACCGACAACGCCGTTGCTCTCATGGACTTCCTTCGTCAGGACGACCTCGCCTTCTCCAACGGCGGCGACAGGCTCGAGAACCTGCACTATGTCGTCTTCTCGCGTAAGTCCCTCCTCTGCCACATCACTCGCTCGTTCGCTCGACTTCTGAAGCTGATCTCAACTCGTACATCTCCATACAGTCGGCAACTCGACCTACGAGCACTTCTGCGCCATTGGCCGCATCATCGACGAGCGCCTTTCCTCCCTCGGAGCCAAGCGCGTCGGCGAGCGTGGTGAGGGAGACGATGACAAGAGCATGGAGGAGGACTACCTCGCGTGGAAGGACGGCATGTGGGATTCGGTCCAGAAGGAGCTCGGCTGGGAGGAGGGAGCCGGAGGAGACGTCGCCGATTTTGAGGTCGCCGAGCTTTCCACCGTCGACGAGGCCAAGCTCTTCCTCGGAGAGCTCTCGCAGCGCGCCCTCACCGGCACTCGCGGTGTCTACGACGCCAAGAACCCCTACGCCGCCCCTCTCATCCAGTCGCGCGAGCTCTTCGAGGACGGAGAGCGCAACTGCATCTTCGCCGAGTTCGACATCGCCGACTCGGGCATTCGCTACCAGACGGGTGACCACGTCGGAGTGTGGCCTCTCAACCCCGATCTCGAGGTCGAGCGCTTCCTTCGCATCCTCAACTTGACCGACAAGCGCGATCAGCCCATCGACGTCAAGTCGCTCGATCCCGCCCTCGCCAAGGTCCCCTTCCCCGTTCCCACCACCTACGACACCGTCCTTCGTCACTACCTCGACATTTCGGCCCACGCCTCGCGTCAAACCGTCGGCTCGTTCGCCAAGTTCGCCCCCTCCGACTCGGCGCGCCAGATGCTCGAGAAGCTCGGCACGGACAAGGAGTACTTCCACTCGACTGTCGGCGAGAAGTGCCTCAAGATCTCCGAGGTCCTCGCCCTCGCTGCTGGTGACTCGCTCAGTTCGGACCCCTCCAACACCAACTACACCGTTTGGAACATCCCCTTCGACCGCATCATCTCGGGCGTTCACCGTCTCCAGCCTCGCTACTACTCGATCTCGTCCTCGCCCAAGCTTCACCCTACCTCCATCCACGTCACCGCCGTCGTCCTCAAGTACGAGCCTCAACCCGGCGCCAACCACGTGTACGGAGTTGGGACGAACTACCTTCTCAACCTCAAGACGGCCGCGGCGCAGGGCGTCAAGGGTCTTCGCGAGGAGGGTGCTCCCGTCTACCGCATCGAGGGACCTCGCAACAAGTACAAGAAGGGCGAGCAGTTCTGCGCTCCCATTCACGTCAGGAGGTCCAACTTCCGCCTCCCTACGAGCCCCAAGATCCCCATCATCATGATCGGTCCCGGTACTGTGAGTTTGTTGTCTCGTGATCTCGCCGTAAAGCTACGGGCTGACTTTGTTACTCTGCCATCTCACAGGGAGTCGCACCTTTCCGCGCCTTCGTCCAGGAGCGAGTCGCCCTCGCTCGCAAGGCCAAGGAGAAGGATGGACCCGACGCCCTCAAGGACTGGGGCACGATCGACCTCTTCTACGGCTGCCGTCGCTCCGACTGGGACTATCTCTACAAGAACGAGTGGGAGGAGTTCGCCAAGGAGTTGGATGGCAAGTTCCGAATGCACGTCGCTCTCTCGAGGGAGCCGGGACAGAAAAAGGTCTACGTTCAAGAGTTGGTCAAGCAGGAGGCGGCGCACATTGGAGAGGCTTTGGTTGCCAAGAAGGGTTACGCTTACATTTGGTGGGTTTCTCCTTCCCTTCTCCTTCCCCTTCTCCATCTCCTTCTCCTTCTCGCTCGCCGTTTCCCCCCTTCGACCGATCGCTGACCTCTCCTCTTCGACCTCGCTATCAAACAGTGGTGACGCCAAGCACATGGCTCGTGATGTCGAGCATGAGCTCGAGAACATCCTCGGCGCCGCTAAGAACGGAGGTCACGCCGAGGGAGTCAAGGAGCTTAAGCTGCTCAAGGACCGCAACCGTCTCCTCCTCGACGTAGGTCATCTTTCGTTCGCACTTTCACTTGCTGCCGATTGCTAATCTCTTCTCCTTTGCCCCTCGCAGGTCTGGTCGTAAATGCTCGCTGCTCGGCGAAAGGAAAAGATGGCTAACGAGGCGGGCTCTTCTGTTACACCCTGGCTAGACGTATTGTGCCATAGGCTCTATAGGACTTTACTGCAACCTCCCTCATCCATCCCGATTTTCGAGCCGAAAGCCGTCGCGAGCGAATCGGCTTCGCCTCTTTCCAACCAACCTTATCTTCCCTTCTCGTCGCTAGGGATGGTCGCCTCGCTTGCGCAGAGGACTCTGCACGCCACCGCTGCTCGGACATCACTACGGATAGCTCGGCCTTGCTCTCGCGCACTTTCGACCCCTTCCTCTTCTTCGCTGCCTCCCCTCGTCGGCACTGCACCCGAATACCAACGGCATCTCATCTTGCACGTCAATCAAGAAGCGAAGGATTGGCCTTCGCACCTCGATTCGACCTCAAAGCTGTACAAGGAGCTCGGAGAGCGCTTCGGAAAGCACCCAGTCCTGAGCAAGTCGGGCTTTGGAGTCAGCGATGCGGGAACGAGGCAGCAGGGGGACAAGCCAGAGAAGTGGGACAGCTCAAGACCGCGCTTCGAAGAGCCAGTTGAGGGCAAAGAGCAGGAAAGGTGAGCTGGCAGCGGCGACGAGCGAGAGACGCAGGCTAATCTCGGCTCTCTCTACAGCTACACCGCTACACTCTACCCCGACTTCATACCCGTACCGCCATTATCCCTATCTACCCTCTCCTCTTTCGAAGACTTCTTCCTCGCCCTTCCGTCGCCATCAGCTCTCTCCCCTCGGCCTTCTTCTACGCCTCCTCGGGCTGATATCTACGTTTGCACCCACGGGGCTCGCGACTGTCGATGTGCGGATCTAGGCGAGCCGCTGTATCAAGCGTTGGTCAAGGAGGCCAAGCGCAGAAGGCTAGGAGGCGAGATGGGCGACCCCGAGGCGCAGGAGGGAATTCGGATCGCTCGAGTAGCTCATATCGGAGGTCACAAGTGGGCCGGAAATGCTCTTGTGTACCGTCAAGATGGGAGGAGTGACTGGTGAGCTGCCGCGGTCCTCTCCTGTCGACAAAAGGGAATCGCTGACTCGGCTTCCGACAGGTATGGCCTTCTCCGCGCCGAGGACGCTGGAGAGCTTCTGGACCACGCCATCGCTACCGACTCGAAGCCATGGTGGTCTCGGTGGAGAGGACGACTCGGCATGAGCTCGGAAGCGGTCAAGGATGCCTACCTCGAGGGCACGATCGGCGGGTCGGCGATGAGGAAGCGCAAGGAGAAGGCTCGCAACGCCCTAGGAGACCCTGTACAGCTCATCTTCAGAAGTTGGGATAACGTGGAAGAGTACAAGGTGACGGGATACGAGGGCGAGACGGTCATGGTGAGTTTGACCTTCTCATCGCCGAGCTTTCTCGGCTGACCTTCGCCCTCGCGCAGGAAACGGCCAAGCGCCACGACCTTCCTTCCATCTTAGCGACGTGCGGTGGGCACTGCGAGTGCGCCACTTGCCATGTTCATATCGCCCCCATCGAGCCCCCAGCACTTCAACCCAGCGATTCGGGTCGACCTCTCGCGGCGATCCCTCAGGAAGCCCCTGCGCCGGAGATGACGGACGAGGAGGACGAGCAATTGGAGTTCACAATGGAAGCAGATGACAACTCGAGGTTGGGATGCCAGATTCCGGTGACGAAGGAACTGGGAGAGTGGATCGCAGGAGGAGGGAGGATTCAGCTGCCGAGGTATTGAGTCGGTAGAGGGTGGACTTCTGAGCTCGGTAGATAGCATGTTCATTGTTTAGAACTCCTTTCGAGAAATACACCTCATCATCTCGTCTCTTCGCTGAACCTCCGACCGCGGCGAGTCGGGAGCCCCAGCTCGAGTTGCCGGTCTCCCTCTTGCTCTTCACGTCTCACCTCGTCTTCACGCTCGATGGCACCTCGGCGAGCTTCAGGAGATCTTGCTCCTGCTAGTAGCTCCATTCAAGACGATGTCCTCATCTCCACCGACTTTCAGCCCCGCTTGCGACGGGGAACCAGCGTCTCAACAACCGACTCGCCCTTCTCCTTCACCTCGCTCGCGCCGCCGTCCGCTCGGGTCGTCCAAGAGGCTCAGAAGCTAGAACTCGTGCTTCAGGACAAGGTCGTTGCAGGAGGATCGGCGACGAGAGATTTGTTCGCCGGCCACGCTGCTCACGTTAGGAATGACCCTATCGAGGTGGGTCCCCGAGAGCGGGCAGCAGGGCAGCAGGATGTAGTGTTGAGCTAACTCTCCCGCTCCCCTCCGTGCTGTCCTCGCCTTGGATTCCTCCTCGGGAACAGTTCTCAAAGCAGCTGTCGCTTTGGGCGTCCGGGACGGGATGGAGGAGCTACACCGAGTACATTGGAGGACGAATTATGTACGAGGGATACTCGTTGAAGCAAATAAAAGCTATTACCGAGTCGCCTCAAGGTGCGTAGGAGCCTTCGCCGACTCGCCGAGCTCCCTTTCGCTGACCTCCCGACTCCTTTCGCAGTCACGGCCAAAATTCGCCAGCTATCCGAGGAACGTCTGGAAGCTCTTCACCTGCCTCCAGAGATTGACCGGCAGGAGAAGCTTGCCTCGCTCGAGCGGCAGCTTCGCGAGGTTGTGCTCGAGGTCGCCGACGGTTTGGTCGCCAAGATGGACAGCGTTCGCTTCCTTCGCTTCTTCGGCGCCAGCGTCAACAACATCCTCGTCCGCATGTACGACCAAGGCATCCACATCTCGTTACCCGAGTACGCCGCCTTCCGAGAGGTCGCTGTGGAGGCGGCGAAGCGGAAGCAATCGCTCTTGATCCTCCCATGCCACAAGAGTCACATTGACTATTTGACGATGTCCTGTGAGTGATACAGCTCTTCACAGTCTCCTCTCCCTTTCTCCTTTCGACGCTCAACTCCCCCAGTGACGAGCAAGCTGCCTCGACCGATCCTCTCGCTGACTCGCTCTCCATTCGCAGGGCTCTTCTTCCGCTGCGGCCTTTCGCTCCCTCATATCGTTGCTGGCGCCAACCTCAACATGCCCATCCTCGGCTCGTGGCTTCAGAAATGCGGCGCATTCTTCATTCGACGATCGTTCGGCGACGATGCTTTGTATCCCGTCGTCGTGAAGGAGTACATCGAGCAACTTGTCGAGCAAGGAATGAACATTGAGTGCTTCATCGAGTGTGTCCTGATTATTCTCGTCTGCCGGAAGAAAGCTGATCTAAGTCGTCGGTAGGGGAGGACGTTCAAGAACGGGCAAGTTGCTCCCGCCAAAGCTCGGCATCCTCAAGTACGTGGTCGAGGCGCTTCAAAACGGACGAACCGACGATGTATGGATCGCACCGGTATCTGTGCAGTACGACAAGGTTCGTCTTCAGCTCGTTGCTTTTTCGTCGCTTCGTCGCTTCTTCGCCGACGCCGAGACTCACCCCCGCCCTCGCCTTGCACTCGCCCCCGCTCTCCATGAACTTGCACCGTGTCATCGTTAGGTCATCGAAACGGAGTCCTACGTCAACGAGCTACTCGGAAATCCCAAGGAGAAGGAGACATTGACCGGGCTCCTGCTCAACACCAGGGTCATCCAGCTCCAACTCGGCCGTATCGACGTTCGCTTCAAGAAACCCTACTCGCTCAAGGAATGGCTCAACAAGCAGACCGACCGTCGGGAAATCAAGCTCTCCAACAGCACCAACCCTCCTCTGGACCGGAGGACGGAGCAGGCCAAGCTCCTTCGAGCGCTCGGCTACCAAGTCCTCGCCGACATCAACAGCGCGGCGGTCATCATGCCCGCAGGACTTGTTGGCGCCGTCATGCTCACCATTCGAGGTCGAGGAGTCGGGAAGCAGGAGCTCGTAGAGCGAGTCGGCTGGCTTCGCTCGACGATTGAAGCCCGAGGTGGACGAGTCGCCGACTTTGCTGGGATGGATCTCGAGTCGGTGGTGGATAGGTGAGTTTCATTCGTCCTTTATAAAACCCTCTGTGGCGATGGGACTCTCGAGATCGACACCGAAGCGACTCGGGAACGATGCTGACCTCTTCTTGTTCATCTCGCGCAGGGCGCTGGTCGTCCTCAAGGATCTCATCGGCGAGCACAAGGGGCTCATCGAGCCGACCTACTATCCCGCCAATCGCTTCGAACTATCCTTTTACCGTAACCAGGTCATCCACCTCTTTGTTTCGGAGAGCATGCTCTGCGCGGCTCTGTAAGCTCTTCCCCTCAGTCTGAATAGCAACGTTGCTCGGCGCACTGACCTTGACTCCTACTTCTCCTATAGCTACACACACGTCAAGGCTGGGGGAGCAGCACCTTCGCAGCGGATGCCGACGAAGGACGTCCTCGCCGAGCTTCACTTCCTCTCACGTCTGCTCCAACACGAGTTTGTCTACGGAACCGAGGGCCTCGAAGCCAACGCCGCCGCTACTATCGCCCAATTGGAGCGCGACGAGGTCATCCTCATCGAGGGTGACCTGTTGGGACTCTCGCCCAAGGAGCGCGCTTCGGGACGTGAGTGACGACTTTCTGCTGCTCTTGAGGTGCGAAGCTGACTTGCTTCTCCACCAGGTAACAACTACGACTTCTACTGTTTCCTCCTTTGGCCCTTCATCGAAACCTACTGGCTCGCCGCCGTCTCGCTCTTCGCCCTCACTCCGCTCGAGGCGCCGCCCAACTCGACCGACAACGTCGCCTGGTTCGCTGAGAAGGAGTTCCACAAGAGCGCACAGCTTCTCGGCAAGAATGCGCACTTCCAGGGCGACATCTCATACCTCGAAGCCATCAACCAAGGTGAGCTGTGCTCCACTCGCTCGCTTCCTCGGTCGACGCTGACGCCCGCTTCTTCCTTCGCAGCCACGCTCGCCAACGCCTTCCAACGCATCGTGGATCTCGGAGTCATCATCACTCGTCGCTCATCGCCCTCGGCTGGCAAGTCGATCCCCATCATGGCCCTGCACCCCAAGTGGGTCCCCGAGCGACTGCCGAACGGTCAAATCGCTCCTCACGGTCGTCTTTGGGACTTCCTCTCGCATCTGGGCGCGTTCCGCCGCGAAGGTACGTTTCGACTTTTGTCTTCTCGTGATGAGAGAACGCTAGCTGACCGCTCTGGCGTGCAGGCAAGAATCGACGCGATTCGGCGACCGTTTCAACGAGGATGTTCCGACACTGCTCGGCTATTGCGCCTCCCATCGTCGAGTGGGGTCCCTTCACTGCTACGGAAGCTCTGAGCGATTTTTGGAAGACCAAGCCCCAGCTGTAGGGGGCGGGCACGCCAAAGTTCGGCTCGAGCCTTCGCAGCAGGACAAAGGTCGACGTCGTTCAATGAGGTCGAAGTGTAGAATATGTGGAGAGGGAGATGAGACCGAGCTAGAAATATCAGTGCTGTTGTACATGGGAGCGGATTGTATGGAGGAAGGTTCTCATTGAGGCCTCGCTGCGAAGCGCTCCGGCTCGTCGAGATGGGCCAAGTGCAGCTTGCCCTTGGCTTCTTCCCCTTCGCCATCACCACTTGTACTCGACTACACCTTCACTTTACAGCGCTTCTCGGACTAGCGCGTGCTCTTCCATTCGCCTGCAACACCCTTCAGCAACCTCCTACAGGCTCCACTCGACCCGGGCGCGCCATCCTTGCGTCAACTCGCTCTTCTGAGCTGCCTTTGCCATGTCGTCTTCCATCTACCGACCAGCACGGAATCCTTACGCCAAGCTGGTCGTCATCCTCACTACTGCCATCCCTCAGATCGCTCGCGTAGGAGCGGCGCCCCTCGTGTTTGACGCCATGGGCCATCACCAAGCGCCGCCAGGCTCTGAAGGTGTGTAGGCGAGCTCGGGCCATCCGGGGACGTCGCTGACACTCATGTATACTTAGACTTCTACTTCAAGCTCGGTTTCGCTGCCGTGCTCGTCATTCTCGGTGGCATCTTCGCTGGCTTGACCCTCGGGTTGATGGGACTCGACATGGTCAACCTGCAGGTTCTCAGCACCTCTTCACCCGAGGAGCAGGAACGCAAGGATGCCGTCAAGGTTATGCGGCTGCTCGAGCGTGGCCGTCACTGGGTCCTCGTCGTCCTCTTGCTCTCGAACGTTGTCGTCAACGAGGTGAGCAGCCCATTTCGAGTTATCTCGGCTTTCTCTTGCTGACCGAGAGTTTTCTTTTACGTATTGCACTACAGTCCCTTCGTGAGTCTGTCTCCCTTCACCTTTACATCCCTTCACACCTCATTCCCGTCGCCCACCGCAGCTATCTTCCTCGATTCGGTCCTCGGTGGAGGTATTGGCGCCGTTGTAGTCTCTACGGCCGCCATTGTGATCTTCGGCGAGGTGATTCCCCAGGCTTTGTGTGCAAGATACGGTCTGCGCATCGGCGCGTGGGCTGCACCCTTCGTTTGGGCTCTGGTGAGTGTTCCGATGTCCTTCCCGCCCCTCCGCCTCGCTCGCAAGGCTTTCGCACATTCGCGGTTATGAAGCCATCTTCAGTCGAGTGAGACTAACCTCTCTCCCCGCGCAGATGCTCATCGAGTTCCCCATCGCCTGGCCCATCGCCAAGTTGCTCGACTACCTCCTCGGCGAGTCGCATGGAACGCTTTACAAGAAGGCCGAGCTCAAGACGTTCGTTGGATTGCACCGACGTGAGCTTCTCTTTGCGCTGTCGTCTCAGAGAGTAAGATACTCACTTTCCTCACCTTCACTTGCAGAGATCGGCGGTGAAACCCTCAACGAGGACGAGGTAACCATCATCTCCTCGGTGCTCGAGCTCGCCGAGAAGTCCGTCTCGTCCATCATGACCGGTCTCGAAGACACCTACACCCTTCCCGCCGATGCCGTTCTCGACCAGGACACCGTCGACCAGATCCTCGCCCTCGGTCACAGTCGCATCCCCATCCACACGCCCGAAGACGCTACCGATTTCATGGGAATGCTCATCGTCAAGAAGCTCATCTCTTACGACCCTTCTCAAGCTCAGTGAGTGTTCCAAGACTTGCGAGTGCTCCCAGCAGCCTCACTGATGCCCTTCTCTTGCAGACCTCTGGGCTCCTTCCCTCTCTCCGTTCTCCCTGAGACTGGACCTGACTCCACTTGCCTTGACGCTCTCAATTACGTGTGTTGAATTTTCACCTCGTCCTCGCTCTCCCCAGCTGATCTTTTCGCCTCGTCTCCAGTTCCAGCAGGGTCGTTCGCACATTTTGCTCGTCTCGAACGTGAGTGGGTGCCGCGCTCCCCGCTGCCGCGCATTCGTTGACCTTCCCCTTCCTCCTCAGACTCCCGGTGTCGCTGGTGGAGCCATTGGAGTGGTCACGCTCGAGGATGTCATTGAGGAGATGATCGGCGAGGAGATTGTCGACGAGACGGTGCGCCGCGACTCGCTCGCTAGCCTATCGCGCTCGCTGCTGACCTTCTCTGATGCGTTGCAGGACCTGTATGTCGACCTCAACAACAAAATCAAGGTCGTTCGCGGTCCCAGCAAGAGGGTCGCCACGGGCAAGGCTCTCGCCCCTCTCATCGCTGGTGCGTTGCTCCTTCTTTCCCTTGTCTACTCTTGGCCAATCCCTCTAACCTCGCTCTCCTCCACTTCTCCTATTCAAGGCGTCATCGAGCGTCGGCACGCTCGTCGCCAGAACACGGTCGACTATGGATCAGGAAACGTCGCCGCTGTCGCCTTCGACAAGGTCAAGCTTCGCAACGGCAAGACTCCGGACCGTCGGAAGGCCGTCGTTGGCGACACTACGCCTCGACCAGAACAGCACAGGACCTTCTCGGCCGAGCCCGAGAGCATCACCGAGGGCGAGAGGAAACCGTTGCTCGAGAGGAGCAGTACCAGCGACGTATAGCACACGTGTCGGAGTTTGCTCGCGGTCGAAATGAAGAGCCTAATCTTTCTTGAACCCCCGAGTGGGCTCAAGGCTGGCGAGGACGAGGTCTGCTCAATTCTCGGCTCTTGACTTTCGACACTCGGCTCTCGACGCTCGACGGGCTCGTTGAAGCGAAGAGAGAACTATGAGTGCAGCCCAGTATCAAGCTAACGAGGTCGGTGTATCTTCTGTGGAGGAGGGAGGGTCGACCTCGTCAGCTCTTGAGACCTTGATACGACCTCTTCGTCGAGAGCTCACCAAGACTTCGAAGGAGCGTTCTCGACGACCCACCTCGCAAAGGCATCGCGAGCGTTGAGCATGGCGGGAGCGGCCCAAGGGAGGAATTGACTCGAGATGATGCCTCCCAAGCCTTGCTCGATGTCGACGAAGTAGTACCTTTTGGCGAGGAAAGGGAAGAGTTAGCTTTCGGCGCCGAGCTGCAAAACGCGGAGGCTGAGCTCACGTGTTGGCGACGCCCGACCAAGAGAGAGTTCCGGCCTTGAGTCCGGTGGAGGACTATGAGAGGGGAAGAGGTCAGCACACAGACTCGTCGAAAGGAGCGCCGAAAACTCACCTCATCCCTCAGCACGGTGGCTTGCAACAAGCTCCAACCGAGACCCTTCTTGCCATCCTCGCTCTTGTACTTGACCCAATAATCCAAATCTCCCGCCATCGCCTTGTTCTTGCTCGTCACCATCGGGCCTTGAGGCACTTCGAGCGAGCTGATGGCCAAATCGTCGCGCGAAGCCTGCTCCCAAAGCTCGAGGGAGAGCAAGGGCTTCTCGGTCGAAGAGGGCGCCGAGCGGTGAAGGAACGCTTGAAGGAACTTGGAGTACGAAGGGAGAGTGCCCCAGAGCGGTCCCTGCATGAAGGGAGCGTGACCCTTCAGCGCTTCTCCTTCGTACTGGGGCGTGTCGAGAGGGAAGGGGAGGGGAGAGAAGGTGCCGCTCGTAGAGCCGCGGGAGGAAAGGTGAACGATTTTGGCGTCCATTTCGGGGGTGCGGAAGAGGTCGAGGGTGTCGGCTTCGATATGAAGAGGGTCGAGGAGGAGGTCGCGGAAAGCTTGACGAACCGAGGTGCCGTGAAGGCGCGAGATGAAGAGGGCGAGGTACTCGACGGTAGCTGTGAAATAAAGAGCAGTCAGCATACCACCCTGAAAACTTTAGGGTCGCCGCGACAGGCGAAGAGCACTCACTTCCATAGCTGCGCCGAGCAAAGGAGACGTCAGCGGGCGGTTCAAGAGCTACTGAGCTGCTCGATTGGGACTCACCTCCACTGGGTTCCCGACTCAAAGCTACGAGGAACATTTACGAGGTCGAAGGAGCCGGAGAAGAAGGAGCCAGGCGCCTTCTTCTCTTGCTCGTTATGCTGGGAGAAAGGGCGAGAGGTCAGCTCGGCACGGCTGACGGGAAAAATGGAGCAACTCACGAGCCAAAACGCTTCCTCATTGGTGAAAGCGACGCAGTGTCCCGTCGTATGGGTGAGGATGTGGCGCAGAGTGCTGCAGGAGAAGGAGGAGAGAGATCAGCTTCCTTCTCGCTCGGCGTGGCTCAGTAACCTCACTCACATGCCCTCCTTCGCCTCCTTGGATTTCCAGTCTCCCTTCTCATTCTTCCCATCAAAGATCTGCCAAACCTGCGAACCCTCCCATCCCTTTCCAAGCTCTGGTACGACCTTGACGAGTTGCTCGTGCGAATCCAAGTCGATTTGGTGCTTCTCCGCGAGCTGTAGGGTGACGAAGGAAACGGCCGCTTTGGAAGCACTCGCCAGCCAGAAGATCGAGTCGACGGTCATCGGCTGCGAAGTGCTCGTCGAGTCTTTGTTGCCCGCCGCTGCTGAGGCGAAGATGCCAGCGCGGTCGAAGGCGACGGCGACGAGGCCAGGGGCGGTTCCCTGCGAGACAAGTTCACTGAGAAGAGTTTTGAGCTTGTTCGAGCTGTTGTTCGAGTCGGAAGTCATGGCGAAGATGTGGAAAGAAGTCAAGAAGCGGACGGCCGAGTCCGCGCTCGTATCACTCGGCTGAGGGAAGCTCGGCTCGCTCGCAGGCCCTCCAAAAGGATAACGAGCGGTACAATAGCTATTACAGGCTGCGATGAAGCCCCATCGCGCTGTACCAGGCGAGCCCAACGAACGAGCGCCGAAGCCGAGGCTCGGACTGAGCCGCGATGCTGTACTGCGAAGCGTCAAAGGTCCGAAGGGCCTTTCTGTGGGTTAGCGAGCCCTCTGGTAGCTGAGAGAGAAGGTCTGAGATCTCTTTGAGTGGGAGCAGTCAACGCAGGACGGCCGCCGAACCGACCCTCCCGCCCGGGCCCAGTAGCTCGTCCTTTGCCCTTGAAGGGACTTGTCGAGCTGTCTGGAATCAGCTGGAAGCTTGTCTGTAGGTCCAGTCCGTCTCGATTGGGGATGAAGCTGCACGAGAACCGCGAGCGGCGTCAGCTCAAACCCTCCAGCCGAGTGCCGCTCCTTCCAGCTCGACTCACCGATCTCCGTACACCTTGCGCTTGGTCGGTGAGCCCGGTGCACTCGAAGCTGCTCCTCCCCTGCTGCCACTGGCGCTACCGCTACCGCTGGCAATTGGGAAGGCGGCGTCGAGGGTCATCTTGAGCGTCGTCCTCGAGCTAGACGAGCTCGGGGCGAGGCTGGGCCGAGTTGGACTGGCGCCTGAGCCTGATGCCGACATGCTCGACAGCGACGAAGCGCTCTGCACCCTCCTAAAGAAGTCCGAGTCGGGCATTCGTCGTTTCGAGAGCGGGTTCGAGCTGAGCTGTTGGCGACCGGAGGAGGAGGATGCTGACGTGGTGTAGCAGGGGCTGTAGGGTCGTATATTGTTACTGCTGTCGGTAAATCGGAGTAAAGGCCAGACAAAGCCTTGAAGCGAGACGAGGCGAAGGCGAGTTGAACGAAGCGGGGAGAGGTGTAAGGCGAGAGAGGTGTTCGTGAGCTGTAGGGTGTTACTCTGCTCTGGGCAATAGAGCGAGTCCCTTCGCCTGTACTTTGATACAACCGGCGAGACGGGCGAGGAATTGGCAAGAGCGAGAGCTTCAAATCGCCGTTCGGTTCGCTTGTTCCAGCTTCCAACGATTCGAATTGCGCTTCTTCGCTTCCTACCTCATTCTTGCTTCGGGGTCAGTCGACTTTAACGCAGCGGCTGCTGCTCTCCTACAGAGCATGGCCAAGGACAAGCAGCCAGCGGGATCAGCGCCAGACGCTCCGCCCTTCGCTCGTTCCTCTCCAAGTTCAGCTCTCTCCGCGTTGGTCGCGCTCGCTCTCATCGCCAAGCTCAGCAAGCTGCAAGCCGACTTGCTTCGTCCTTTGTTCTCCAGTAGCGACTCTCTCGTCACGTCGGCGCTCTTCCCGCTCCTCGCCCTGCCTTTTGCCTCTCTCCTCCGCCTCTGCACCTCAAGATTAGGTCGATTCGAATGGTCGAGCTATTGGATGCTCATTGGGATCAGCTTCCTACTTTCCGAGGAGCTGCTACGATTGGGACCCGTCTCATTCATGCAGCTCGGCGCCGACCGAGGACGGTGGACGGCTGCTCTGGCGTTGAGAGGACCTACGCTGGCCATCACAGCTGCTTGGATGGCGAGTGATTG
>JACWFO010000070.1:0-94998 GCA_019775505.1 Leucosporidium yakuticum | reverse complement strand
ATTCCCTCCTTGTCCTGGATCTTGGCCTTGACCTGTACGATACAAAGAGAACTCAGTCAGTCCCTACTCTGCAGCAGAACCCGCTCGTTCGCCTCCCATTCTTCCCCTTCCCCGCACGGACACCTGCTGAGTGACTCTCGACCTCCAAGACTCACGTTGTCGATGGTATCCGAGGACTCGACCTCAAGAGTGATGGTCTTTCCCGTGAGAGCTGTAGATGAACAGAGACGATGGTCAGCTGCAGTCCTGTAGCCTTGCTAACCTGCTCCGAGCCCGCCACCTCCCCGCGCTTGGGGGCCTGTCTGGTGACAAACACCAGTCGTGGGTCGTCTCGCTGAGGGCGTAGGAGGCTACAGAAGCAGTCGACTCACTCTTGACAAAGATCTGCATGGTCTGTAGTAGAGGTGAGAGGTCAGCGAGAAGCTCCTAGTGCAGTGCAGCAGGGTTTGAGCGTGGTGGCGTTGTCACCAGCGCACGTTATCGCCCTGCAAGGGAGTGGGGGGAAGACTGACCTTGGTAGTAGTGTTGTAGGGGAGTAGAAGGGGGTGTGCTGGAGGTGTGTAGGCGAGTAGAGCGAGAAGAGAATCGAGAGACGAAAGAGTCTTCGAGACGAGTGAAGGGAAGGAAGGAGAGAGAGCCTCGGGTCGATTTCGCCCAAGTCATCGCCTCAGCCAGCTCGGGCGGCGCCTCCTTTGGCCTCCGACTCTTTCCTCGACCTTCTGTCAGAGTTTTTCAATCGTCTTCAAATCGTTTCAGAATGCACCTGTAGCCCTTCAGAGCACCTACCCGCCCTTCCTGCACCTCACCTCGGCCTCGCCCCTTCGCCATCGTCGCCGCTCGGCGCGCCAGCCCCTTCTTCGCTTTTTGAAAGAGAATGCAGCTTCTTGAGGGGTTGAAAAGCCTTCCATGAGCACATTGCTGGTACTGAGATTCACGAGCAGTCGTCTGCACCCTCGCTCGGCTCTGCAAAGCCCTCTGTTCGCCGTTCGCTGCGCCACAGCTCGGTCTCGCAGGCGTTGACGGCGCCTCTGCAGCAGTGCAGCAAGCTCGGAGCCTTCCCTTTTCGACTTTTGATACGCTTCGCATGCGTGCTAAGCCCGAGCCGCTGGCCGTAACGTCGTCAGACGCATTTGACGGACTTGGGCGCTCGTTCGCCGAGAAAGCGAAGGGGAAGAAAGCTGGCCTTGCTACTGAAGATGTTCTGAGAAATCCATTACCAGCGCGTGTAGTAGTAGTACAGGTTATCGATATGCGAACTGATCTAAGCCGTGCCCAGCCTGCTCGTTCGTCTTCTCAAACCGACTCGGCGATAGCAGCCTCCTTCTCGTCGACCTTGAGATCGTGGGAGGTCGACAGCGTAGAGTGATCGGGGAGGCAGAAGGAAGGGAATGTGAAGAGGAAGACTCCCTGGCAGAGAACCTGTCGTCGAGCGTGAAGAGGGTCAGCGGGGAGCTTGAGCGAGGCGGGAGGGAAGGAAGGGAGCGGCAAGCTCACCATGGGAATGGTGTCGAGGCCCCAAAAGAAGGGTTGGTGAGTGATGAGGTAGCCGGTCCATCCTTGAGCGAGCTCGACTACACGGTAGATGCAACTGCAGCGACGATGGCAGGGGAGATCAGGGGGAAGCGCCGAACGAAGAGACGAGTGAAGCAAGAGCGAGGGGAGGAGCGAGAGAAGGAGGAGAAACGGTTAGAACTGCTCGTACTTCCAAATCATCGTGCCCAGCTCACCGAACGAGGATCCAAACCGACGCCCAAGTGAGGCCGAAGGTGAGGAGACCGATCCGACCCTTGGCTACGTTCTTCTTAGCACAGTGAGCCGGGTCCTGCTTCGCCCTGCGAGTAGTCGGAAGAGTGATGAGCTACTACTCGAGGCGAGAGTGGACAACGGCGGGCTCACCTGTAGTAGAAATGAAGGCCGAGGCAGCAGAAGACAATCATCGCGGCGAGCTGGATCGCGATCCCTGCCACCATGATATTGGTGCCGCTGCGATGATACAGAGTTAGTATAAGGCTCTTTGTACGACTACGGAGGGGGAAGACTAACGTGGAAGACTCCTTGTCATCCTGAAGAGCGAGCGCTGCCATGGCGCCTCCGACGGCCTGCACGACGATGGCGAGGAGGTCGGCCAAGCAGAAGATCTGTGGGAATAGAGTCAGCTGATTGGTCCGTTCGGAAGGGAAAGGAGATGGAGTGATGCGACCCAGGCAAGGAAGAAGGGGAAAGGAGGAAGTCGGCAAGCTCACCCAGAGGTAGAGAGACGGCTTAAGCAGCGAGTACTGGACGTTGGGGTCGATGGCGCGAATGAGCATGCCGAGAACGCCATATACGGTAGCCGAGTAGAAGCAGGGTGCGAGAATGAGGCTGTTGGAGAGCGCCAGAGGGAGTGAGCGGAAATTCGGCGATGGCTCCGAAGCGGTCAAACTCACCAGCATTGCTGAATGAGGAAGGCGTTGAGGGAATAGACGTTCTTGGCACTCCATAAACGACCAGCCTGTTGAGGTGGAGTCTCGTCAGCCATCGTACAGCGACCTCGGTGCACTCCTCCTTCGCACTCACCCAGCCGATCACTTGTCCGAGACCACCGATACAGAGCACGGAGAGCCACCAGATCCTAGATCGCACTACGTAGCCTGCTTGAATCAGACTGATGAGGCTGAAGAGGACGATGAAGATGATGGCGGCGGCTGGGAAGCGATGCGAAGGATCTCGATCAGCGGGAGGCCAAGAGCGAGAGAAAGGGGAAAGAGCAAGTACGAAGTGATGGGTTGTAGCCGTAGATGTTGAAGGTGAGATCACTGCTGCTGCTCGAGGCGGAGTCCTGGCTGGCGAGTGGGAAGAAGGGAGCAAGGAGGCCGAAGGAGGAGAGGGAGAGATCAGCCTGTAGTCCTGCGCCTTGTAGTGCTCCTTCCTGCACGTTCTACAACGAGTCCAAGCAGCCCTACATACCTCGACATGCTCGCTCTAGTCCTGCAGACCTCTGTTGGTCGACACTGCTTTCAGGAAGCAAGCCATGCGTTTCGTTCGGGCGAGAAATCGAGGCGGACGAGCAGCCCGAGCCCGAACTCGGGTCGCCATGACGGCAGAGGATTGATCTCCAAGAGCTTGGAGGGAGCAGCCCGTTCCCGTTAAAGTTCCAGAGAGGCGATGCTGAAGTGTCAGAGAAGTTGTAGCCTTCGCACCCGACGCCGCGAAGAAGGGAGGAGGTCTCGCCCTCGTCGCCTTCGCGGCTTTGACTCCACCTTCGAAGCACTTCCTCGACTCGCTCGCAGGCCACCCAGGACTAGCTTAGCAGCTCTCTCCTGATCACCTACATCTGCTCAGCATGTCCACTTTCGGTACCCTCTTCCGCGTAACGACCTACGGCGAGTCCCACTGCGCCAGCGTCGGCTGCATCGTCGATGGATGCCCTCCTGTAGGTCAACCTCGCCTCGAGCAGGGAGCTGTAGTATGTGGGACTGCTCCCTAGCATTCTACAGCCCCTGCTCTGCTACCTTCGCTGTTTCTCAACAGTCAGACGAGCTGACCTTCGCCCGCTTCTCGTCTCGCAGGGAATGCCCCTCGCCAACTCGGACCTTCAGCCTCAGCTCACCCGCCGTCGCCCTGGACAAAGCAACCTCACCACCCCTGTACGCTGCCTCGTTTACTCCCCTACAGCGCCTTCGAGCTCATCTTGTTTTTTTCGACGGTGACCTTCTTGCAGCGTAACGAGGCCGATGAGTGCGCTCTGCAGTCGGGTGTTGAGGCTGGAGTGACTCTTGGTACTCCCATTGGTCTCCTCGTTCGCAACAAGGACCAGCGTCCTCACGATTACACCGAGACGGACCACTACCCTCGCCCCAGTCACGCCGACTGGACTTACCTGCTCAAGTACGGCATCAAGGCTAGCAGTGGAGGAGGAAGGAGTAGTGCTAGGGAGACTATCGGTATGTCTCTTCGCTTCCCGCTCTCTATCGACGCTCGCTGACCGTTTCGCTCTCCTTCGCACGTCTCAGGCCGTGTCGCCGCTGGTGCCATCGCTGAGCGCTACCTCAAGCTTGCTTACGGTGTCGAGATTGTCGGATTCGTTTCGTCAGTCGGCAAGATTCACATGCCCCAGAGCGCCGAGGATGAGGACGTCGACGACGAGAACTACCTCAACCTCCTCCGAGGCATCACTCGCGAGAAGGTCGACGAGAACCTCATCCGTTGCCCTCACGAGGAGACCGCCAAGCTGATGGAGCAGGTATGTATTGACTTGTTCTAGCGTGCCCCGATCCAGTCTGACCCTTTTCTCCATTGACAGCGAGTCCTCGAGGCCAAGGAGGCCAACGACTCCATCGGAGGAACCGTCACCTGCGTGATTCGCAAGTCTCCCATCGGACTCGGCGAGCCCGTCTTTGACAAGCTCGAGGCTCTCCTCGCCCACGCCATGCTCTCCATCCCCGCCACCAAGGGCTTCGAGATTGGATCGGGCTTCAAGGGAACCGAGGTCGCTGGATCCAAGCACAACGATGCCTTCATCAAGAAGGAGAATGGAGAGCTCGGAACCAAGACCAACAGGAGTGGAGGAATCCAGGGTGGTATCAGCAACGGCGAGGACATCTACTTCAAGTGATTCTCTCGCTCTCCTTTCGCCGCCGAGCCGAAGCTGACCTCGTTTGTCTTTGCAGGGTCGCCTTCAAGTCGCCGGCAACAATATCGCAGGAGCAGTCGACCGCCAAGTACGATGGAGAGAGCGGAGTCCTCTCCACTCGTGGTCGCCACGACCCCTGCGTTGTCCCTCGGTTCGTCTTTACACGCTCGACTTTCTTACTCCTCGCTGACGCTCTCGCCTCACAGCGCCGTCCCCATCGTCGAGGCCATGGCCGCCCTCGTCATCATGGAGTGGGTTTTCGCGCTTCCTTCCATTCCCTCCCGCGCTGACCCTCTTCGCCTTCGCAGCGCCGTCCTCATCCAAAACTCTCGCCGCGCCGCCGCCGCCTCCCTTCCCCCTCTCGCCACTCCTCTTCCCCCTTCCATGTCCCTTCCCACTAAGCAGCAGTACCAGAAGGCCGTAGATGAGCTCGTCAAGGAGTAGAGCATTTAGCAACGAGGTCGCCATTATACCCCTTCTCTTTTCGTCATCTCGAGGGAGAGACGAGAAGCCGAGAGTTCACGAGTATTGAGCTGCTCGCTGAATAGGCGGAGAAGAGGCGACAAAGTATTGATGAATAACAGATATGACCCGAGACTATCCAAAGACCCTACAAACGTGTCGAAGCGTTCCCCTTCTCCAATCCGAACCTCGCTGTACCCTCAGCGCGATTCATGACCATCAAACACAACACCAACCTACACCCTAACACTCAGGCAGTGTACTCGACATGTTCAACCGTCTCCTGCTTGCTCTCGGCCTTCTCGAGCGTCGGCGAAGAGTGGTGGCCGAATTGGTCGGCGGCGGTGGACGAGAACTTGCGAGCTGAGACCTTCTGGCTGAAGAGTACATCGAGCTCTCCAGGAGTGCGACCCTGCGAAGGAGTGAGGTAGGAGAGTCAGCGAGGTTCGAGATAGAGGTGAGGAGCAGCTCGGCGAAGCTTCGATCGGCGAGGTTCGGTCGAAGGCGAGGGTTGACGAAGGCTGCAAGCTCACCTTGGGCTCGGGAACGCGGAAGTAGCACCAAAGGATGCAAAGGGCGCACATACCCGCCCAGAACCATCCCGTCTTGGCTCCAGCGTTGAGAGCTTCGACGTTCAAGAACCTCGGCATGATGAGACTGTTGATGAGTCCGGCGATGTTGTAGGCGTTACGAGCGAGGACGACAGTCTTGGCACGAAGACGAGTGGAGCCGATCTCCGCAACGAGGCAGTAGCAGACGGGGCCGATGGTGATGTCGTAGATGAAGGCTGAGGAAAGAGACAACGCGAGTTAGTGCCGGAGTCAATCGAGATAGGGTGAAGATGACGCGCTCACTGAAGACGAGAAGCATGGATCCGACAGCCCAAACGGCCCCCTGGTTGTGAGGGACGAGTCCGAGGAAGCCTGAGGGGAGCTCGGTGAGGTGAGAACGAGAGAAAGAAGCAAGCGAAGACTCACCAATGATCATGAGGAGAACGAAAAGGATGCTCATGCCTCCGAGATAGATGGTTCGACGTCCGAGGTAGCGCATGAGGAACCACGAGCCGACTGAGGAGAGCGCGAAGTCAGCGCCGAGCCGACCGAGCACGAGAAGGCAGCAATCGAGTAAGCAGCAGATAACTCACCAGTTCCGGTAAGTCCAATCGCGTACTGTCCGATACTCAAGTCAAAAGAGCGATCGACGGAAAACCCAGCTTGTTGAAGGAAGTCTGCGAAAGCGTTCGGGAGGAGGGTCAGCAGCGAAGTCGAAGGCGGAACTCAGCGCGCTCGAGACGCGATAAACGTACAAGTCGAGTCTATCAAAGAAGAGGATTCTTGTCAGCGTGAGTTCGGCGAGGAACCGAGCTCCAAAGACGACTCACAGCCCATGAACGCCGAGCCGGTCCAGTTTTGAACGATCCAAGCTCCGCAGGCAATCTCAGTGCGCCTCAAGTCGACTCCCTTGAAGCAGTCCCAGTAGGAGGTACCCGCGGTAACACTCTTCTCGAAGGCGTCGGTGTGGATCATGAGAGCGACCGAGCCATCCGTCTCGGCTTCGGTCACTTCCTTCGAGTTGGTGAGGCGTTTCATGACCTTGCGAGCGTCGTCGGTACGGCCTTGACGAACGAGCCACCTGTGAAGCGCAAAAAAAGCAATCGGAGGTCAGCTCAGCTCGAGAAGTGGCTGAGAGCAGCGCTAAGAGGGTCAGCGCCGAGCAGTCGACTCACCAGGGGCTCTCGGGCGCCCAAATGCAAGCGATGATGAGAGGAGCGGGCCAAATCCATTGGAGAGCGAAAGGGATCCTGTACGCCCACTCGTCGGTACGGCTCAACAGGCCACGAAGGACACCACTGGCGAGCAGCTGTCCGATAACCCAGCAAGCGTTGACGTAGGAAGTGAGGATGGGACGAAGGGCGGTGGGGCAAACTTCGGCGGCGTAGGCGGTGGTGAGCGTTTGGAAGATTCCCCTGTAGATGTGAGCCGTGTGAGCCTATGCCCAAGACTTGGCGGCGACCTAGGACGCAAGACTCGGCGGCGAAGGAAAGAGAGAACGAAAGCTCACCAGGGAATGCCTGCTCGGTGGAGAGGGTCAGCCAACGGTTGCGCATCCTGATCCTTGTATGAGATGCTCACCTTGCAGGACCTCGCCGATAACGAGGGTGGTGAGGTTCTTGGCGAAGAACGGGATGAAGATGAAGCAAATCATCGCCGAAAGAGAGGCAATCATCGTCTTCCGGTAGCCGAACCGCTCCGAGACGATGCCATTGATGAATAAGCCGATAATCTCGCCCTTTGAAGAGTAGAGTCAGCACAGAGATCACAGCGACGAGCAGTCGACGAGCCCGAGCAGCTTGCTCGGCGGCCGGCGATGATGCTCGAGACCACCAGAAAGTCAAGGGAAAGTAACTCACGCAAAGTGCACCGTTCTGCAGCCCAGTCTGCCACGCAGGGGAGATGTTGTACTTGCCGTCCGGCTGCAAAGTTCCGTAGGCTTTGACGAACTCGGGGTAGCCGAGGAAGGAGCCGAGGAGGACGACGTCTGTGTGAGATAGCAGAGTCAGTCGTGGTGTACTTCGGTGGCCAAAGGAGGAGTCGCCAGCTGGCTGGTAGAGCGCCGAAGGGGGGCACGGAAAGGAAGCGCCGACTCGCCGAAGCCTTCCATGATGATGGCGGTGGAGAGGATGGCGGCTGCGAAACGAGAAGGTCAACACCCTGCTTCGTCAGAGCAGCCCTCCGTTAAAGAACCTACACCAAATGATGGCGGCGGGGTACTTCTTGAAGCCCTCGCGAAGGGTCATCTTGACCTCCGCATCCGACGACTCCCTCGCCTCTTGCACGACGGCATCGTAGTCCGAAATCTCAGCCTTGATGTGCTCGACCTCGACATCGTCCGGAGAGACGACTTGAACGTCGCCGGCCTTGGGAGGGACCATTTGAACTGCAGCCGGCGGGGACAGTTAGTTCGGCGCTCCCTACCAGCCGGTGATGGGGATTTGAGCGGGGAAGTCGACTTACCGAGTAGTTATTTGAGAATGTAGAGTAGTGTTGATGTAACAGCCGAGAGTAGTGGCGCTAACTGAACGTTCGGAGAGAGATGTGAGATTGAGGAGCGAAACCTGGAGGACCGCCGTTAAGTAGCGGGTCCCCACTTTGACAGCATCGATGGATTCTGGTCACCTGGTAACGCCTCCCAGCGCGCCATGTACCACGCTGCTCCGGAGAGCTCTCAAACCCGCGACGACCGACCTCTGCCCCTTCTCGGCGCTGCTTCGGCCTGCGTGAGAGCTATATTAAGCTACAAACCGGCGGCGAGGACGAGGAGTTTCCCCTGCTAGGCCACCACGAAGCGTGTCGAGCTCGACAAGATGCAGAAAGTTGAGCGAAGAAGGACCGAAAGATCTTGGGGGGAGGAAGGCGGTCGATGGAGGGGGGAGGCGACTCGGCGGGGAAGCGAGCAGGGGAGGGAGGATAAGAGCGAGCAGAAGCAGAGGTACAGCCGAGCAGAGCAGCTGAGAGCCAGACGAGTGAAGAGCAAAGAGACGAGGAGGAGGAGGAGAAGGTCGAAAGGCAAGAAGCGAGAAGAAGCAGAGTGCAGAGCTCGAGCTCGAGCTCGAGCAGGCTTGAGCTCCACCCGCTCACCTGCTCACACGACTCGCCGGACTCGCTAGGGATGGTCAGAGCACCTGGATATTCTCCTACATCGCCTACAGAAGCTCCACCAGACTCGTTCGAATCCCTTGCAGAGCTCAGCGCGTACTTCTCGACTCCCCGGCTCCCTCAACTCTACGCCGCACCTCAAATCCCCTACATCGAGCCACGTACCAAGCCTTCGAGTCGACTGGTCGTCTGCCATGATTTCAAGGTGAGTTCTTGTCGTACCGATGCTCGAGGAGACGCGCTGACGAGACGAGAGCTGCAGGGCGGCTACTGCGAGCAAGAGGAAGAGCGAGGCTACACCTTCCCTTGGTGGAGTCTGTGCGATGCTTTCATCTAGTGAGCAGCTCCCCATCTCTTCTTCACCCAGATCTGTAGCTGATCCCTTCCCAAGTGCAGCTTCTCGCATCGGAGAGTGGCCCTCCCTCCGCCCGACTGGATTCGTACAGCCCATCGTCACGGTACCAAGGTTCTCGGCACCCTCATCTTCGAGTGGGATCAAGGCAAACTGGATCTCGACCGCCTGCTCGGACCCGACCTCTGCGCGATTTCGACCGAGGTAGCGGATCGGCTCGTCGACCTTGCTGTCGAGCGAGGATTCGAAGGATGGCTCGTTAACGTCGAGGTCGAGCTCGGAACCAAGCAGTCGGGCCCTTCGACGCATGCTCAAGCCTTAGCGGTCTGGCTCGCCTACCTTCGCGACGAGACGAGACGCCGAGTGCCCGGCGGAGAGACCATCTGGTGCGTAGAAGCGCTTTCTCGAGCGTTCTCGACATTCATCCGCTCACCCTTATCTCACTACAGGTACGATGGAGCCAACGTCGAAGGAGTTCGCTGGCAGAACCGCCTCAGCTCGCTTAATGCTCCCTTCTTCGCCGCCGCCGACGGCATCTTCCTCAATTACTGGTGGCGCGAGAATCACATCGAGGAGACGAAGCAGATGCTAGAGAAGCTCGGACGACCGAGGGATGAGGTCTCGTTCGGGCTCGACGTCTGGGGCCGAGGTCAGTTTGGCGGTGGAGGCTTCTCGAGCTGGAGGGCCGTACAGCTGCTCGACCAATCAACGCGCCATCAACCCCCGATACCCACTCTTCCACCCTCCTCTCCCTCGCCGCTCAACAACCTCGAGCCTCCCCCGTCCTCTCTCAGCTTTCCCCTCTCCTCAGCCTCTCCCTCCGACGCCTCGAACTTCTCCCTCGCCCTCTTTGCTCCCGCATGGACCGTCGAGAGCGAGCATCTTGGACACTCGCTCGAGACTCGGGAGGGGTGGACGAAGTGGTGGGAGGACGAGCTGTACCTCTGGACGGGATCGGCGCCGGGACCGAATGTCGAGCGAGAGCGGGTGCGGATGGAGCAGGTCAGGAAGGAGGAGCGCGGGGTACAGAGGGCGAGGGAGCTTGCTGCTGCGTTCTCGATCAGCCATTCACCACCTTCCCTTCCCTCCTTCGACTACAACGCCCCCCTCCCTCCTCTTCCCGGCTCGTTTCGCCCGCTCGCCTCGTATCGACCCGCTCCTCGCCCTCCTCCTCCTTCCTCTGCCTTCTACACCAACTTTTCGAACGGCGCAGGTCATTGCTTCTATTTGGAAGGGAAGCTCGTCCTGGACTCGCCGAGCGGATGGACCGACATCGACTTCACTTTCCCCTTTCCTTCTCTCGCGCTCCCTTCGCCAAATCCTCGAGTTAAGGCAAGTCTTACCGACGACGATGCGTGGATGGGCGCCTTCTCCCTGCGACTCGAGGCTTCGAAACCCGCGGAGAGCTCGGCGATCGTCGTTCCCGTCACTCCGACCGCCGTTCTCGTCGAGCGGGGACAGCACCTCACAGCAACAGCAGTTTGGAAGCCTCTATCAACCATCGATGAGCTCAAGCTGGCTGTCAACTACGACCGTCCAAGCTCTTCCACCGAGCTCGCGGAGACCAGTTTGCTCGAGATGCACGACCTCGACACGACCGAACTCGCCGGAGGATGGAGATCTACATCGGCGCTCATAACGCTCAAGAATGAGGACGAGGACGAGGCGTTCGAGATCTCCTCGCTGGGACTTAGCTTCACTTTCCCCTCTTCGACCGCCAACCTCCTCGTCGGATCCCTCGCTTTGACCTCTTCCTCCCTCGCCGAATCGCCTCAACCTCTCGTTACCAATCTACGATGGTCGTCGGACAGCGCCTCACTCAAGTGGGACGTAGCTCGAGCCGTTCCCATCTCATCAGCTGTCGGCTCGGCGAGCGAGTCGCCCGCTCGAGGGAGGAGATGGCCCTCCTTTCTCTTCTACATCTCATCTCGTACCATGATGACGCCGGTCGGGAGGTGTTTTTGGGAACGACTGCATCTCGACGATTTCGACTAGCTCGCGAGCGCCTGGCGGAGGGGGGCAGGATAGCTTGTAGGGGAGTGGGCGAGGACGGGAGTCTTTCACAGATCAGCTGCTATCTGTGAGGTGTGCAATGAGTCTCTAGAGGTCGCCGAGAGTGCGCTTGCCTGTTCAGCTACAGCGATCTTCGAGAGCTGGCCCAGTTTCCCGATCGGCGAAATCCTTTCGCTTCGCCGGCGGAATACTCGGCTCTGCTCTTCCTGCTCGCTCGGCTGTCTTACCAAATTCGCCTAAAGCAAGCTTTCCCACTCTCCTGCACCCAGCCCAAAGACAGCAAGACTTCTCACCTTCCCAAGGCGTGCAGATCGTTGAGCTCCAGGCCTCTCGGGACGGGGGAGGGCAAGACATTGGGCAAAAAAGCTTCTCTGCCGACCGCCTACCGAAGAGGCACCTTTGCGATAACCTGTTCGCTTGCACTCCAGCCCTCGGCGCTTGCTGTTTCTGCCCACAAGCAGGAGCCTTTTCAAGGCGTTGAACGACGACCTCTCGAGCTCTTCTTCCTCTCCTTGCCGCACCTCGCTCGCTCCTCCCTCTCCTCCCTTCGCTAGTTGCACCTCACAAGCTCTCAGCACCCATCTACACTCGCTCACTTCACCTAAGCGCACCAGCGTTCGCTCTCGACCGTTTCCCCCTTCTTCGACCATCCCGCCTTTCGCAGAGAGGTCAGCGCTCTTCGGCACAGCGACGATACACATCAAGCGCAACTCTTCCACGCTCTTTCACTCCCTCCCTTCTTCTTCACTATGAGTCTGTCGAGCGACTCGTTCGGAGGCGATACGGCATGGATTGCTCCTTGGACGGCCAACGTACTCGCTCAGGTGCAGAACGGTACCAACCCGTATGGTGAGTGGTCGAATTCAATACTCTCCTTCAGGTCGAGAGACTGCCGTAATGAGGGAGCGAGCGTCAAGCTAACCTGCCGCCTTCATCAACTCCCTCGCCTCCCTTTTCCCTTCTCCTCTCTTCTCTCTCGCTTCCCTTCTCTCCATCCTCCTACAGATGTCATCTTGCCCACCCTCACTGGTGTTTTCTACCCGAGCGTGCAGAAGGTGAGCAGGAAGGAGCCAGGGTTTCGGGCGGCGGATCGCTAACGCTTCCCTCTCCCGTTCGCGACTCACAGGGTTTCAGGCCGCAACTATGGACTCTGCTGGGTCTCTTCGTGGTGTCGGCGCTCGTAATCCTCTTCGGCATCATCCTCAGGATCTCGCAGGGACGCTTTTGGTTGATCCATCGAGTCGACTCTACCGTCCTCATCCCCAACATTAGTCTCTCGTACTCAGTCTGTGCTTTGGCTTATGCTGCCGGTGAGTTCTGTTATGGTACAGCTATCGTTCAACGGACTACTTCGGAACGAGCTCGCCGAGCGAGCCCTTCATCCTCCGGGACCATCGCCGAACGAGCCTTCGAAGCTGACCTCGGTCTTCCTCGCCCTCAGTCGGTATGGTCTCGATCGTAGACGCCGTTAACATCTCCAAGGGCGGTGACTACCCAACAGTGAGTCTCGATTCTGAGCTACAGAAAAGAGTTCCTCGATAGCCCTCGGGCGGTGAAGCGGGAAGGGTTCGCTGACTTGAAACGTCGCCTTCTAGCACTACGTTGGCCTTCAAGGCGTTTGGCCCGCTGTTCTATGGCTCGGTAAGTCCCCCCTTCGCGCTGTCTTCGCCTCGGCATTCGATGTTCCCTGCTTGAAATCCCCTGCTGACTCCTTCTCCTCCGTCTTTCTCGTAGGGATGTACTCCGAGATCTGGGCAACGTTTGCAGCGTACTATATCAGGCGCTGGGGAGCCTTCTACGAGGAATCGCGCACCAAGACTGCCGTCGCCACCGTCCTCCCCTTCATCCTTCCAGTCATCGCAATCGCTCCCCCCGCCGTCTTCTTCACCTTCGGCGCACAGAACTTCAACTCGGCCATCCGCGAGTTCAGCTCGCTTCGTTCAACTCTCGTTAGCTACCAGCAGGAATGGACGCCGGCTGCTGGTCTCGACGTCCTCAACCTCGCGACCATCATTCCCCCCGTCGCCGAGATGGCGGCCAAGGTCGTCGATTACGGAGTCTGGTGCCGTCGCGGTTTCCTCTACAGTGCCGTCATTCTTCTGGTTACCCTCTTTGTAAGTAGTGGCTTCTAATTCTCATGCCGAAGCGACGGCTCACCTCCTTCTTTACTTGCTCTCACCCAGATCTACATGCTCGGCGCCTACCTCGAGATCTCTCACCTCCGCAAGAACGCCTCCAAGCTCCGTCGTCAAGCCGCGCTTAGCCCTACCATGCGCCGAAACGCTCCCATGTCCCCCGTGATGGATCGCAAGGTCGCCGACAACCTGGACGAGGAGTGGTTCGCAGGAGTCCGCCGCCAGGCTAGCCTCCTCGAATGGGCGGCTCGCAACCGTACTTGGACCGCTGCGTTGATTTCGCTCATGTTGCTCGAGTCGAGTGCGCTCGCCCTTTGGTACGGACTCGCGCCCCTGAACATCCGCGCCTCCTCGGTCCAGTTCCAAACCATCATTCTCGTCGCCGTGAGTTCTTTCTACCTTCTTCCTCGGGAGATATAGCACCATACTAACCTTTTTTGCTTCCTCGTTGTCCCTTTCTCCCGCAGTGCTACATGAACGGCATTCTCTCGACCCTCGTCTCGCTCCTCATCCTCTTCCGCTCCCTCGACGGCTCCAACCCCGCCGCTCGCCGCCTCCAAGCCCTCTTCCCCTGGCTTCCTCTCCCTCCCGCCGTCGGACTTCGCGGTCAAGAGACGACCCTCGCTCAAAAGACGGCCGAGCTGCGATCGACCGTCTACAATGCCGAGAAGGCCAAGGAGGAGTCGAGTGGAGGACTTCAGCTGCCTCAGAGCCCTACTCCTCTTTGGGGTTCGCCGTTGATGGTGCAGCTTGAGATGGAGGAGAAGGAGGCGACCTACAGCAGTAGCAGCAGCAGTGACCAGAGGTAAATCGTTTAGGCTTTTGCATTTTAGTAGCAGATTAGAAGGGACATATACGCCGGGTATTTATGATGTCGCAGTGACGCCGAAAGACGAGAGCGAGCGAGCGCAAAGAAGAGGGACGAGAATCCGAGCCGAAAAGAGCGAGCGAACGAACGCGCCGAGCAGTCCGAAACGCTCACCGAACCCGTCAAGAATGGATTAAGGAAACGCACGAGGCTCGCTCTGATTCACTCATGCGCTACCATCAATCTGCTACCCGCTACTCGGCGCCTGATGATGCCTCCGTCGCGGGCGAGCCTGTCCGAGAAGGAGTGACCTCCGCAATCTCGGTCTTGAGCACTCGATTCGCCTTCTTCTTCGGTTTTGGGGCTGCAAAGAGGTTTAAATCAGTCTGATAACCTTTCTGGAGCCGTCGAGGGAGACAAGCACTCACCGTTGGTGTTCTCGGAGATGTAGAAACGCCGAAGGAACATGATGGCCTCCTCGCGAAGGTAGCCGCCCACCGCCGAGTATGGTGGCGAGTAGAGTAGCCGCGGGCTGTGAAAGGGAGAGGGGGTTAGCACTGCGAGGGACAATCGCTCGACATGAGAAGCCCGAGCAAGAGGCGAGACTTGAACTCACTCGGAATGAATCGACTGGACTCCACCACAGCCACCAAACCGGTCGTTTGCACAGCCGTAGATGACCTTCTCAATTCCCACCTGCCTCATCGCACTTGCGCACATGATGCACGGCTCGACCGTCACGTAGAGAACGACTCCCTTAAGCGGAGTCTCCCAAATCTTGCGAGACTTGTTCTCCACTGGTGCTGCTTCGACCGCCGCTGTTGGCTCTACTGGTGGATCATCATGTTGAGGAGTGAATGGACGGCGGAGGGTAGGAGTGAGGGCGTGAGTCCGGTCGGGAAGGAGGTGTCGGAGGGCGTCGAACTCGGCGTGAAGGGTAGCGTTACGACCTTCGTTGGTGCGGTTGCGACCTCGAGCTACAATCTTGTTGTCGTGTACTAGGACACAGCCTACAGGGATTTCCTTGGCGTTCAACGCTTCCTCTGCCTGCGGGGCGTTTTCCTTCGTTAGCGGAGCAGCGAAGCAGCAGGCAGAGAGAACGTACCAGCAAGCATGCTTCTGCCATGAATGCCAAATCCTGCTCCGACTGCTCTGAAACGGGGATCATCGTGTTATCCATCCTGCCTGCGCGAAGAGATTCGAGGGAGAGAAGCGAAGCGAAAGGCGGAGAGGGACGAGGTGAAAGCTGCTGTAGTGCACTCGGGCAGGTCTTGGACGTAGTTTGAAGGGCTAGACGAGCCTGTAGGTCGAAGGAGCTGGTACGAGGTGAGCTGGAGGAAGGAGAGCTTTGTCGCCGCGCGCCGTCTCGCTTCTTGACTCCTTACCCTCTCGTCTTCAATTTCGCTCTCTCGTCCTTAGGATGCGGTCAAGGGCCGCTGCACTGCTACAGAGGGCTCCTACACGGCCATCAGCTGTCCCACCGCTACTCGCTCGCCCAGCAGTCTCCGCTGTCCGCTGCCTTTCCTCGGCTCCTCTCGCCCATCCTCTCTCGCCTGTACGCGAGCCATCGACGCCCGGCTTTGGACAGCCGCTTCCCTCAACTCATCCTCACCTGCTAGCACCAGGCGAGCTCACTCGAGGTATCTCAGCCGATGAATACGAGCAGCGGAGGAAGCGCCTTATGGACGGCTTGGAGGAGGGAGCTGTGGTCATTGTGGCTAGTGCGCGACTAAAATATGCCAGTGGAAAGATCTTGTAAGCTTGTCTTGCTGTCTCTTGATGCAGTCTTAGAGCTGGCAGCCGGCACACGACCGTCCTCGGGCGGAGACGCGAGACGAACGCAGGGAGCTGATGCTCCCCTCTACAGCTACAAGTTTCGCCAAGACTCGAATTTCTGGTGAGTGGTGCCTGTCAAGAACGCTCTCCTGCTTTGCTGAACTTGCTGCTCGCTCAGGTATCTCACCGGCTTCGAGGAGCCCGATTCGGTCCTCGTTCTCGGTGAGTTGAGGCCCATCAGCGGCTGATTGAGCACGCTGACGACCTTGAACCCACAGAGAAGATTAGTACGATGCGAGGGTACAAGATGACCATGTTCGTAAGGAGCAAGGACAACACGGATGAGATTTGGAACGGTGCTCGGTCGGGTCGAGAAGGCGCCGTCGACGTCTTTGGCGCAGACGATGTACGTGGTGACCTTCATCAGGCTCGGCGCGTGTTCCATCGCTAACCTCACCACCTCATAGGCTGCCGACATCTCGGTTCTCGCTCCTCGGCTCAAGTCGATCCTCAACTCGGGCGCCTCCTCCTCTCGACCTTCCCTCCAACCCATCTACGTCGACTTTGAAGGCGTCCCATCCTCTTCACGCCTCCGTCCGAAATCGAAGACCTCCCTCTTCGACTTTCTCGTACCCCCTGGCCGCTCCTTCGATGACGCCGACGAGGTGGCCGCTCTGCTCACGGGCACAGGGAGGCAGATCAAGAGCGCGTCGAGGGAGGTTGAGAAGCTGCGCTTGATCAAGAGCCCCGCCGAGATCAAGGTCCTCCGTCGAGCAGCCGACATTAGCAGCGACGCTCATGCAAAGGTGAGCAGCGCCTCGGCTCTCCTCGCTCTCCCGTGCTCACCTTTCTGTCACGCAACAGGTCATGCGCTTTTGCGAGCCCACCGCCGTCTCCGGTCGAACCGAATCCTCCCTCGTCTCGCATTTCGAATACACCACCTCCCTCGCCGGCTCCGACCGACCCGCCTACGTCCCCGTCTGCGCCAGCGGTCGTTCCTCCCTCACCATCCACTACATCTCCAACCGACTACCTCTCAACGACGGCGAGCTCGTCGTCCTTGACGCAGGCTGTGAGTGGGGAGGCTACGCGAGCGACATTACTCGCACCTTTCCCATCTCGGGCAAGTTCTCGTCGGCGCAGCGAGATTTGTACGAGGCGGTGCTTAGGGTGCAAAAGGCGTGCATTGAGTTATGTACGGAGGAAGCGGGACTGTCGATGGAGCGGTTGCATCGCAAGAGCGTGGATGTGATGAGAGGGGAGTTGACGAGGCTCGGCTTTCAGATGAGGGGTGGGGACCTTGAGCGGACAATATACCCGCATTTCTTGACCCATCCGCTGGGGATTGATTTGCATGATACACCGGGGTTCAGTCGGGGCGAGAAGTGAGTCCCTTTCCTCCCCTCTTTCGTGACCTCGGCGTCGTTGCATGAGCCGGGCTGACCTTCGCCTCTTTCTCCTTCTGCAGCATCAAGGCCGGCATGGTCATCGTGCGTGCTCTTGATCTTGACATCAGTTTTGAACTCGCCGCTGACCGCTTGCTCGCCTTCCACAGACCATTGAGCCCGGAATCTTCGTCCCTCCCCATTCCAACTTCCCGAAAGAGTTCCACAACCTCAGCGTCAGGGTCGAGGATGAGATCCTCGTTGGCGCCGAACACCCGACTATTCTTAGTGTGGATGCGCCGAAGGAGGTGGCCGATATAGAGGCTTGCTGTCAAGGTTTGTTGGACGGCGTGAAATAGACGACGAGGGTCGAGGCTACTTTTGGAGAGGGAGAGAGGGTGAGAGGAGGGCAAGGGGCGGATCGCGAACCGGGAGGGAGGTTGGAGGTGCCGTGGAATCGTGGCTTTCGATTCCGATAGCTGGTCGGCCGACGACGAGAAGGCAAAGCTCGTGATCGAGTTTCAACTCGCTCGTCTAGAAATGATGAACTACAACAAGGTACAGCATCTACTGTTAATGATCTCCTACGATGCTCGAATCACGGAACTACCTGCTTGCTCGCCTGACCTGCTGCTCGCGTCGCCGTCTGAGAATTCCCCTCGGTGCTCGACTTCTTCTTCTTCTTCTTTTTCTTCTTCTTCTTCTTCTTCCCTGTCGCGCTGACGCCTCCGAGCTTGTGCGAAGGACTTGGTAGCTTCAAGCACTTCCCGTGACCTGTCAAGGCGTAGCCGGCGAGGCAGGAAGCTTGGGCGCAGGGAGGGTCAGCTTCGGCGCTCGCGAGGAGAGGGAAGGAGGGCACTCACAGGCGATGCATTCGTCTTGGAAGCATTGGATGTTCCCCACGCCGGGGAGAGCGAGGCAGTCGACTCCCGTGTGATCCCTGACGCAGCCGCCGCTGTGGAGGGAGCGGGAGGTCAGCCGAGGGTTCGTCGACCGAGCGGCGAGAGAAAACTCACCATGAGCGTAGCTCGCCAAACTCTACGCACTCCCACTCGCCGCTAGGGAAGGGACAAGCGCGCTGATCCGGAGGGCATGGCATAACAGCCTGGTGGGCGCAAAGATCAGCTTCGGCGAAAGCGAGAGTCCGCCGAGGGGGAATTTCCTCACCAGCAAAGCCTTTTGCGCCTTCTTGATCTCCTCTTGACGTTTCTGTCGAGCCCTTCCCGAGACTACGGGAGCAATGCAGTCGGCGGTGTAGCTGTGTGAGCGAGAAGTAAGCAGACGGCTAGCGCCGAGAAAGCTCGGTCAACGAACCTGACCGAGACCGAAGGGCCAGAGGTTTTTGTACCCGTACCCGTGTCACGAAGACCGGTAGCTACGGTGACGATGGGGTACGTCGAGTAACTCGTACCTCCTCCTCCCGAACCGAGTCCCACGGCGATAACCGTGGAGCCGGATCCTCCTCCTCTTCGCCCTCCTCCTCCAGCCCCTGCACCCACTGGACCTGCAATGGGAAAGCGTTAGATTTGCTAAAAGTCTTCACCGAGCCCGGACGAGCCTACCTGAAGTCACGCCCGACATGGTCGTCGATGTCCCAGCAGCGCCCGCGCCAAGCCCCGTCCCAGAAGATGCAGGGAACGCTGGTGTCGGCGATGAAGTGCTGGGAAATCCTCCTCTACCTCCAAATGAGAGTATGGTGCCTCCACCTCCTCCGCCACCAGCCTGAAAGAAGAACGCAGGGTCAGCCTAAGAGCGATCGCCGAAGAGGCTCGGTCAGCTACTTGCCACAATCTGAGGACATGTCGAAGTCGAGGAAAGGGTCGAGCATGTTCCTATTGATCTGTAGAGGTGTTTGTAGGTCAGTAAAAGCCGAAGGGTGAGTCTTGCGAGGGCTTCGGCTTTGATTCAACGTACGAGAAGCCTTGCAGGGGAAGGAGAGGACGTCAGCTTGTCTGTTCTGCAACATGAGATGGTATAGCTCAACTCACCTCCACCTGCGCCGGCTAATAGAGTACCGGGGGTCGCTACGATTCGAACGAGAAAGGTCAGCTCGGCGTTCGTAACTTCGTTCGGAGCGATCCTCGCTCCCTCTTCGAGCTCGTGATCGTCGGAAGACGGAGACTTACTTCCAGCTCCAACCATAATCACCATCCCTGTGCTAGCATACGTCGTCGCCGAGTTTATGTAGCCCGTGATGCGCCCTCCCGCTCCCCCCGTTGAAAGCAACGTCCCATCAATCCCGTTCCCACCGATTACGTCGACTAAGAGAGTAGTAGAAGAAGGGACGTCGAGCGTGTAAGTCCCCGCGGTAGCGTAGGAGCAAGCGAACGAGTTCTTGGTCGGGTCGGAGGTCGTCCCGACGCTGCCAGTGGTGAGTGTGCAACCCGAGGGTGTTGGCGAGCAGCACAGGTTATTGAGGAGAGTAGGGTAGTCTGGGTTCGAGCACAGCTGAGCGTCGACGAGGTTGATGAGAGACGCGAGGGCGAGGAAGAGGGTCGGAAGAGCAGACGCCGGCGGTCGCCTCCGTCGTCGAAAGCTCGGCGGGAACATCCAGTGCTGCTGCAGGGCGATGCGGTCGACGAGTGGTAGGAGGAGGAAGATACAACTCTCGTGCAGAGCTGCCCAGCCTTTGAAGGCTCCTTAGAATGTCATCCAACAGGTCTTTAGCGAGCTTTAAGAGTTCGGCGTTCGACGTTCGAGCTGATGCGTGAAGAGGTTCCAGGAGCGAGAATTAGCAGGCCGCGGAGCTCACCGCCCAAGAGATTTTGTTGTTGTCGAGTAGCAAGTGAAGCAGTATTAGACGTAACTGGACAGTAACCATGGCTCGGGAGGAGGCAGGCGAGCGAGGAAGCCTGAGGGAGCTGCACCTCCTTCGTCTCCTCCTCTCCCTCGTCGTGCCCTCTGATAACAACCGGGAAAGCCTGCCGATGCTCACCAACAGCATGTTGATCACTCAACATCCGCGAGCTTAAGTCCTCAACCGACCAACCTTGCGAAGCTTTCGCCCCTCAGCCGAGGTTCTTGGAGCCGCGCTCCGGCTTCTCGCCTGCTCCCCCTCCTGCGGATCTTGAAGGTGGCCGAGACGGCGGCATGCAGGCATGTGCTGCCTGTACCGAGGTGACCACGCTGCAGAGCCGAGGCATGCGAGCCGACGAGGAGGCCGAGCGCTGAGCCCAACGACAAGGACGAAAGGAGAGCACTAGCGCCGAGCCCGAGGTTTCGGCGAGGCGAAATCGAGGAATGGGTGCGCTCACAGCCCTTCGAGCTCACAACCAACAGAGCAAGATGTACTGTAAGGAAGTCTAGCCTTCCCTCACCTTGTGTCTCTCTCAGCAAAAGATCGCTTGAGGGAGCGCTCTCTCCTCGTCGAGGCTTTCGCCGAGTCTTCTCTCTCCGTAGAGGGGTACAGCGACCTCGGTCTGCCACCCAAACAGCTTAAGGAACATTTGAGACTGTGGGAGTTTCCACGAGCGGCTTCACAGGTGCGCCGTACTAGCGTCGCCAGCCAGAGAAGGGGGTAACCCCCTTCGCCGAGCTTCACCGTTGGATCCCAAGCGCCGCTTCTGGCGGTGCAGAGCGTCGGAACAAAAGGAAACAACCTTATCTGACACGGCGGACGCGCGATGGCGCCGCAAGAGGTCCTTACTCACTTGCAGCTTGGGAGAGAAGGGCTCGGCGATGATCTTGAGCGCTCAGTCAGGGACAGTGAGTGCGGTTGGCGGAGTCAGTCGCTGCCCAGCTTGGATATTGAACGCTCAGCACACCGTGACTGCTCTACGACCTGCTCTTCAACAGCTCGATTCTCTGGACGGCGGAGGCTGCGAAGGCGAAACCGAGCCGAACAAGCGAAACGGGGCTCTACCAGTACAGTCTGACCCTCTAGGCAGCATCAATGATTCTTTAAACACCCCTCTGATCACCCGCGAAGCAGGCACTACGAGTCGCAAAGCAGGCTAACTTGAGAATCGCGGGCGTCGAGACGGGTTGCTCGCCTCCCTCATCCTTCACCTCGTCTCATCACCTCGATACACCGTGCAACACCACTCGAGCAACACCTTCACTCCGGTTGACTCCTTCTGCACCTCATCTCGCGCTTCTTGTCTCCGCTCGAACCGCCATCTCGTCATGAGCAGTGCGTTCCGTCGCAACCGGCCTCACTGGCGCTTCCTCTACTGACCTACAGCTCTCCAGGCAGTCGATCCGGCACTCCCAAGCCTAGGACCTTCATGCATCCGCCCTTCCTTCGCCTGCCAGACGACGTCCTCTCCCTCATCCTCGAGCAACTCGAAGGCGACGAGCGCGAGTCATGGCCCAACCAAGACTTCAACAGCGACCTCAAGACGCTCTGCCTAGTACACAGACTCCTCCTCGAGCCAGTACGGGCGATCCTCTACCGCGAGCCCCGCTTTGACGCCGACAGGAAGCGAGTCCCCGCGCTGCAAGCCTTCGCGGCGGCCCTCAAGAGCAACCCTGCCACTGGTCGGCACGTCAAGCACCTCCCCTTTCTCGGAGAGCACATCAACGGCCTCTACGAGCAGCAGCTCGCCCCCTCCATCGTCTCGACTCTCGCCATCGACATCCTCTCGGGCACCCTCCAACTCCGAACCCTCTCCATCCCTCGCGTGGAGTTGCGAGATCAAGAAAAGCTCGTACAGGCGATGACGACAATGCGTAACTTGCAGCAAGTCAGACTCGGCGTTGGATGCGGAAGGAGCAAGGATGGTACACCGTTCTGGCACGAGGGCGACCTGAGGCGGATCGCTACGTTCTGCCCCGAGGTGGAGGAGCTACAAGTGGAGACGGCCAACATTCACTTTGCACCAACGAGCGGCTGGGTTGAGCTCTTTGCCTTCAAAAACCTCCGCATCCTCACTCTTCTCCGAGCCACCTCCTTCGGCGACAAGCAACTACTCGGACTCGTCACGCAGGCCAAGAAACTCGACCACCTCAACCTCGTCGGCTGTCTTCAGCAGGGTACCGTTGACGATGACAAACCTCGCCTCTCTCGTAGCGGAATCGCCGAAGTGCTGGAGCGGTGCGGACCCAGGCTCAAGGCATTCGCACTCGACGACTCGAACCTACAGGCGACGCCGAAAGACGACGATGGACCCATTCCTCTGATGGAAGCGGCGCTCCTTCACTGCACCTCACTCGAAACGCTCAGCCTCGCCGGTCCCGGTGTCATTCGACCCGCTTTCCTCTCCAAGCTCGGTCGCCCGCCCACCCCTCCTCCCGTCACCAACTACCGCATGCCTCCTCCACCAAGGGCGACGGCAGCGCCGGCGCTCCAACACGTCACCACCCTCTGTCTCGGCCTTCGTCCTACACCTCAGCAAGTCCTCCTCGATTTTGTCAAGGCTCTCCCGCTTTCCACCTCGCCCTCCTCCGCCCCTACCGACACTGTCTTCCCCGCTCTCAAGCTTCTCATCCTCAACGAATGCACCACTCGCTCTCAACTTCCCTCCACCGAGCTCGACCAACGTCTCGCATGGCTCGTCGATCTTCGCCAAGCCGGAGCAGGAAAGCTGGCTCGAGTCGTGCTGAAGGAGTCCATCGAGTTGGATATGCCATGGATGCCTCGCACCGCCATGCCGCAGATGGATGCGCCTCGGATGAAGAATCGTGGCTTCCTATCGGGCGCATGGCTCCCCGACGTCAAGCCTCTTCTCTCCGGCAACGCCGACCTCGCTCGCTTCAATCGCAACGCCATTCGTGCTCGCGCCCTCCCCGTCGCCCTTCCTGTCGTACAACCCGTGGTCAACACTCCTCCTCCCGTGGTCAACACTCCTCCTCCCGTTCAGCCTGCGACCAACGTTTTCCCCGGCTCGCAGCCTTCCGCGATTACTCCCATGCAGGCAGCTGCTCGCGCTGCACTCGCCCGAGCTCACACGGCAACGCTTCAACAGCAGCAGGCGATCTCGAATAGTGATACTTCCCAACCAGTCGTCGGTGCGAGTACTGCCGTGCAGGCGAGTTCGGCGACCGAGGATGACGGGGAGACGACCGAGGGGGACGACTGAGGCGGCGTAGAGCCCTCGCATTACCATTCATATTGATTTGTAGCTTCTGCCAACAGGAATATTTGCGATGCACATACTCTGCAGCAGGAGCGAATTGGAGTCACGTGTGGGCCGAGCGCGAGATCCGAAAGAGAGAGCGGTTCAACCAACTTTTACTCTCCTTCGTCTCCCTTGTCACCGACATCACCACCTCGCTACTCGCTCCAATCAACCTCGAGAACACCCCTTGCACCTCAGGACACCCTACAGCACTCTACTCGCTCTTCTCTCGCCTTCAAACAACATGCCATCGCTCGCTGAGGTCAAGGCGATGAAACGCCCCGAGCTGCAAGCTCTTTGCAAGGTAGGCGAAGGGAGCCAGGGAGAGTTGCAGCAGGTGCTGACCATGTACACCCGAGCAGGAGATTGGCGCGAGGGCGAATAGCAAGACGGACGTGCTTCTTTCGGATGTCATCAAACATTTCGCGCTGTACGTCGAGACGGGGATGGCCGCTCTTCAAACTGCTTTCAAGGCTATAGCTGACTTTGATCTACCTGCTGCAGCACCGAGACTGTCGAGGAAACTCCAACACTTGCACCGGCAAAGGCAACCAAGGCCAAGAAGAGCGCGGTCGCTGCTCCCACCACCACTACCGCGACCAAATCGAAGGGCAAAGGGAAAGCTACATCTGCTTCTCCCCCTTCTGCTGCCGCGGAGGAGACTGAGAACGATGAAGACGACGAGATGAGGCTCGAGGCCCCAGCTCCCAGCAAGACGGCTTCGCGGAAGGCGGCGTCGGCTGCACCCAAGGCGTCAAAGTCCAAGGCGATCGCAGCTACTCCTATGGTTGAAGCTACCCCTGCTGCCGAGTCGCGAGGTGAGTCCAAACATTCCTCTCGTCTTTCGCTTCGGTTGACTGAACCGAGCTCCTCTCGCAGTTTTCGCCACCTCCCCTGCCACCAAAGCCACCATCGCAGCTCTCCTCTCCACCGTCAAGAATCTTCAGTCGGAGCTCACCACCGCCCGATCTGCCCTCGGCAAGCTCGAGTCGACGGTAGCTGCCCTCCCCGGCCCTTCGCCCCCTCCCTCGCCCGCGCTGCAGAAGTCCGAGGTCCTCTCCATCGTCAACGCCAAGATTGCCGAGTTCCGCAAGGAGATCTCTGCGTCGTTCGACCAACGCGTCAACTCGGTCGTCGAACAGGTCGCCGAGCTCAAGGCAGCCCTTCCGGCGCCCACCAACATCGCCGAGGACGAGGCCATCAAGGCGCTCGTGACCAAGTTCGAGGCGCAAGTGCAGTCGACCAACTCGTGGAAAGGAGACGTCGAGCAGGCCATCACCTCACTTCGCTCGGACGTCTCGACTCGCGTCGCCGCTCTCGAAGCTCGGGATGCCCAGGCTGCCGTCTCGCCTTCGCCTCGCCCATCCACTCCCAAGGCTCTCGACCAGCAAGTTCAACCTCAAGTCAGCCCCACCTTCTCCGACGCCCCTCCCATTCAGACTCTCGCCTCCTTCTCCAGCCCAACCTCCTCCCGCGTCGGCTCTCCCGCTCCCACCTCTCGCATCGCCAGCCCCGCTCTCGCCCCCGCCTCAACACGCCGCTCGCCTCGCAAGGTTCCTTCCAACAACAACCTCCCCGCCCTCGCCCTTCCCTCTCACATGGTGGCGCACGCTTCTCCCGCCCGCTCTCGCGGCTCGCCAGCAGCCGTGCAGCGCGAAAGCCCGGTGCGGCCGACTACCTCTTCCATCGGCAAGCACGCTCGCTGCAGCGATGCTAGCGATATCTCGGTCGCCATCGAGGCAGTGAGGAGCCCGCCTTCCGCGCCCGCCCCCAGCTTGAGCGGCGTGATGGCTTCGGCGTCGAGGGAAGGAGGTCACATTCGCAAGAGGATGCGAGTCAGCAACGGCTCCATCATCGACCACGGAGAGGACGTAGCGGCCGACTCGACCTTTGCCAGCGCCGAGGATGGCGAGACGTCTTTCGAGGAGGCTTCGCAGATGCTCGACGAGGGAGCTTCGTCGTTCGTTGGAGGAGGCAGGGACTTTGTCGTTCAAACCAAGACGGGAGACGAGGCTCCTGTACCTCTCACCATCTCCACCGCCGCGCCCTCAACCTCGGACCCTTCCTTCTTCTCCTTCGGCGCCACCTCCCTCCCTCCTCGTTCTCCCGCCCCTGCCGGGGCCCGCAAGTCTCTCCCCATGGCCTCACTCCCCTTCCCCATCGTCTCCCCTTTCGCCGCTCCTCGCACCAGCAAGTCCGTTCACGGCACCCCCGCCTCCGCCGCTCGCAGGCAGCTCTTCGGCCATGACCTCTCCAATTCGACCGTCAAGAGGATGCCCGTGCCGCCTACGCCTCCCGCCGCCAAAACGCTGTATGGATCGGAGCGCGAGATGTTTCGTGATGGTGATGATGATGTGCTTGAGGGGTCGAGGTTCGAGGACGTGGGTGAGGTGAGCCCGAGGAAGCCTCAGTGGGGAGCTGGCTTGTTCGGCAGGTGATTGTAGGCTTTCTCGTGTAGCTTTTTCGATTCTTTCATTGTGCATAGTTCTAGCCTTGTATTCTTCCACGATTCTTGCTTAACATGTCTAGTATTCCGGAACGATCTTGTACAGCGCAGCGAAACTTGAGAGAATGCTCGGCGATGAGCTGAGGACGAGTCGAGAGCCGCTTTTGCTTCGTCTGCTTGTGCTCTCTTCTACCTTTCCTGACCCCTGGAAGCTCTCTCCAACGACTTCGAGAGAGCGACTGCCCAACAGCTTCACTCAAGCTCGCGGGCCATTCTCTTGGCGCTCGAAAAAGGACAGCTCTCGCTCCTGCCACAACAATCGCTCGACAGCGCCTAAGAGCTTCTAGTTGTCGTTCTACCTTAGAAGCCACCCTGCACCTTGATCATCGGCAGCATGGCCTCCCCTACTCCCCTCCAGCAGCTGCCCCCCGCTTCGCCCAGCCGATCCGAATCGCTCGAGCTCAAAACCTCGCCATTGGACGTGGGAGAGCAAGGGAAGGAGGAGAAGCAGGATCAGAAGCGAGGTGTAGTCGACGTGTTCTTGGGACGGAACCGCGAGACACTGCAGAAGGATCCTATCATTTGGCGAGAGGGGTGGACGCCTTTCGCTGAGAGCTTGGGGCGTAGGATGAAGGGCGTGTTGACGAAGAGGTTTCTGTACGTTTCTTCCCTTGCTAGCTGACTGAAGTGCTTTGCTGGACGACCGCCGAAGCTGATTCTCCTTTCGCCGACCTCAGCCTCTGCGTTCTTCTCGGCCAGCTGCTCTCGTTCTCTCTTACCGCTACTTCGGTCATCACCACTGAGTTAGGAAACAGTGGATGGGCCATCCCTTGCTCGCAGAGTCTCTTCTTCGTGAGTTCGGCGCTCGAGATTCGGCGAAGCGAGCTGACCACAGGATCGTTCGACAGTACTTTACGCTCAACTTGTTGTAGTGAGTGGACGGCTTGATCAAGTAGAGCGACTAGCTGATCGCTCTCACCCTCAGCACCCCGTACACGATGTACCGCTACGGCTTCGGAGCTTGGGCTCGGATGCTCAAGACCGATTCATGGAAGTATGTGCTGCTGGCCGCGATTGACGTGGAGGTGAGTCGGATTTTAGAAGACTGCTTAGTGCAATGCTGACTCTGAGCTCGCTCCTACAGGCCAACTTCCTCGTCATCAAGGTGAGCCCTCACCTCGGCGATCCCTTTCTCGGCGTTCGAACAGCGCTGACCTCATTTCTCACAGGCGTACGGATACACAGATCTGCTCAGCTGCATGATGCTCAACGCTTGGTACGCTCTACATCTTCGACTTGTGATACGACGCCTGCTAATCCCTCGGCGCCTTGCGCAGGTCGACTCCCGCCTGCATGATCTTTGCCTTCTTCCTCGTCAAAGCCCGCTACCACTGGAGTCAGGTACTCGGTGCTTTAATCTGCATCACTGGTCTCGCTCTCATCGTCGTCAGCGATTGGACTACCGACAAGGTGGGTCATCGCCGAAGCTCGGCGAGTGGAACGAAGACTGACTGCCCTCGTCGTGGTAGAACTACCCCGCCAACAATCGCGTACTCGGAGACGTTCTGATGATTTTGGGTGCAACGGGCTATGGTCTTAGCAACGCTACCGAGGAACGCTTCGTTCGCGAGCGGCCGCTCTACGAGGTGAGCTTTCGCGTCCTCTTTCGGCTCTTGAAGGCGGGAGAGGAAGAAGCTGAACTGACTCGTCATTCATTCTCAAAGGTCATCGGTCAAATCGGCTTCTGGGGCACCCTGATCAACGCCACGCAAGGCGCGGCACTGGAACACGACCTCTACCTCACCGCCGTTTGGTCAGGCAAGACCATCGGCCTTCTCATCGCCTACACTTGTGCCATGCTGTTCTTGTATTCTTGCGCACCTATTCTGTTCAGGCTCAGCTCGAGCCCCTTCTACAACCTCAGGTGAGCGGCTCAGCGCCTGAGCTCGGCGTTGGTCGTTCGTCGACTCGGACGGTAGGCTGACCTCTCGTCGTGCAGCATCATGACCTCCAACTTTTATGGCTTATGTTTCGGTCTCGGATTGTACCACTACGCTCCTTATTTCCTCTATGTACGTTTGCGCTCTCACCCGCCTTCGCTCCCCCTTTTAGAGCGACGAGCGCCGAATTTCCTTCCTCGCCTCCGCTCCTTGGAGGCTCTCGTCGGATGCTTGGAAGCTGACCTCGTCTCCTATCGACACCCACAGTTCATCGCCTACCCGCTCATCATCGTCGGCCTACTCGTGTACTTCCTCGTTCAAACGCCCGAGTCCATCGAGATGGAGGTCGTTGCGAGGGGCAAGCAGGCGGAGAAGGAGAAGGAGGCGGGTACAAAGAAGGTGGTGGGTGATAGGGTTTAGGTAGACAAATCTCTGGCTATAGAGTGGGCTCTCTGGGCTTTCTTTTAGCGGCTGGAATCGCTGGGAATGCTCAGTCTCCCGAGAGCAGCTCGGCGATGATTGCGAAACAATTTTGACGGGTTCTGAAGCTTGTTAAGAGCGAGCGGTCGAGTCGAGGTACGTTTGAGGAGTACTAAGATGATTCCTACCCATCCACAAGACTCGAATGTGCCGTCTCGAAAGGAGCAGCTGGGGGTCAACCCTTGGGCGACACGCGCTGGTCAGCTCTCTCCCTCTCCAACGAGGCCGCATCTCGCCCAGTCACCTCAACTCGTCAGCACTCGTGTAGCGCTCTCTAGCGCCAGTTTCTCGTCTTCTTTCGTCCTCTCTTTCGCCTCTTGAGCGACCGCCCTTTCTTCCCTTCCAACTCGCTTCCCCCGGGCACGTCGACGCTTCTCAACTCTCGCCCCGCTCGCCCCTCATGCAGGCTTACAAGAAGGATGAGGAGAGCGGCGTGGGCCAGTTCTTCCAAGATAAGACGGTGAGCTCTACCCTCTCTCATACGCCTCATCAACTCGAGCAACGGCAGCGCGCCCAAGAGCTCGTTGTCCGTAGAGCAGCTGCAACGGAGCGCTGACCTCGCTGCTGCACGTCAACAGACGGTCATACAAGAGGCTCGAGTCTTCAATGAGACGCCCATCAGCCCTCGCAAGTGCCGTATCCTCTTGACCAAGATCGTCTACCTGCTCTGCGTCGGCGAGACGTTTGGCACTCAAGAGGCCACTACCCTCTTCTTTGGCGTGACCAAGCTCTTCCAGCACAAGGATGTAAGTCTATCTTTCGCTTGATGCAGAGGTACACGCGCTTGGACGACGATGGGAGGCAGTAACGAGCGAGTTGGCGCGTGGCTTGGCTCGGAGATGGAGAGGATTGACTGGACGGTTCGCGCGTCTGCAAGGCCTGCTGAGAGGGTGGAGGATAGCTTGAGCTGTTGAGCTACACGGCAGCAGCGTCAAACGCGCTGCAGAAGGACTCGGAAAGCTGACCACTTGTCGTTTCGCTGAGTGCAGAGCGCGCTCCGTCAGATGGTCTACCTGGTCATCAAGGAGCTCTCCAACATCGCCGAGGATGTCATCATGGTTACCTCGTCCATCATGAAGGACATGCAGCCCAACCTCGAGGTCATCTACCGTCCCAACGCCATTCGCGCCCTCTGCCGGATCATCGACGTGCGTCCTCGCTTGGCTCTTTTGCGCGAGATGTAGGGTGCTAATCGCGCTGTTCAATCTACAGGGATCGATGATTGTCGGAGTTGAGCGTTTCTTCAAGGCCGCCATCGTCGACCGCAACTCCTCCATCGCTTCCGCCGCCCTCGTTTCCTCCTACCATCTCCACCCCATCTCTCGCGACGTGATCAAGCGTTGGGCGAACGAGGCGCAGGAGGCGATTAGCACCAAGGCGTCGGGAGGACCCATGGGCTACGGCTCGGCTCACCAGGCGGGCTACCAGGCCGTGCAGAGCAACAGCTCGATCACTCAGTACCATGCCTTGGGTCTCCTCTACTTGATTCGCCAGAGCGACAGGATGGCCGTCACCAAGATGATCCAGCAGCTCTCGGGCAACAAGGGCGCTAGCGGCATGCTCAGGAGCCCCTTCGCCATCTGCATGCTCATCCGTTTCGCCGCCAAGGTCATGGAGGACGATCCCAAGTGAGTCGCTTCCTGCTGGGCGAGGTGAATGGCGCTGACTCTCTTCTCGAACCCACAGTGTTCAGCGTCAGATGTACGAGCTCCTCGACGGATACCTCAAGCACAAGAGCGACATGGTCAACCTCGAGGCCGCCCGCGCCATCTGCGAGATGCGCAACGTTACCTCGGCCGAGCTCTACCGCCCTATCGCTGGTATGTACTTTCCTATCGCCTCTCTCGAGCACTCGCTGACTCTCCTTGATCCTCTTTCACAGTCCTCCAGCTCTTCCTCTCCTCACCAAAAGCGACCCTCAAGTTCGCCGCCATTCGCACCCTCGCTCAACTCGCCCAGACCCACCCCATCGCCGTGCAGACGTGCAACCTCGACATGGAGAAGCTCATCAACGACGACAACCGCAGTGTCGCCACTTTCGCCATCACCACCCTCCTCAAGGTGAGCCTTCCTCTCGCTGCCCCTCGCCTTCGCTTGAGCTGACCCCCTTTCCTTTCGCAACAGACTGGAAACGAGGCCTCGGTCGACCGCTTGATGAAGCAAATCTCGGCCTTCATGTCGGAGATCTCGGACGAGTTCAAGGTCATCGTCGTTAACGCCATCCGCGCCCTCTGCCTCAAGTTCCCCGCCAAGCAGTCGGTCATGCTCACCTTCCTCAGCGGTGTTCTCCGCGACGAGGGAGGATACGACTTCAAGCGTGCCGTTGTCGAGGCCATCTTTGACATGATCAAGTTCATCGGAGACAGCAAGGAGGCCGGTGAGTGGACTTGGCGCGCCTTTCTCCTCTCGCGCTTTAAGCTGACCTCTCTCTCCCTTCCCACATCCAGCTCTCGCCCAGCTCTGCGAGTTCATCGAGGACTGCGAGTTCACCAAGCTCTCGGTGCGCATCCTCCACCTGCTCGGAGTCGAGGGACCCAAGGCGCCCCAACCCTCCAAGTACATTCGCTACATCTACAACCGCGTCGTACTCGAGAACGCCATCGTTCGTGCCGCTGCCGTCTCGTCGCTCGCCAAGTTTGGAGTCAACGTCGCCGACCTCGGAGTCAAGAGGAGTATCAAGGTCCTCCTTACCAGGTGCTTGGACGATGTCGATGATGAGGTTAGGGATCGCGCTGCTTTCAACCTCAAGCTGATGGGAGATGAGCCACTAGCCAACTCGTTCATTCGTGATGGTGAGCCGTTTCGCCCCTTTGTGATCGCTCGGCGCAGACCGTTGATGGTCCTTGTTACGCCTCCAGAATCCACCTTCTCCCTCGACGCTCTCGAGGCCAAGCTCACCAACTACATTGCGGACTCGGACGCCTCTTCGGCACCATTCGACTTCAATGCCGTCCCCAAGGTTTCCAAGGAGCAGTCGCTCGAGAACGCTCTTCGTACGTCTACACCGAACGCCCCTCGCTCTCCTCCTCCCACACTGAACTTTCTCCAACATCTACAGGTGCCCGCTCCGAGGCCGTCAACTCGGTCGCCACCGCCTCCGATGCCACTGGCGTCGACGCCTCGACCGCACGGCCATCAGCGGCTCAGAGCCAATCGGCTTACGCCAAGCAGCTCGCCGAGGTTCCCGAGCTCGCTTCATACGGTCCTGTTCTCAAGAGCAGCGCCAAGCCCGTCGAGCTCACCGAGAGCGAGACCGAGTACGTCGTCTCGTGCGTCAAGCACATCTTTGCCGAGCACATCGTCTTCCAGGTGAGTAGCTGCCTTTCCCCGATGATGGAGCTTAGGACGTGTATTGACCTTCGTTCTCTCATAGTTCAACATCCGCAACACCGTCGACGCCGTCCAGCTCGAGCAGGTCTCGGTCCTCATGTCGCCCTCACCAGAAACGGCCCTCGTCGAGGACTTCATCATCCCCATCCCTTCCCTCGCCGCCAACTCCTCTGGTACCGTCTACGTTTCCTTCACCCGCGAGTCGCCAGAGGAGTACGCCGTCGGTTCGTTCGCCAACTCGCTCAAGTTCCTTTCCAAGGAGCTGGATCCCGAGTCGGGAGAGCCAGAGGAGGATGGTTACGACGATGAGTACCAGATTGAGGAGCTCGATCTCAGCGCCGGTGATTACATCGTACCGAGTTACGCGACGTTTGCGACGGAGTGGGATCGGTTGAGGACAGGCGCCAACGCTCAAGAGACCTTCGCACTGACGGCTTTGGACAGTCTGAAGTGTGAGTTACCGCTCTCTCTCCCTTTTTCTCGAACACAAGACTGACCTTCTCCCGTCAACAGCGGCCTGCGACACGCTCATCGAGCTACTCAACATGGAGGCTCTCGGCGGAACCGAGGCTCCTACCTCAACCTCGGTCCACACCCTCAACCTCTCGGGACTCGTCTGCGGTGGAGGAGGAAAGGTTCTCACTCGCGCTCGCATGACCTACCAATCGGGCAAGGGAGTGACGATGGAGTTGACCGTGAGGGCCGAGAAGGAGCCGGCGACTCAGCTCGTCCTCAGCGCGATTGCTTAGAGCGCAGGAGGATCGGATCTGGCGCAGTGGAAGGAAGGTGGAGGGAAGAGCTTGATGATGATGTCTGTTTGCAAATACCCCTATGTCTCCAACTCTTGGGCGAAGCGAGCGCGAAAGTGAGAGCCGAGCGAGGGTGCGAAGTTCGAAGATTCGCCTCTTCGCGTAGCTCTTCGCGTGGCGCTGAACGCTGTGCTCTTTACGAGTGTGAAGACTCTTCACTCCAGCGTCCTCCTTCTACGCTCGAAGTCTGTTCTCTCTTCGCTGAAGTCGCAACTCGCCGATTCGCAGAACTCTCTCTTTGCCTCTCTCTTCGGCGCTCGAGCGGATGGTGAAATAGTCTAGTACATTTGTGCAGCACGGAGGAACTGAGTGATACAACGAAGGCTAAGAAGGACTATGGCACAAGAAGGCAACACGATTGTCCATGGGGGGAAGAGACGAGAGCGAGCGAGAACCGAGGCGACGGCGAGCAAACGCTCAAGCGGCGATGGCCTGGGGTTGAGCCTCCTCCACCTTGACCTCAGCCTCAGCTTGAGGTTGAGGCTGCCTGCTGGCGGCCTCGGCGGCGAGCTTGGCGCGGTAGTTGGCGTTGACGAGCACGATGAGCGACTTGAGGACGAACAGTCGGCGTTGCTTGAGCTCCTCGTGAGCCTTGAGAGCGGCGGCCTCCTGCTCCGAACGTTGACGCTGTTGAGGCTCCTCGACCGACATGGGCTCGGGCGACTCGACGCGAGACTTCTTCGAGTTGGAGGGGTGGTCGTCGTTCTCGTCCTCGTCGCTCTCCGAGAGGTCGTCGGCGATGACGCTGCTGGGGGCAGAGTCGCCGGCCTCGTGGTGGCGCATGTCGAGCTTGTGGACGCGGTGAGTGAGGCGCTCGACCGTTCCTCCCGAGGACTGGGGGCGAACGGGCTCGGGGGTGTTGGTCGAGCGGGAGGAGGAGGTAGGGAACGAAGGGTAGATGGTGCGAGCGCTCGAGCTTGAGGTAGTCGACGACGAGTCCGACATGGGCGAGGAGATGGGTCCAGGGGAGGCCGAGTCGGGGTGACGCTCGAGCATGTCGCGAATGGAGGGGAGGGTGATGCCGGAGCCGGAGGATGAAGGAGCGGAAGGCGCGGTGATGGCGGCGATGGAAGGGAGACGAGGCTTCTCAACTCCAACGCGCGAGGCTGCCAGGATGGGAGCGAGCTTGGTCGCGCTGCTCTCCTGAGCCGACTTGACGTCGAGCGAAGTCGAGCGAAGGGACGACGTGTAGCGGCTGTCGTTCTCCTCCTCGTCGTCGACCTCCATCGTCGTGCCCCTAATCTCGGTGCGGTAATCCGACATGGGAGCGGCGCGGTTGAGGCGACCGACGGTGGTGTAAGTCGGTAGCTTGTGGTCGTTGGCGATGGAAGGGGCGGCGACGGGCTTGCTGAGGCGAACCGAGGCCATGGCGCCAAAGTCGTTGCCGGGGTAGATCGAGTGGGTCTGCGGCGCACGAGGAGCGGCGAAGGAGGGAGTGGTGATGCGATCCATCGTAGGCAGGGTGGGGTACATCGAGCCGCTGTAGGCGGGGAGAGCAGGGTGGTTGAACTGCTGCTGAGGCTGGCACGAGTTGATGTCGAGAGGGTGGAAGTCGACGTTGGGAGTGCTGCCCTCGATGGTCTGACCGAGTGAGAGGAGGAGGTCGTTGATCGTGTTCACGTCGGCGTTCGAGTAGTCCGAAGCGATCGACGAGCCCGAAGAGTCGTCCTGAGAGCGAGCCGGTGTGAGGGGAGGAGCAGTAAGCTCGGGCGAGAAGAGGAAGTTGGACATGGCGTCGAGTTGAGCGACTGCGAAAGTGAGAAAGGTCAGCCTCGGCGACGAAAGAGAAAAGCGAGCGACGGCAACTCACCAGCATCCTCCTCCTGGAAACGCTTGTTCTTCATGTCGCCAAGGAACTGTCCAGCGGTCTCCTCGAACGCACGCTTCTTGCCAGCGACGGCGTTGCCGCTGAACGACCTCCTGAACGCCTCGGTCTCGTGCTCCGACGGCGGCGAGTAGGTGTTCTCGGGCGACGAGAGGGAAGGAGGCGAGAGAGCGGGGACGCGGGGAGAGACGCTCGACGAGTGGTGAGAGTGTGCTGCCGAGCGCGCTGAGGTGTGCGAGTGAGCCGAGGCGGCGGGCGAAGGGAGGTCCTCGACCTTGACGGCGGCGGTAGCGGGCGAGGTGGTGATGGTGGAGGTGGTGGGAGGGGAGTAGAGGCCGTACATGTTGGAGACGTTGGGGTAGATGGAAGCGGTGGCGGGAGCGGCGGAGGAGATGGGAGTGGGAGTGTGCGCGGGCGCCGAGGTCGGCGGGCGAAGGGCCTGCTGCTGCTGCTGGTGTTGAGGCTGTTGCGGTTGTTGGGGCATTTGAATAGGTTGTTGAGAAGGGTGGTAGGCGTAGGGGTTGGTGGCGCCGTAGGGGAACATGCCGCTCTGAGCAGCAAAGACCTGCATGGCGTGAGCCTGAGCAGCCTGAGCCTGCGCCTGCGCTTGAGGTCCTCCGGGGAAGTTGGCGCCGCCAGGGTAGGACATGGGGAAACCAGGCATGCCAGGCATACCCTGCATCTGAAGCGCCGAAATGGGGTAGCCCGCTTGGACTTGAGCGTTGAGCTGCTGTTGCTGAGCGATGACTTGAGCGAGGTCGAGGCCGGGCTGTCCAGGGTGGCCTTGGAACATGGGGTAGCCGAAGCCAAAGTTGGCGGGAAGGAAGGCGCCCGGGAAGCCCATCTGCATGGCGGCCTGCTGCTGCTTCTCGTCGAAGAGTCCGTTCGGCGCGGCGATGCCCATCGTCGGGACGTTGACGGTGACCGCCTTGGAGTGCTTGTGTTGAGTGTGGTGCTCCTCGGTGTGGATCTTCTCGTGCTTCTTGAGATCCTGAGGGCGCTTAAAGGCCTTGGTGCAGATCTGTGCTCGGCGAAGAAGGAGAAGGAGAGTCAGCTTCGGTCGAGACGGCGACGACGACGACGTCGGAAGCGGCATCCGAGACTCACGCTGCAGGTGTGAGGCTTGAGGTTGATGTGAACGCGAGCGTGGCTGGTAAGGTGGTCACGCTTGGAGGCCTTGGACGAGCATCCCGCCCATTTGCACTCGAGCGAGAGGGTTCCAGCGCTCTTGCGGCCGATGTGAACGGTGGTGATGTGTTCGTACAGAGTTTCGGCGTTCTCGAAGATGGTAGTGCAGTCGAGCCATCGGCATTGGTGTACCTCTTCTTGGATCTTGGGGGCCGTGACGACCATTCTGCGCAAGGAAAGAGCGAAGGGTCAGCGGGAATCCTTGAGCCGAAACGCCAAGACCAGCTTTTGCGATGAGGAGATCGCGCCTCCTCGACCCGCACAACAGTGAGAAATCAGCTACAAGAGAGCTCGTGTAGTGTACTACAGCGATCGCTCCCAATGTCCCGCAAAACGATGCGAGAAATACCAAGATAGGCCCTCGGGCAGAGCGAGGTCGCCACAAGTCGAGGCATAGGCGACCATCCGCAATTGTAACCGAGCAGCAGGTCGACTCGGGTGGGGCGTAGACAGCACTACAGAGCAGGAAACGGTGTTGTAGCACCTTCCCCAGTCTGCAGCGCTGCTGCCTTGCGAGAAGCCCTCCTCGCTCTTGCCGAGGAAGCTCCTTGGTCTCGACCTGAGGCGCTGATGGACTTCAAAACGGCGGGAAGAGCGTGTGTACTCACCTGGCGGAGTCGTGAAGGGTGCAGACGGTGCTCGAGGTGCTGTTGAGGTGCTAGTTGGACGAGTCGGACGAGTAGCGGCAAAGGAAGAGCGCCTGGAGAACGAGGTCGCGGGATGCGGTCAGCGCTGTTGGCGAGTAAGGATGCCAAGCAGAGGGTGGTCTACCTGGTGCTGTCGAGTTGGCGAAGAGGGTCCTGCTAGTGCTTGACGAGGGTGTCGGAGTGTTGGGTGGCCGAGGAGGGTGATGGCGGGAGGAGAAGGGAGCAGGCGAGTTCGACGAGTGCCAAGCCAGTCGAGCACGATTGACTGCCAAGGCTTCGATTTTCAACGGATTATACACCACAGCAAGCAGACCAGCACAAGGTGCAAGATGTTGCTGATAAATCCCAAGAAGCAAAGAGGTAGCAGTTGGGCGAAAGAGCCGAGTTCGGCGGTGGAAAGGGGAGAAGCGAGTACGAGCAGGCCTTGAGGCGAAGCTTGGCGCGAGGTTGAGCTTTCTGTAGCTGAGCTGTGAGCGTGTGGTTGCTGAAAGAAGGCCATGTACCTCCCACCTACCACCTCTCCAAGTTTGAGCGCCCAAGGTGCTCTCCTTCGACCCCTGGACTCGTTTCTCTGCTCCTTGGTCGCCGAGGTCACCGGAAGCAACGTACTGCAGGTTGCTGCCACTTTGAGCTTTCGCAGAAGTGTCTGTAGCACCGTAGAGATCTCTCAAGATGACCTTGTGTCAGCGAACCCGCTGTAGTCGGCATCTCGGCGATGGCTTTCAAGTCGTTTTCAAGCTTCGCCGAGCTGAGCTAGTTCGCCTCTCCACAAGGCAAGGTCCGGCTATACACAGGGTTGGTTGCACAAGAGTAAGAGACCTTTTCCTTCCTAGCTACACAAGCACTAGTCACGAGGGAATGCAGAAACGGAAAGGAAACGAAACCGATAAGAAGAGGGGAACGGCGGGCGAGCCGGAGTCGCAGAATCGTCTACTTCTTCTTCGACGATTTCTGCGACTCGGGAGCGATCTTAACATGATCGTGAAAGTCCTCGCGCCCGCGCGGGATGCCTCCGTTATGAATGCACACCTCGACGTTGGGCAACCACTCGTCCTTGCGGGCCTCATCGAGTGAATCGAGCTCACCACCGCGAAGGAGGTCCGAAAGGGTGCAACGAATCGACGGCTCGATGGTGAGCATGCGAGTGAGGCATGACCTCGTCTCGCGAGGAAGGAGGCGGAAGATCGAGTCGGCGGCGCCAGTCGTCCAGGTGGCGTTGGAGGCGATGGAGGAAGCGCGGCCGCGGGTGGTAGAGGGAGCGCCAGAGGCAGAGGCGGTGGTGGAGGGAGCCTCGGAGACGGCGGTAGCGACGCTATCCCGCGAACGTTGAGGCTGAGTGAAGGTCGATTCGGCGGCGGCCGGGGGTTGAGCGGCGGTCGAGGTGGCCTCGGAGGTGGTAGTCTCGCTGGCGTTGGTGGGAGTGCTCTCGACGTTGAGAGAGGCGAAGGAGGAGGAGAGGTTGGACTGCTCCCGGTCGATGGCGGGGGTTTGAGGAGGAGAGGTGGAGGACGAGTGCATCGAGCCGGGCGATTCGACGCGGTCGAGGGCGGTGATGGTGAGACCGGCCTTCTCCTTGCGCCTCGCGGCGTAGTCAATCATCTCGGCCGTTCCCTCGCGAACGGGGGTGTTGGCGCCCGACCGAGCGTCCTGGTCGAGGGTGAGGGAGCGGCAGGGGAGGGGCTTGCCGCCGACCAGGGCTTGCGGTGATGCGGGGGCGACGCAGAGCTCGGGGTGGGAGGAGACGTAGAGGCGGTAGGAGGCGTCCGTCTTGACGTCGGGGAGCTTCCATGGGAAACGGCGAAGGATCATGCACATGAAGATGATGGCGACGCTCCAGACATCGGTGAGGCGGGGATCGTACTCCTTCTTGCCGATGACCTCGGGAGCGAGGTAAGGATCCGAACCGACGATGCCGCTCGCCTTGCAGGGCTTCTGACCGGGGTAGTGGAAGACGACGGCGGTGCCAAAGTCGATGATCTTGACCGTGTTGTCGCCCGTCATCACGCAGTTGTCGAGCTTGAGGTCGCGGTGGGCGAGTCCCATGGTGTGGAGGTAGTCGACTCCCGAGATAATTTGCTTGAAGACACAGTAGATCTCGGGGCGCGACATCCGGCCGCTCATGACGATCGAGAAGAGGTCGTATTCGGCGTACTGCATGACCTCGTAGTAGTGACCGTTGTCGGAGATGATGTCGAGCGTCTCGATGATGTTGGGGTGGTGCAGCGTCGATCCGATCTGTCGGGGAGGAGGCGAGTGTGAGCCTTCCGAAACGAGCGCCGAGCAGGGGAGAAGGGACTTTAAACTCACACAGAACTCGGCGGTGACCTTCTTGACGTACTCCTTCTCGCTCTCGCCACTCCTCCTCGCCCTAAACTCCTTCACAGCGAAGACCGTGTGGTCCTTTGACCGCTTGATGAGCCTGACCGTTCCTCCCGCTCCCGAGCCGAGCACCTTGCCCCATTTGCCGTACTTCTTTTGGAGGTGAGCGTGGTCCTCTCCGAGCGGCGGCGAGTTGCTACCGTGGCGATGGTTGTGGCTAGGGTGAAGCGCCGTGTCGGTGTAGTCGGGAACGGCGGGGGTTTGAGTGCCAGGAGTGCCGGGAACCGAGCGATTCGGGCTCGACTTGCCGCTCGGCGATCCATGCCTCGTCGAAGCGCGACTATCGTCGCCTCGTCCTTGACGGTCGAGATGCGAGTCGGATCCTCGATGGTGGATGTGGTTGTTGAGGAAGCGACGGAGGTCGTGGAGCGGTCCGCTGTGGTGAACCTTGGTCGTTTGCCTCGAGGGGTGGGCGAGCGAGTGCAGGCTCGAGTGGGAAGCTGCTCGTTGACGCTCTCCAATCTTGTGGAAAATGAACTGAGGAGGAGTAGCGGTTCCTCCTGGGGTTACCGAGCCCGACGCTGTTGGCTCGGGGGAGGCTCGGTAGGCGGTGCCGACGGCGTGGTGACCAGGAAGCTGAGCGGCGGCGGCCTTGAGGTGCGAATGATCGGGAGGACCATGGTCGGGGGTATCGCTCTGCGAAGCGGGCTCCTCGAGCGAGCGATGGTGCGAATGGACTCGCTCCATGAGGGCGGAGAGACGCAATTGGGGAGGCGGGGGTCGCTGCAGGCCGCCGTCTGACTCGTCGTGATCTTCTGTAGCGAGTCCTAGGCCGACCGACGAAGCCGTCTCGCTACCACCTTCGGACTCGTCGCCGCCCACGCTGCTGCGATCCTCCGATCCCATGGTCGAGCTCCTCGTGTTGCTGGCGAAGGAGCGATTGCGCGAGATGGCAGGCGATACCTCGGCGGAGGGGGGCACCGAGCGAGGGTTCTGCACGGGCGATACGCTGGCGTTGTCGGCTTGGAACTTTGCGAGGCGTTCTTGAATTGCGCTCGATGAGAGTGGGTCGGGCGAGGGAGGAACTGACGACTGAGGCGAGTGGACGGCCGACATGATGGCAGATCAAAGGTGGTAGAGCTTTGAGAAATACGAGTGTCGTCGCTGGGCAAAGGCGGGGCTGCTGACGAGTTGGGGGAGGCGGCTGAGACCGAGAGCGCAATTGGACGTCCGGTTTCGAGGGTGATGAAGGTGGATGAAGGGGAGTTAGGCGAGCAGGTGGAAGCTCATTTGATGGTGAGAAGGTAGGTCGATGGTATAGGTGTACGAGGGCTGCAGGCCGAAAGCAGAGACGGGTCAGTTCCGTCCAGTGGGGCTGCCTCGAAGGGAGGCGAGGCAGGCTAGAGGAGGGCTTACAGCGCTTGGCGTGTGCTGGCTGCCTTGCCGTGAGTGCAAAGCAGGTACTGGTCGTTAAGAACTCTTCCTTCGAATCGCTGTCGTCGAGTCTGCGAGGCGAAATGTGGTCGAAGGCAGACTTGTCCTTCGAGCTCTGCTGACCCTGTCTCTCCGCCGCCGTCATAATTTTGTCCTCGGCACGACCTCGGCTTGCAATGTAACACTACAGAGGGCTTCACTTGCATTTCTACATCTCATTCCTGCCATCAAACCCAAGGCCGAAGCTCTCTTTGACTCCCAGTGAAGACCGACGGCTCGCCAAGTGATCAGAGCTCCGTCTTCCCGCACACTCTGCTGTGGGGCACATTGGGATCGCAGGAGACGTTCGTTTGCCTGCTTGACCGAGCTCTGTAGCCTTTGCACGGAAGCCAAACCTCTCTCCGAATCAAAGTCAGCATCAGCTCGGCCTTCGCTATTCGGGAAGCTGGAGATTTTTCGACCTTGGGTCCTGCTTGGCGGTGCGAGCTGTACAGCAGTAGTTTTGAGGGCTGGGGCTTGTATCCTTACAGAAGTATTCACCGAGCAACTGCTGGCCATTCGCAGCGTCGAGCGAGCATGCACCTTGCCAGGGTGAGGCCAACGCCGAAGTGTAGGGGAACATGGCAAACGGGCGAGGGCTGAAGCAAAGGAGATGGTCGATGAGCAAACCTCGTAAGTTACAGGAGCCCTTGAAGTCCCTCCTCCTCTCCAATCATTCCCTTCCCCTGTCCGAGATGACTCGGCTTTTCCAATGCAAGTCCGAAACGACGTTCTCGAGAGCTGTGAGAAGAGATGGCAGATTTTCGTGCACAGTGAAGTGCAGCAGAATGTAGGCGATAGTTGATGTACAGTACCAGGGGCTGCCGTCAAGCTGCAGAGGGTACAACGAGGCAGCGAGGCTGAGGCGAGCCAGCGCCGAGCTCGTAGAAATGAAGCGCACGGAGAGCATGCTGCAGCTTCGCAAAGAAAGTAGCACAGTAAAAGACTCTTTTCACGAGTCTCAAGTAACCTGCGAGTCCTTTCAAGCTCACTTCGACGTCTACCGCGTGCTCGGCGGCGATTTCCAGTCCGCCGAAGCCCTTCGTGCTCGACTCTGCCGCAATGGCTCGAATTCGAATCTCTATTCGATTGTCACCTGTATTAGACTGCAAGGCTCTCGTATCTCGGCACTTTCCAGCCGCAAAGGTGGGCCCCAGCTCAGCGAAGAAGCGAGGTGGGAGACGACTCGACCTCCGCCGAAGCCTCCGTCCTTTGCTGACTTCGACCTCAGCATTCAGCAGGAAGGGTCACTCAGCAGCCGGATTCTACTGCTTCCCCTCCATCCCTACAGCACCTCTGCAGCCCACCTCTGTCGGCTGGTTCAGCCCCTCGTAACCAATCTCGGGGAGGGAAAGAGCAACTCGATCGCCGAGTGTCCAAAAGCGACGCGCGTTTCTCGCTCCACCTCTTCGCAACTCTCTTTCTTCCAACCACGACTCTCTACCCGCCTCGAGAAGCACCCACCCCGTCTACCGTCTCTTCAACCAGCTCCCTTAGCGCTCGGGTGCACTTTTCGAACCCTCGCCCCCTTCGCCTCGCCCTCGCCTCGCCCTTCGAGCCTCTCGCTTTCGCCTCCACTTGGTTCCCACAGCTCGGCCATAGGACCGGAGACCTGGGGATTGGATCTCAGTCCACCAACAATGCGAGCTTTGCTCTGTGCATCTCTCTCGTCTCCTCGCGCGCTAACCCGTCGCTGCCTCTTCGCCAGAATAACACCGCGTGCTGGCTGATATGAGCAGCCACAGCTCCAATTCGACTCGAGCGGTCTCGCCGGGCAAACGGCAGCGCAATAAGGAGGAATCCCTCGAGATGGCCGACATGGAGAAGCAACAGACGGCCGAGACGACCCCCGCCGACGAGCAGCGACCAGCAAAGGCCAAGTTGTGAGTTCGAGTCACGATACGCCCACTTCGGGCGAAATTTAGACCTAGGTCTGATCTTTCTGAACCCCTGCAGCATCCCCTTCGTCGGCCGCAAGCAGCCACGAGACCCCTACCCTTCGCTCGAGGAAGCGCCCCTCCTTCCGATGCGCGCCGCCAACGTCTTCTCCCAGTGGACGTTCACCTGGATCCAACCCCTTCTCACCGTTGGTTACCAACGTACCCTCGAAGCTCGCGACCTCTGGAAGCTCACGCCCGACATGGAGAGCGGAGTGCTCGCCGACCGACTGATGGAGAACTTCGAGCGCCGAAGGAAGGCCATCGAAGAGTGGAATCAGGCTTTGGATGATGGGACGTTCAAGCCTTCGGTGATGAGGAAAGGATGGTGGAAGATGAAGAAGGCGATGGGCAACGGCAAGGGTGATGGGAAGCGGACAATCGGTCTCGCCGGAGCGTGAGTCGTCTCGGCGTTCGGCGTTTGGCTTTGAGTCGTTTCGCTGACTGAACCGTGTCCTGCAGGCTCTCCGACACCTTCAAGTGGACCTTCTGGAGCGGAGGTATCATCAAGGTCATTGGAGACACGGCGCAGGTCACCTCGCCCCTCGTCACCAAGGCCCTCATCAACTTCGGCACCCAGGCTTACTACGCCCATCGCGGCGTCGACGGCTTCACCACGCCCAACGTCGGCAAGGGAGTCGGACTCGCCATCGGCCTCTGGCTCATGCAGCTCGTCACCGCCTTCTGCATCCACCAATTCTTCGTTCGCTCGGCCGGCACCGGTGTCCTCGCTCGCGCCGCTCTCATCACCTCCATCTACCGCAAGTCGATGGTCCTCAGCGGCAAGGCTCGCATCACCATCACCAACGGAAAGCTCGTCAATCACGTCTCCACCGACGTGAGCCGAATCGACTTCTGCGCCGGTTTCTTCCACATGTCGTGGACCGCCCCCATCCAGCTTATCATCATCATCATCATTCTACTTGTCAACCTCGGCGCCTCCTCCCTTGCCGGAATCGGCTTCCTCGTCATCATGCTCTACCCTCAAGGCAAGGCGATGAAGGCCATGTTCGGCTTCAGGAAGAAGGCGATGGCCTGGACGGACAAGCGCGCGAAACTCATTCAAGAGCTACTCGGTGGCATGAGGATCGTCAAGTTCTTCGCCTGGGAGCAGCCCTACCTCGCCAAGATCGACCGCATCCGTCGCTCGGAGCTCTTCCATGTTCGCAACCTCCTCATCGTCCGCGCCGCCAACTCCTCGGTGGCCCTCTCCATGCCCGCCATCGCCACGGTTATCGCCTTCCTCGTCTACAGCGGAACTGGCCACGGTCAGGACCCTGCCGTCATCTTCACCTCTCTCACCCTATTCAACCTTTTGAGGATGCCGCTGATGATGCGTAAGTGAGAAGAGAGGCTGTCGAGAGTAACAACGAGCGCTGACCTTTCCTCTCCCAGTTCCCATGTCTCTCGGTACCATCACCGACGCCTACAACGCCTGTGGTCGTCTCACCGAGGTACGTTCGGCGCTGGCGCCGAGCAAAAGCGGAACACTTGCTGACTTGCTTCTGGGCTCGAGCAGGTCTTCCTCGCCGACACACGCTCAGGAACCTACGAGTACAACCCCGACTCCGAGTACGCCGTCGAGGTCAAGGACGCCGACTTTCAATGGGAGTCTTCGCCGCCCGAGGACTCGGCTCCCAAGACCAAGAAGCAGCAAGCCGAGTTGGCCGCCAAGCTCAAGGCCGACAAGAAGAAGGATAAGAAGGCCGCCGCTCTCGCTCCCGCGCAGGACGAGAAGAAGGCCGACGTCGATGTCGCTGCCGAAGCGCCCGCCGACTCAGAGGTGCTCGATGGACGAGCAACTCTCGGCGTCCCTACCGACAAGAACGACCCTACGACTACTCCCGCCGAGCAAGAGCTTCTTCAGCTCTCCAATGTCAATGTCAAGATTCCCAAGGGAGCCCTCGTTGCCGTCGTCGGACCAGTCGGGTGAGCTTCTTCTCCTTCGGTCGCCTTTCTCGCTCTCGGCTGACCTCCTTCTCTCTTCACTTTCAAAGGAGCGGCAAGTCATCATTCCTTCAAGCCCTTCTCGGCGAGATGAAGCGCACTCGCGGCTCCGTCACCTTCGGCGGCTCGGTCTCCTACGCTCCTCAGCAGGCTTGGATGCAGAGCTGCTCGCTCAAGGATAACATTCTCTTCGGTCAACCCTACGACGAGGAACGCTACGAGCGAGTCATCGCCGACGCCTGCTTGGAGGCCGATTTCGCTATGCTGCCTTCGGGCGACTTGACCGAGATCGGCGAGAAGGTACGTCGAGGAGACTTCACTGGATCTCGGACTTCAGCTGACGCTTATTTACTCGCTTCTTTCCTTGTAGGGAGTCACCCTTTCCGGAGGTCAGAAGCAGTAGGTCGCCTTCTGCCTCCCGCGACTCGAGCTTTCGCTGACGCCGTCTTCTCTCTCGCTAGGCGAGTCAACATTGCTCGTGCGCTCTACTACAACGCCGACGTCGTACTTCTCGATGATCCTCTTTCGGCTGTAAGTCGGTGCCCTCGCTCTCGCTTCTGAGCGCGCGCTGATCTCTTCGCTCGTCCAGGTCGACGCCCACGTCGGCAAGCACCTCTTCCACGAGGCCATCTGCGGCGCACTCAAGGACAAGACTCGCATACTCGTCACCCACGCCCTTCATTTCCTCCCCCAAGTCGACTACGTTATCTGCCTCGACCACGGCAAGATCACTCAGCAAGGCAGCTACGCCGAGCTCATGGCCGACGAGAAGGGACCATTCGCCGAGATGTTCAAGGAGTTTGGTGGAGGAATGGAGGAAGAGAAGGAAGAGGAGGAGGAGAAGGAGGAAGAGGCTATCGAGGAGGCTGGCAAGAAGCCCGAGAAGATCAAGGCGAAGGCGCTTATGCAGGAGGAAGAGCGAGCGACCGGCTCGGTCGGCGGAGCTGGTGAGTTCTTTTTTCTATCTATGTTTCTGTAGACCTGTATTAACGCGCTCTCTCCCTCTCCTTCTCCCTCACAGTCTACATGAAGTTCATTCGCGCCGCCAAGGGTCACATCACCGTTCCTCTCCTCCTCGCCAGTCTCATCTTCATGCAAGGCGCTCAAGTCGTCGGCAGCTATTGGCTCATTTGGTGGCAGGCCGACACCTTCAACAAGAGTAACGGCGTCTACATGGGAGGATACGCCGCTCTCGGGATAGCTCAAGCTCTGAGTTCATTCCTTATGGGAGTTTGTGGAGTTTACATAGGCTACAACGCCTCGGCCGCTCTCCACTACGTCGCCATCAACGGAGTCATGCACGCCCCCATGAGCTTCTTCGACACTACGCCCATCGGTCGGATCATGAACCGCTTCTCCAAGGACATCGACACCCTCGACAACACCCTCAACGACGCCATGCGAATGGCCGTTTCGACCGCCGCCGCCGTCCTCGGAGCCATCATTCTCATCTCCATCGTCATCCCCTACTTCTTGCCTATCGTCGCCTTCGTCCTCATCTTCTACTTCGTCGCCGCCCAGTTCTACCGCGCTTCCGCTCGCGAGATCAAGAGGCTGGACAACCTCCTTCGGTCATCCCTATACTCCCATTTCGGAGAGAGTCTCTCTGGATTGGCCACGATCCGCGCGTACGGCGAGACGGACAACTTCCTCAAGGTCAGCGAGGGCTACCTCAACATCGAGAACCGCGCCTATTACCTCACCGTCGTCAACCAACGGTAAGTCTCGTCGTTCGCCTCTCGCGGTCGAAGCGTAGCTAATCTTCTTCTGCTGCCCTGCAGTTGGCTCGGTTTCCGACTCGACTTCTTCGGCGCCCTGCTCACCTTTGTGGTGGCGATCTTCGGAGTCGGAACTCGGACGTCCATCAGCCCTTCGCAAACCGGCCTCATCCTCTCCTACATTCTCACCATTCAGCAAGCTTTCTCCTGGTTCATTCGACAATGGGTCGAGGTGGAGAACGACATGAACTCGGTCGAGCGCATTCTGCACTACGCCAACGAACTCGAGCAAGAAGCACCCGCCGTCATCGAGGACAACCGACCGCCGGCGGACTGGCCAGCGAGGGGCGCCATCGAGTTCAAGAAGGTCGTCATGAGCTACCGCCCCGAGCTACCGCCTGTTCTCAAGGGACTCTCGCTCAGCATCGGAGCGGGTGAGAAGATTGGAGTTGTTGGCCGGTGAGTCGCTTTCTGGCTTTCTCGCCTCTTCGCCGAACCCAACTGACCCCTTCTCTTCGGCGCAGAACTGGAGCTGGGAAGAGTTCTATCATGCAAGCCCTCTTCCGCATCGTCAACGACCTCACCTCGGGATCCATCGAGATTGATGGACTCGACGTCTCCAAGATGGGCCTGCAGGACCTTCGCGAGAAGCTCGCCATCATCCCTCAGGTGAATCGACCTCTCTTCGCTCCCTTCCTTCGCCTCTCGCTGACTCGTTCTCGCCTCATAGGACGCTTTGCTCTTCAACGGTACCCTCCGCACCAACTTGGACCCCTTCGGCCTCCACGACGACGCCACCCTCTGGGACGCCCTCAAGCGCTCATGGCTCGTCGACCAAGAGTCCTCGTCGACCGACGTCAAGGCCGCTCCCGCCGCCGGTTCAACTCCCGCTACCCCTGCGAGTCGCTTCACCCTCGACATGAGCATCGAAGACGAGGGTAACAACCTGTGAGCGCTCGTCGGCTCGTCCCTTTCGACCCTCGCTGACTCGGCTTTCGTTTCGCAGTTCGGTCGGAGAACGTTCGCTCGTCTCGCTCGCTCGCGCCCTCGTCAAGGACTCGCGCATCATTGTACTCGACGAGGCCACCGCCAGCGTCGATCTCGCCACCGACTCGAAGCTCCAGCGCACCATTCGCGAGGCCTTCTCGGACAAGACTCTCCTCATCATCGCTCACCGCCTCCGTACCGTTATCGACGCGGATCGGATTCTCGTCATGTCTGATGGACAAGTTGCAGAGTTTGACAGTGAGTTTCTGCCGTCTTTTCTCGTCTCTGCGAAGCTGACGCCTTCGCCCTTCGCAGCCCCCATCAACCTCTTCCGCCAGCGCAACGGCATCTTCAGCTCCATGTGCGAGCGTTCAGGCATTACAGAGCAGGACATCGTCAAGAGCGCATCATGATATAGATCTTAATGCAACGGGCGGGCTGTTGTACATTAGCTTCGTGGCGATGAGAGCTGTTTCGGCGAAGAACTTGCGAGCTTGACGGCGCAAGGGAATTGAGGCTCAACGAGGCTCGAGCTGTAGGATGCTTTCGCAAGACGGTTCTCTGTTGTAGCTCAACGAGATGTAAGAGAGAACGAGTCTTATTGCATCTCAAAGAGAACAAACGAAAGCTTCGGCGAGGTCAGCTGCGACCCGTTCTGCATCTAGACAGCCGTGGTTGAGAATCCGTAGGCTCAGGATGCAACACAAGTGCAGTATCTTGATGTAGATCAGGAGAAGCCTGCAAAGTCACTGAAGCGACGAGAGGAGGGTCAGCGCCGAGTTCTCTCGTCGAGCATTAGCTGTGTGTCATCGTCGTAGGAGGGCTCAGGAAGTGAAGAGAGTGGTCGTCAGCGCATGAGAAGCCTCGAATGCGATCGCGCACGAAGAATACCATTTCTTATGTCATTTTTGTTCGTCTTCGCTCTCCGACAATGATTCTACGTAGCTTTCTACGTAGCTGCGCTTGTAGGACTGTACACTCACATGTTGTTGTGTACCGCTGCAGCCACCAGTTGTTAATTAGATGCCCCTGCAGCCACGAGACCCCGCGCCGACCACAAAATGCAAAGAAAAGCTTCGGCGGCGAAGAGAACGAGATAAGTCGGCGATGGGATGGGGAGCGTCCCTATGAGGCTGTAGTGGGTCAAGGAAGGTCGAGATGGCAAAACATGGGGTTGAAGGAGAGAACTCGAGGCAGAGGGATGGGAGAAGGCAAGCTGCAAAGCCCAAAACGCGGCTGACTTTTGGCCGGGAGCTTCGAGCACGGACCCTCTCCTTTGCCCTCGGTCGAATCTTGAGATGCAGTCGTCCTAATAGGTTGAGACTGAGGCAGTAGTGATTCTGGGGGTTCCGCTTTTGTATCGTGCTCAGCCGAGGCTGTTGGTCACTCCCAATCCTTTTCGCCCGGCCTCACCTCGGACTTGAAGTTGGCCAGGCAGGGGAGGGAAAGCTGCAGGCGATAGCATGGCAGGGGAGCTCCCCACGGATACGATACCTTTACTTTAATGCTTGGATGCACTCTCAGCCACCTTTACGGCTCGTGATTGGCTGCAAGAAGCCGAGCTGGGTCCCCTCCGAGGCGCACGCCGAAGGGAATTGAGGGGGGCTTAAGCGCAGAGATGGGACTTTTACTTCCCATCTTGACCTTAAGCCGCTCTAACAACCTCTATTTGACATGACTACACCCGCGCTGGACGTAACCGCTTTTGCCAACTCGCTACACGCTCTCCTCGCGACACCCCCTCCCTCCCTTTCCGCTCCTACCAGCGCCAACGCACTCCCCGTGCTCTCCCAGCTCCTTCAACCAGAATTTCTCAATGGATCGGACGAGATGCATAGCGTATGGAGAGCGCTGCAACAGCTCCCTCCCCCCTCCTTCGAAGGAGCTGCAACGGCGGCGAGGAGCTCGACGGGAGAAGCAGGCAGCGCCGGCGCCCCTACCTCGCTCTACCTGGTCTTGGCCTCATCTCTGGATGCATTGGATGACGGCTCATGCTGCATCTCCTGTCCCCTCGATCCGACCTCGGCGGAGCAACTCGAACTGGCTCCTCACTCGATTTCGCTGGTTGAGGTCCCTCTTGCCGACGATGCGGCGGCGCAAGAGGTGAACACCAAGCGGTGGCAGCTTCCTTGGTCGAACGGGAAGAAGCTGCAGCGACAGAAGCAGGTGTTGGAGAGGAAGGTGAGTCGCTACTTTTCTTCCCTTCGAACGCCGAGCGCTGATTTTGTACTCCTGCAGACGTTCTACCCGCCAAAGGACAAGCTCTCGCTACTCGTCGCATGGTGGGGCTACCAGGTGTTCCTCCCCGAGGCTGTTGTAGGTCGTTACCTCCCTCCCGTCCAGCTTTTCGGCGATCACTCGAAGTTCGGAGCTGACTTTGCGCGCGTTCTCGTCCCAGATGAAGCAGATTGGATCAGAGCTGGAGCCTTATGTCGACGGACTCTCGGCTCTGAGTGCAGCTCTCGCCTTCATTGCTTCCCAGTGAGTCCGCCGTTGCTGCCTTCGCCGAGCGCTGCGTTCGCCGAGTGCTGCCTCCGCCCAGCCAGCGCTTTGGGGTCATCTGTTCTTGCGCAGAGCTCAGCTGACGAGCTCTGCTGTACATCCTCCCTCTAGAGCCCCCAAGCTCCTCCTCCTCGTCCCCGGCGGCGCTCTCCTCTCCTCCATCGGCCTTCCCATTATCGCCGCCCTCTCCTCCGCCTGCACCTTCAGCTGGAAGTACCTCAAATCGAAGGACAAAGGCGAGGGAATCATCCTGGCAGCCACCTGGTTGATCCCTGTTGCGGTGGTGCCGAGGACGCTCGAGGGGAAGGAGTGGGTGGCGAAGGAGGGGGAGGGCAAGGATGGGGAGGGGAAGGAGAGCAAGGGTGTGAAGGTGTCGGCGGTGGCAGATGCGCCAGGAGAGGAGGAGTCGAAGAAGGGGGTCTTAAGCAGCGAGGCGAGCGCGCAAACGGTCAGCTTCGCGGAAGGGAAGCAGATCGCCAGCGCCGAGCAGCCGAAGCGGGGCTTTCTCCAGCGAGTCAGGGTAAGAGTGGGAGGAAATGACGGAGCGGTAGCTCATAAGACTGCTGTGTATTGCTCGTAATTTTGTCTACGCCATTAGACCTCGAATCTGCGAAAAGGAGAAGATTAGCCCGCACCGAATCTCGTCCGCGACTTTCAAAGCGACTCACAAGCTCATCTAGGGGACGGTAGTAACCTCCCAGTCGGTGATGAGGAACTCATCCAAACTAGTGAGATAGTCGACATCCTCCTTCTCGAGCGTAAAGTCGAACACATTGGCGTTATCCTCGATCCTCTCCTTCTTGGTCGACTTGGGGATGACGACGAAGCCTCGGTCGAGTCCGTAGCGAATGAGGATCTGCGCTGGGCTCTTCTTGTACTTCTCAGCGAGACGAAGGATGTCGGGGTGCTTGAAGCGCTCGCCTCGGACGAGGGGAGCCCATGCCTCGAGAACAATGTCCTTTGACTCGCAGTAGGCGACGAGCTCGTTGCGGGTCATGAAGGGGTGGAGGTCCTGTGAAGTTGGAAGAGTCAGCTATGTAGCAATTTGAAGAGCGAGCGAGGACTTACGACTTGGTTGATGGAGGGAATGTACTTGGGGTTGCCAGCGAGAAGGTCGGTCAAGTGCTTGACGCCAAAGTTGCTGCAGTTGGAGAGGTCAGCATCGTTCTAGAGCTTCTTCAAAGTACTCACGAGACTCCGATAGACTTGACGAGACCCAAGTCCCTTGCCATGCAGCATCCTTCCCAGCTGGCGGCGCGAACCTCAGGTCCTCCCTCCGGTCCGTGGATGAGGTAGAGGTCGACGTAGTCGAGTCCAGCCTTCTCCAAGCTAACCTTGATGGCATCGACGACTCCCTGAGGCTCCTTCTGGTTGTGCATGAGCTTGGTGGTAAACCAGATCTCCGAACGAGGAACTCCCGACTCCTTGATGAAGGCATTGATCGCCTTGCCACAATCCGCCTCGTTCTCGTACCACTCGGCGCCGTCAATGTGCTGCAAAGCCAAAATTGGGCGTTCGTGTAGGATGAGCAGGAGGGGAGCGAGGAAGGAGAAAGGTCAGCGACGAACGAGCGGTCATGACGCAGCGAGACGGCGATGTAGCTGAGCGAGATGAAGCTCAGCTGCACCTCTATAAGACGTACACGATATCCAGCCTCCAAAGCCCACTTTGTGGCGTTCTGAGTCTCCGCCCCCGGCTCCGTGACATAGACGCCCAGCCCAAAGCGAGGGATAGCGACCTTCGAGGGGTCATTCTTGAGGACGACGCGGTCTGTAAGCGAGTAGGTGTTCTGTGGAGAGAAGTACAGTGAGATCGGCGAAGCTTGCCGTGCTCGAGGGGCGACTCACGGCCATTTTGTGAGGAGGAAAGCGAAGGGCGAGGTGCAACCGCCGTTTGGCGTCAAGTCGAAAGGCCGATTTTCGAGCTGTATCGGAGTGGCCGTTTGACGTGTCATAGACTTCGATTTATCATTCTGTACTATCCAACGCTACTTCCCACCCTCAATTCGCCTGCAAATAGGAGCTGGGGATGATGCCCTCGGCGCCGGCGGGATTCCTGCACTTCCACCAATCGTCGGACACTGCAGGGAGAAGAAGAGCAAATTTAGTATCGATACAGTGCTCGACCGAAGCTCTCCAACTCACCATGCTCAATCACCGTCAGCACTTCGCCTTCCAAGCAAGGCAAATCGCTCGGATCCGTTCCCTCGTAGTCGTACAGAGCAGTAGCGGTACCGAGTCCAGCGCTCGGAGTTGGTGGTGCAGGAGAGCCGCGCATCGGCGGTGGCGTATGGCTGTACGTTCGAGGGGCGGCCTTGGTCGCGAGTGGCTCCTTGAAGACGTTGGCCTTGCGTTCAGCGTCTGACATGGGGCCCTTGCTGGCGAAGAGGGTCTTTCCAAACTGTATTGTAATCAGAGGAAGAGCGCAAAGTGTCAGTTCAGAGCCACAGCAAGACGGTAAAGAGCTCGGCGTACGTTCTTGCCGCTCGAAGTGTCGAATCCTCCTGCAATAGACCGTGATTGGGATAAGCCAGTCGGTGGTTTAGGCCCTTTCGGCTGGGCGAGGAGAAGGCGTCAGCGGAATCTTTTGCAATTCATCAGCAGCTCTCCAAACTCACCGGAGGGCCCTTCGGCGCTGGCTCAGCCTCAACCTGTCCTCCGCTGATCGCGTTCCGATTCGCCCATCCAGCTTTTGCCCCAGCTGCTACATGGGGTGCAAGCTGCTCGTGATGAGCTGCTCCGAACTTGCTGAGCGTGCCCGCTGCTCCGGCGCTCAAGCCTGCGTTGCGTAGAGCCGCGCTGGTCGCTGTAGTGTTCTGTAGGGCGCGATCGGCGATGAAGGTGGATGCTGAAGTTCTTGGAGACGATGTCGGTGCAGATGGAGGACGAGGAGTGGGTGCTGCTGGCGAGTAGGAGCTGAGCGGTGCAGGTGGAGCGACGACTCGGGCTGCTGGACGAGGGGCGGGAGCTGCAGCAGTAGGATCTCGAGCCCAGTACTCGTCTAGTAAGGAGAAGAATGCTTCCTTTTCTGCTGGTGAAGCCAAGACGGCTTGCCACGGGGTCGACATGGGTCTGAGCAAGATGACGGTCAGAGGCAAGAAGCGAGCGAAGGTCTCCCTCCTCCCCTCATCTCCTCGTCTCGTTCCAACAGCGCCAATCGCTCAACTCAGCTTTCTATACAGCTACAGCAACCCTTCCCTCGGCTCTCAACAGCCTCTCCACCCTTCCTGCACCTTTTTCGCTCCATTTCAGCCCCCAACACAACAACCTCGATCCTCCCTCGCTTCGAGAGATGGTCCCTCGGCGACCAGCTTTCACCGTCTACGACTCGGCAGGACGTTCTTCATCACGGGAACGAGACCTCGAGGCTGGACCTCGAGAACGTAGCGATTCTGTCCCTCGTCGTCGCCTGAGCGATTCCCACCCCACAGGCGTAATTGTCGAGGGCCAGGTCTACGAGGGCGAGAGTGCAGGGGAGCAGTCAGAGTCGGAACCGTTGCTCAGCTCGCTCAGTCGCAACCCTAGCAGACGGCCTCATCGTCTCTCGAATGGCTCCTACGGCGCGACGAGCCTCGACTCGCCGGTCAAGGCGAACCATTTGGCTTTGCATGGAGTTCCGCCAATGGAGGGAGGAGAAACGATCCATAGGCAGGAATCAGTACTCAAGGTGAGCCTTCCTTGCTGCGAGACAAAGACCGTACGCTGATTTCGCTCGGCGTTGGCCTTTCGCCAGCTTGCTGGGCTCATCGACGACCGGGGAGGCGAGTTCGAAAAGTTTCGCAAATCGGACGAGGAGCTCAAGAAGATGAAGAAGTCGGTTCGAGCATTTTATATCGAGCAGAACGAGATCTTGGTGAGCTTTGCTGCCTTTCGAACGTGCGGTTCGAGCGTGGCCGAGCTGACGATTCCACGCTTACAGGACGGCTTTGCCGAGGTTGACGAGATTCTAGACAACACTGGCGTTACTACCAAGACTGGCGACCTCGCTCCCATGGTCCCAGTGCGTCTCTTTTGACTCTCTAGGACGATCGCCGAGCTGACCTCGGACTTTCACAGACAAAGCCGTCGGCCGAGCGTGAAGAAGCGTTCAATCTCAAGGTCCAGTTCGCTATCAACGTCAACTTCCTCGTCAACTTCATCCTCCTAGGCGCCAAAATTGCCGTCGTTCTCCTGTCCAACTCGATGTCGCTCGTCGCTTCGACCGTCGACTCGGCAATGGACTTCCTCTCCACCGTCATCATCTACGGCACGAGTCGGGTCATCGCTACCAAGAACTGGAAGTCGACCTATCACTACCCTACCGGAAAGAAGCGCATGGAGCCCATGGGAGTCGTCGTCTTCAGCGTCTTCATGATCAGTTCTTTCCTCCAGGTGCGCTTCCGTTTGAGCCTCGTCACATCTGCAGGCGCGGGCTACTGTTCTCCTTGTCGCTGACATCCTACCCTCCCTCTAGGTGGCCATCGAATCGCTTCAACGCATCTTCTCCAAGGAGCTCGAGCCCGCCGAAATACCCCTCGTCGGTCTCATCGTCATGGGATCCACTATCGCCATCAAGCTGGTGATGTGGGTGTGGTGCCGAACGATCAAGAACACGAGCGTCGAGGCTCTTACGCAGGACGCCGAGAACGACGTGAGTTGAGTTTTGGGGCCGAGCTCGACGATGAGACTGACCATGCGCTATCCACAGATCGTCTTCAACTTCTTCTCCATTCTTTTCCCCTATGCTGGTACGTCTGCTCGCTGTTGAACCTCTCGCGCTGCTGAACCTCTCCCGCGCGCTGCTGACGTTCGACTCGACAGGTCAACTGCTCGGCTGGCCCCTGCTCGACCCAATCGGTGGACTCGTGCTATCAATCTACAGTGCGCTATCCTCGCATTCTCTCGCAAGGCCTTGCCTCTCAATACCAGTCCCGCTGACCTCCTCCTTCGCCTCCAGTCATCGTCGAATGGGTCAGCACGCTCCGCGAGAACATCCTCAAGCTCACCGGCCGCCGGGCGACTCCTCATCAGCACCAGGTGGGCTTTTTCTGACCTTTCATCCCTCGAAACGCCCTGCTGACCGTCCTACTCGACTCGACCGCAGAGGATCGCCTACCTCCTCACTCGCTTCTCTCCCCTCATCATCGGCGTTCAACATCTCTCCGTCTACCACGCCGGAGAATCTTTCGTCGTCGAAACCGATATCGTCCTACCACCCAACACGGCCCTCACGGTCGCTCACAATCTCGGCGAGGTGAGCCCTTTCCCTCTCTCGATCACTCGGCGCCGAGCTGACCTCCCTTTCGATGCTCATAGTCGGTGCAATACGCCATCGAACAGTTGGAGGGAATTGATCGTGCATTCGTGCATAACGATGTCTCTGTCAACCCTCTCTCAGGTCATTTGGATCGGTAGACGAGCTTTCTGAGCCATTCGTTACTTAATATCATACGCTCCCTCCTTCACCATCTTCTCCGCCTATAGGGGCCATAACACGCCTTTCCTCACCGCAGAGAATCCCAGCGCTGACCAGAGAGCAGCACCGAGCTCTCGGAGTTAGAGCGAATCGGCGAACAGAGGGACGACGTTCACGAGAGCAGAGATCCCTCATTGGCTGCTCAAACGCAGGCGCCTAAGTGTAGAATGCACTAATTGATCGCTGAGCGCCGAGTCCTGTTTAGATGAGCGAGCGAGAGGCGAAGATCCGCCACCGAGAGCTACTCGGGGATGGCTGGTCAGCGAGGAGAGCGCTGAAGGCCCGCAGTTTGGCAGAAGAGGTTACCAGTATGTGCAGGAGAGAAAATGCTACATCCCAGCAACCCTAAAACCCTACAGCTGATGTCAACCCAGCTCGACGCGTGAGATTGGCCTCGCAGCGCGCTCGGCGCTCCTCTCTCGCTCTTCAAAAGCGCCAAGTTGGGTCGACTCGCCTCTTTCCTTCCCACCACTCACTGCTCGAAAGAACTCGCTTTTCGCTCAAGGTGAGTTGTACCTCGTCAGCGCTGCTCGACTGTACACTAGTAGCTCACTCTTCTCTCTGCCCTCTCTCCCTCCCTCTCGCTCGAATCGCTGCAGCACATCAATCTCAAGCGCACGCACCTCGCACCTTCCACCTCAACACCACTCGACTACAGAAATGGGAGCTCCATCTATGGGAGGTGGTAAGCTGCTCTGTACTACTCTTCGCTCCCCTCTTTCCCTCCATCTCACCTGCCGCCATACGCTTCACTCGCTCGTCGTCGTCGCCTGCACCGCACAGGACGCGTTTCGAGATGGCGCTGATTTCTCTCTCCGCTTGGTCACAGTACCTCCTGAGCGCAAGAAGAAGAGGTGAGTGCTCCTACGTTCCTCCTCCGCCCCACCTCTACGCGCTCGCTCGCCGAACAAACCGCTGACAGCTTTCCTTTCCTTCGCAGTGGCGCTGTCCTCGCGTGGGAGGCGGTAAGTCTCTTTTCGTCTCTCACGCTCAATGCGCTGAACTGACCCCTCCTCCTCGTTTCCAGTTCTGCAAGGTCTGCTCGGCTCTCCCTTCCCTCGGCGTTCGAGTGCGTGCTGACTCTCCTCATGCTCCTCGTACAGACTACGTCGGCTCAACTCAAGCTCGAGAAGCCCAATCAGAAGGGTAGCATGAGGCAGAAGGAGATCAGGAGGCTCTGGAAGGTGCGTGCTTGAGCTCGGCAGAGAGAACGAGGGAGCGCCGAGCTGACCCTCTTCCCTCATCGCCGTCAACAGAAAGATCCCACCAACCCTAACAGGGTCGACAAGTAGACTGCTCTACCTCCGCCCTCAAGGTGAGCCCTCCTCTTCTCTCCCTCGCCGGCGTCGGTGGTGAGAGCAGCGCTGACCCCCTCCCTCCCTCCTTCGCAGCCACCCTCGCCCACCGCTTCCCCCTTCGTCTTTCCCTGTCCCTAGCCTTTTGAAGTACCCCCGCCTTTCTGTACATAGCGTTTGCTACCCGCGATTGAGCTTCGTCAAGAGGAGAGAGCGAGAGACAGCGCGACCCCTTCGAACGCCGAGGAGAGCCTCTCGCGAAGTGCTCCCTTCAAGGATGCGAAGCTGCCGCTACACCTACTTCTCGACGCTACAGAGCATAGCTGATCCACGCCTGCACGTTAGGATCATCCGCTCTTCGCTCGCAGACAGGCGCGCCTCGGCGCTCACCTCGGCGACTCCCTCTCTCTCTCAACGGTGAGGGTTGTACCTCTGTTCCGCTCTCTCTTAGAGCCCTGTGGAGTGGTAAAGCACTCAAGTCGACCGCTCCGCCAGACGAGACAGCGTAGAAGCCCTCGCGGGGGAAGCGCCAGGAGAGGGCGAGTTCGGCGATGTTAAACGAAGCGCGAGTCGAGAACGTTAGGTGGGCAGCTCTCGTGCGAAAGATGAGAGTAGGTAAATGAATTTGGTGGTAGTGCGAAAAAGCAGGGTCGAGAATGAAGCGGGAGCTGAGAGCAGACTGAGTGGTTCGCGAGGTCGGCCGAGCGGACGTGGAGACGGTCGAGGAAGATGAGGGGAAAAGGTCCGTTGCAAGATGGGGACATAGAAAGGGGGAGAGAGAAGAGTGTCGATTGTCTATGCGGGAAGGGGGAGGAGGGGACTACTCGTAGATGGGGCTGACGCCGATCGAGCAGCTCATCTTGTACTCGGCCGAGGGGAGGAAGACTGTGTGAGAGAGGGGAGGTCAGCGGGGAGGGAGGAGGAATAGGGAGAGGAAATAAGACGAAGCGTACTGGATCCGCCGAGCTTCCAGCTCTTCTCGGACTTGGGGGACTTGAAGTAGGAGGAGTAGTCGACCTTGTGCTTGGAGTCATCGCCCTTGTTTTCCTGTCGAGGGAGGGAGAGGGTCAGCACGGGCAGGGGAGGAAGAGAAGAGAGAGTGTAACGTACATCGCGCTTGGTGTAGGACTTGTCCTGTGGTGGGCAGGAGGGGGGTGAGCAGGAGCAGGAGAGGAGAAGGGGGGAGGGAAAGGAGGGACTCACCTTGCCGTCCTTTGTACTCGACGGGCTCGTAAGGCTCTTCCTTCTTGTCGACGGACTTGTAGGGTTCTTCCATCTTGCCGCCGTCCTATGGAAAGGGAGGGGAAGAGGAGGGAAGGGGGAGGTCAGCGATGGGAGAGAGGGAGGAGCAAGGGGAAAGGGAGCACCTTCTCGTGCTTGCCGTCCTTCCTGCCGTCCTTGTGCTTCTTGCCGTCCTTGTGCTTCTTGCCATCTTTGTGCTTCTTGCCATCCATCTTGAAGATTTGCTGGCGAAGGGGAAGGGAGGGAGGGAGGAGTAAGGAGAGTCAGCGAAAAGGTGAGGGATAAAGGAGAGGGAGAAAGAGCCACCTTGCACTTGGATTCAAGGTCCTTGTGCTCGAAGCCGAAGTCACGAGCGTAGATCTGTGCGTAGGAAGGGCTAGGAGTCAGCTAAAGGCGAGAAGCGAGAGGGAGAGAGGGGGATTCGGGGGTACCTTCTTTCCTCCATCCTTGCCGCCGTCTTCCTTGTCCTTCTTGAGCTTGAAGCAGAGTTTCTTGAGATCCTCGTACTTCTTGCCGCCGTCGGCCTTGTAGTCGACGTGCTTGGACTTTTCCTGCCAAGGGGAGGAGGGAAGGGTCAGCGAGGTCAACGCCGAGAAGAAGGTGGGAAGGCGTACAGTAGGGTAAGGCTCGTAGACGGACTTGTCCTCGACGTAGGAAGGGGTGTACTGTGGGTTAAGAGAGGCTGGTCAGCGAAGAGAAGCGAGCGAGGGAAGAGGGTGAAAGACTCGCCTTGACCTCAGCAGGGGAAGCGACGACCACGGTAACGAGTGAGGCGACGAGGCCGAGGGCGAGGGTGCGAGTGAGCATCTTGAGAGTGTTTGTTGAAGGGTTGGAGGTGACTTGAAGGGCGAGCGGTGGATGGCGAGTGAGCGTGAGGAATTCAACCTGCGAAACCGTCGTCGACCGGCTGTTGAGCTCGTCGGCCTTCGATTCACTCTCGTCAAGCTCGGTCCACAGTAGTGCGAAAAGGAGATCGATCGTGCTCGAGGGCCCCGAGTACCACTCGCCAAGCCCTCTGAAGAGCCTCGTCAAGTCAGGTGCAAGCGAAGGATCGCACAAGAGAGCGTTGCGCCGGCGCGTCCGGTAAGAGCGGCAAGTGAGGAGGGTCGACGACGAGGGAGGGAAGTCTGTGTGTAGGAGAAGATCAAGAAGCAGAGGCGGTGAGGTCTTGGCCTTGAAGCGAGAGAGGAGGGAACTCGAGGAAAGCGACCCGACCGAGATCCGCCGAAGTCGAGATCGAGACGAGCTGCATCCGACCTGTTCAAGAGCAGGAAAAAGCACTCGAAGTTCAGCTCACTTCTCACCCTCGAACATCGTCAAAGCAAAGAACCACCATCGCTATTCCATCTGCTCGGCGCCTCCCCGCCTACTACTCCCTCTCCATCACTCCTCCTCCTCAAGCAATCGGCAACCCACAAACATCGCAATCCCTCGTTCCCGGCACATTCTCAAACGTACAATGCGGGCACACGAGGCTGCCTCCTCCCCCGCCCGCTCCACCAGCTCCACCACCAGCAGCTCCGCCGTCGTTCATATCGACGTCCCCCGAATCGTGATTATGCTGTTCGTAGGCCTCGGGAGGAACGTCCACGTCGGGTGGGATCTCGAAACCGTCGTCGAAGGTTGTGGGCTGGGAGGTGGAGGAGGAGCCGTTGGGGTAGTCGCGGGAGGGGAGGGTGGGGGCTGGTTGCGAGAGAGGGAGGAGGGAGGGAGAGAGGGGGTCAGTAAGCGAAGGAAGGAGAGGGAAGGGAGGAGATGGAAACTCACCCTGCTCCTCGGCGATGGTGAGGAAGGTTTGCCAGCTTGGGCTTTGGAGCACTGAGGCGAGGGCGTTGAGGTCCTTGGTGGTAGCTACTTGGGCCATGAGTTGGAGGTCCTTCTGTTCGTGTGTATCAATTCACGTTGAAGAGGGGGGAGGTGGCGGAAGGGGAGGGAAGAAAGGCGAGGCGAGGGAAGGAGAGGGAGAAGGTCAGCGAGTCGAACCGAGCAGCGAGGGAGAGAGCGAAAGACCGCACCGGATCGAAAATCCCCGTGCCATCCAAATAAGCCAACAAATTCCAATCACTCAACCACCTAACGACCTCCTCCAACTTGTTGTTCTCCTCCTTGGCCTTGCCCTTCTCTCCCTCGAGCTCGGCGGCGTCGCCATTCTGGTATCCGAGAAGCTGACGAGGAACATCCTTGGCTGCGCGAGCGAAGGAGGAAGAAACGGCGCCCATGGTTTGATCTTGGAGACCGGCGCGGTTGGCAGAGGGGAAGGAGGTGGAGGTGGTGAAGAGTGGGGAGGGGGAGAGGGGGAAACCGTGTGTGACCTGTATGCGAAGGGAGAAGGGTTAGCACCGAGCTACAAAACGAGAGAAGGCGAAAGAGAGGAGAACTCACATTGACGATAAGGTACTCGACGGGGAAGCAAGGCTTTGCGCTCTCCTTGACCTCAATGCCATACTTATTCTTGTACCGATAGAAGACATCGGGAATGTACCTCGTCGGACCCTCCTCCTTGACCCTCATAATACCAGGATCCACGCTCGCCTCAATCATATCCGCCTCGACCATAGCCATAGCTTGATCGCTAACCTGATACGCCTCGGGGACGATATCACCCTTTGAATCGCCAGAGATGACGACGGTGACGAATTTGGAGGAGAACTTGCCGGAATCGGAGAAGCGGGAGGAGTTGGGATGTTGGTGTTGGAGGGTGGCGGAGAAGATGACTTCGAGGGAGGAGAGGAAGAAGGAGTTGGCGTGACGTTTAGGGAGGACTGGACCTTCTCCTTCCGAAGCTTTGGCATCGTGGTTGGCGACCAAATCGGTGTAAACCATTCCCACGAGTTTAAGCCCACAGGCCTCGGCGAGTCGTTCGACCCGCTGCTTCTCCTCCCAAGGGAATCCGACCGTCACTCCATCGGCATGACCCTCTTGCGGAGGCTCATGAATGGCCTCCACGACGGCCTTGATGCCCATAGGGACCTTCTCGTACGCCTCGTACCTCCCCAACAGGTAGCCGAACCTCTGACTACCCGTCCTGCGCCAAAAGTCGAGCATCCCTTCGATCAAACTCGGGCTGGCGAACTCGACGTGGTCGACTAGGCGGTAGGTTTGGCGGGAGAGGGTGACGGCGGAGGGTTGACATTTGGTGCAGATGCCGGCGGGCCAGGAGGGGTGAGAGCCTGAGGTGCAGGGGACTTGGACTTGGTAGGAGGGGTCGGAGAGCGGTGGGATCCACGAGGTTGATTGCGAGGAGAGGGGGGCTGAAGAGTTGATCTTGCGGAGGTAGGAGTGGTAGGAGAGATGCTTGATGCCGTGCGAGGATTGGTACTCCGAGTCGTAGGGCTGCTCGGTCGAGACGAGGAGGTCAGCTCGGCGGATCCCCTCCAACTCACGGCGCGCTTCCAACTCACCTCCAAAGGCATACAGTAATCACACATGCTCTTAGGCCCACACTTGCACAAATCCGTCCCCTTCTTCCTCGCAATCTTGCCATCCTGCTTTTCCCAATACACATCCACCTCATCCTCCTTGGCCTCCTCCCAAGGCTTCTTTCCTCCTGCACGACTCGAAGCTCCGTTGCTGCTGGTAGCAGCAGGAAGAGGACTGGCGTCGGCGGGCGCTTCGATGGGAATGATCTTGCCTGAGAGGGTGGAGGCGGTCGCTTGTGGGGTAGGAGTTGGAGCTGAGGAAACGGCGGGTGCAGCGAGGGGAGTGTAGGAGGCAAAGAGAAGGTCGCCATGGCTGTTGTGAAGGGTTGTAGGGGAATAGGAAGTAGGTTAGATGACGTCGCCCGACCGAGATGAGGGAGAGACGGGACGCACCTAATGCCCAAGGATTGCATGTCACCCGAGATGGTCGAAACGAGGTTCTCCCCGCCTCTTGGAGCGTTGGAGAGCGCCAGACTTGTCGGGTCGATGGTTTCGGACGTCTCGAGGATCTGGGAGGCGAGGGAGCGAGTGGGAGTCGTCAGCTCGTCGGTTCTGCTTCAGAGTGAGCTGTGGTCTCGTGTGCTCTGCTCCAGAGCTCGTTTAGAGCTACAGCTTCAGCCTCGTCCCGCTACTGCTTTGTAGAAAGCTGCTGTAGTCGGGAACGAGGGTCGAGAAGCGGGGGCTGACGAGTCGCGCAGAGGGAGCGAGGGTTGGGTGGCTCGGTTGAGGCTGTAGGGGAGCAGGGGTAGCTTTGTAGGGTAGTTGAGAGTACATACCTTTGCTACTAAGACTGAGATGTCGTCTGTAGGCTGCAACTCGAACCTAAAGTTGCCATCGCGGCTTCGAATGCGGACGAGCTGGTGGATGGGATGTAGAGAGAGTCAGTTATGTAGGCGAGCAGAAGCTGTAGCTGATTAGCCTGAGAGAGAGAGCTCTCACCATGATGAACGAGTCGAGTTGAAGGTGTGGCGTAAGAGGGAGAGGGAGAGGGAGAGCTTCAACGCGCCTCGACCGGTCGACGTCTCGACCTTCGCGAAGAGCGACAGCCCCGACTCTTGATCTTCTACATCTCACCTCGTCTTTCACTTTTCTCGCCTTTTCGTCTCGTCTGGTCCACTACAACTTCTGCTCTCTGCTCGCTTCCACTCCTCACCTTAGCCTAGAGGCCTACAGCAAAAGTGAGCTCGCTCCACTCCGCCTCTCTCTTCTCTCTCAAGCTCACCCATCTCCTTCTCTCGCTGTAGCATGGTGGCCAACAAGCTCAACGAGCAAAAACGTCAACACCGGTTAGTCCCTACTCTCTTACACTTCCCTCTCTCTTCCCCATTGTTGACAATTCTCGCCCTCTCCTTTCGCATTTTGAAACCCACAGCGAACGAGCTCAACCCCTCGCCCGACAAAAGCTCGGCTTGCTCGAGAAGCATGCAGATTACGTAAAACGTGCTCGTGATTTCCATAGCAAGGAGGATCGCATCACCAAGCTCAGGGAGAAGGCTTCGGGCAAGAATAAGGATGAGTTCTACTTTGGCATGATTAAGAGCAAGACCGTGGTAAGTTCTCGTTGCTCTGAAGCGAGGAAAGGATCAAGCTGAGCTCAAGGTTGATGGTCCACAGAAAGGTGTACACGTCCAGAGTCGAGGCAATGAGGCTTTGCCCCAGGATCTCGTCAAGGTGCTCAAGACGCAGGATGCGGGCTACATTCGCACTCACCGCGCCATGGAGCAGTCTGTACGTCTTCTTTCCATCCTTTCTCAACTCCTCTGCTAACCCTCTGCAACCCCCCAGCGCGTCCAACGTCTGCAACAGCAGCTCGACTCGCTCGTAGACGATGCTCTTGCTCCTCCCGCCGAGGCGGAGCCCAACTCTGACTTCGAGGACGATTGGGATGCCTTCGATGAGCCTGTAGCTTCTACTTCCACCGCCGCGCCAAAGAGGAAGCACATCATCTTCTCTACCGACTTGGAAGCTGGTTCGTACTTTCCCCTCTCCCTCTGGGCTCGGCGCTCTGGCTAACCTCCCTTGCGTTTGATAGTCCGTTCCGCCGACCCCACCTCCCTTCTCTCCAAGCGTCCTCGTCCCTCTACCACCCCCTCCCTCCCCAAGAAGACCAAGGGCAAAGGCAAGGGCAAGCTCCTGCCCACCATCGACGTCGAAGCCCTCGCAGCCGAGCAAGCCGCCACTACCGCCGCTGCCGCCGTACGTCCTTTCTCTCTCTTCCTTCTTCCCTACTTCCTCCAACTGACCCCTTTCACCATGACAGGCCCACCGCAAATCCCTCGAAACCGAGCTCTCAGCCCGACAAACCCGACTCACTTCCCTCACTCGCGCTCTTCGGGAATTAGAGACCCAAAGGCTTTTGATGGGCAAGGGAGCGAAGGCGTTAGTGCAGAAGAAGAAGAAGAAGGGGAATGTTGGGGCTGGTGCGGCGGATGAGGATTGGGGTGTGGGAGGGGGTGAGGAGGGTGGGAAAGGATTGCCCGAGAGTGAGGAGGGCGTGAAGACGGGCGCGAGGGTTTGGGTGAGTTCTGTTTGTCGATGGATTGGGGTGAGGAAGGAGAGATGTGCTAACCTTTCTTGCTTTCGCTCGCTCGCAGAAATGGAAGGCCGAGAGGAAGCGCTGAGCTCTTCGGTCGTTGGGTCGAGTCACATTGCTGAGGAGCGAGGTGTCGACGAGGCTTGTTTTTGTCCGGTTGTATTGTATTCGTTCGTGGTCCTCCTCGATCCAAGCCGCGAGAAGCGAGCAGAAAGCGACTCTTCGCCCGAAGCGAGGCGAATTTCGCTCGCTCTCTCGTCAACAATCAATCACTGCTCGACTCTAGATACATTGCTTATTCGCTTCTTTTCCTCGAACGAGAGCTACAGCCCTAGAACGTCCCCTCGGTAGAATCCTTCCCACTCGCCGCCGTGGCCGAAGATCCCGCCGAGACAGCTATTTCGTCGAGCCCATCAAACCATCAGCATTCATTCCCTTCCCTTCCCTTCCGCGTCGTCTCTGAACAAGAAACAAACTCACCATTCAGAACCCGATCAATGTAGCTCGCGCCACTCCACTTTTGGTGAGTGAGGACGTCGCAGCCGATTGCTTTCTCCTTTTGTTGGATTAGCTCGACGTAGGCGAGCATGCCTTCGGTCTTGTAGCGTTGAGCGAGTTCGGCTGTTGGGTGGTGAATGAGTGGTCGAGTGTATCGAGAGGGAGGAAGGAGGGAACGAGGGAGGAGAACGAGGAGGATAAGAAGGGGGTGGGGAGGGGGAGAGGCAGAAGGTTAGTGTCGCGTCGAGGTAATGGGGTATACGGAGGAAATCAGGAAGAGGAGTAGCACCGATAAGACGTACCAGTAACGACAGCAGTGCTATGCAGTCCCGCCAAGGAAATGAGCTGGAGGTTGAAACCGACCTTGCCCAAGTCCCAAACGAACGACTTGAGCTGCTCCTTGCTGAATCCGTGAGCTCCCCAATTGAAGGAAGGAGAGAGATTGTAGACGAGCCACCTGTGCGGCGGCGAGGAAGGGTTAACGAGGGAGAGGGGGGAGATGGACGAGAGCGAAAAGAGAAGGAGAAGCAAGCGACTCACTTTCCAGGGTACTTGGCGTGGATGTCACGAGCGAAACCTTGAGCTTGCTTGAGGTTGGGCTCCTTGGTCTCGAGCCAGAGAAGGTCGGCGTTGGGCGAGTAGGTGAGGGTTCGCTTCATGGCGGCCTACAATCGCAACGCCGAGGTCAGCTCGCTTGCTCAAGCCGCTCGAGAAGAGGAGAAACGCACCGCAACACCACCCTTGTAGTGGTAGTAACCCTCCTTCGTCCTAGGAAGATCCCAATCCCACTTGACTTCCTCGCCGGCGATGTCCTTGGCTACGAGTCGAGCTTCTCGGTTGGTGAGATCGGCGTCGACGACCTTGGACATGTACTGCTCGAACTTGGTGCTGGCTTCCGAGGAGGAGAGAGTGCGAGCGAGATGGCGCTTGACGGCTGTTGCGAGAGGGAGAGCGAAGAAAGGTCAGCTCGGCTCGGCTCAGAAACGAACAAAAGAGACAAGCTCACCTTCGTCAAAGGTGACCAACTCGACGCCCTCCATCCACTTGGTCTCAATCTCATCAATCTCCTTCCCACTCTTGCCTGCCCTCTCCGCCCTCGCAATCTCCTCGGCCAACCCAGCCTTCTCCCCCTCCCAAGTCTCGACGCCGAGCACAAACTCATGATCCCTCGCATCCGCCGTACTAGAAATGAGCTTGGCGCTCTCGGCGTCCGTCCTAGCGATCAAGAGGGTTTCGAGACCCATGATATCCCACTGCATGCGAGCGGCGGTGAGGCGCGAGACGTGCTCGGACATGGGAACGAGGACTTTGCCGGCTTGGTGACCGCACTTCTTGCCGCCGTGGAGTTGATCCTCAAAGTGTACGGCTGAGACGCCCGACTCTCCAAAGACTTTGGCGAGCTTCATGACCGAGGAAAGACCGCCGTGACTGTCGAGACGAAAGAGGTCAGCTTGCGAAGCCCGAGAAGAGCGAGGCAGGGGAGAGACGAACCCAGTGTCTCCGTCGGCGATGATGGGCCTCAAGTAGTCGACCCAAGGACCGTTCCCATTCCTCCTCTCATCCCACATCTTCCTATCATGCATCTCCTGCGCCTTCCTCAGCCTGTGCACCTGGTTCGGCACCGTCGTGTAGGGGTAATCGGCGAGGTCGGGTCCCACCTCGTTGTTGCCGGTCGTGAGCACCGAGCTCGCTGCCCATCCACTGACGTACAGCACCTCGAGGTGAGGCGCCATTTGGGTCATTTGGATGGGGTCGATGGCTCCCATCGTGTGGAGCGGGCGTGCTTCCTCTGCCGCTCGACTGAGCGAGGCGTGCAGCTTCCTAGCCGAGATGTTGGCTGGTTGGAGAGGTGAAACGGGTTGAGTACCACGCTTGGTAGCTACCAGCTCGGCGGAGTAAGGTCGTTTAAGTCCAGCGAAACGAGGCGAGGAGAACCACTCTTCGATGGAGGCGACTTGGGCGGCAAAGTCGGCAGCTTCTTCGGCTTCTGTAGGAGGATCGAGGCGGTAGAGTGGCGGAGAGGAGCTGCTCGTCGAGTTGAATCGAGGAGTGGTCATGCTGCTGGAGCGGGGCAGGACGACGCGAGTCGAGAGGGCGAGGCGGGGGAGCTGTTGGCGAGTAGAAGAGGCGAGGCGAAGGGACTTGGTAACAGAGTTTCGAAGCATGGTCTTGCTGCTGCTGCTGGGCTGTCGAGAGAGAGCAAGTCAGTTGGCGGGCGAGCGTCTTGGTGGTCCGGGGAGGTGAGCTAACCGTCGGGCCGGGCAAGAGCTGCTTTGATGAGGTGCAGAAGACGGTAGTTTGGTCTTCCTGGTAGTCTCGAAGACTGTTGAAGAGCAGAAAACGAGTGAAATGGGGGAGACGAAGAGGCAGCTTCGAATTTCGGCGGACTTTAGAGCTCTCGGCTTGCCTCCCTCGCGATTTGATGCAGTGGTCTCGTGGTCTTGAGAGAGTTTCCTGGCTGTAGTACACGTCGTACACGTCTTTCGCGACACCGGCCGTGAAATGCCCGTGGCGAGACAGGTGCCGCCAGCTCTCATTCGGCGACGACCCTCGCCGAGCACTCGAGAGCACTGAACGGGTCCGCTCCCTCCTCCTTAGAGTGCATGAGAGAATGTAGCCTTACGTTTCTCTTTCCTCTGCTTTTGAGAGCCGCCGTTGGCCTTAATTCGCCCTTGAGAGCGCACGTCTCGTGGTCGCGGCCGAATCGCCGAACCCCTCGCAACCTCACGTTTCGCCCTCTACGACGAGTCTCTGAGCTTGACGCGCTATATAACACTCGCTGGGCGTCTTTCCGAGACTTTTGAAGACATGGCATGCAGAGTGAGAGGGTGTAAAATATGATATGAAGCTGAAGTTACGAGGAAGGGACCGTTCCGCTATTGTCGGCGCAGCTCCATGCTGATCCAGGGTCCGCCTTGTAGGTGTCGATAATCGATACGATACTTCCATAGGTCTGTAGTGAACGACGAGGGTTAGCTCGGCTCACTGAGAGCAAAGGAGGGAGCGACTCACTCCGCCGATCATGATAAAAGTGCCGATGGCGAGGACGAAGAAGCACCAGAGCGATCCCAGCCAGTTGCGCTTCTTTCCGCTACGGACTTCCTCGCCCTCGTCGTGAAGCCACATCAACGCCATCGCTTGCATGCAGAGGAAAGTTCCGCAAAGAGCGCCGAAGAGACCGACGATGGAGTTGAACGAGGGGACGGCACTGTGGGGAGGGCGAGAGGAGGACGAAGAGTAGTTGAAAAGGGCGGCGTGAGAGGATTGGAGGTAGGAGAAGAGGAAGAAAGAGAATTGAAGGTAGGAGAAGAGGGAGAAAGAGGGGGGGAGAAAGCAAGTTCGGCGATCAGCTCGGCGCTCGTCTCACGATCAAACAGGGCCCGCTCACCTTGCGAAGAGGTACGCCACCAGCACACATCCCAGGATACAGCCCTCCCAAGTGACCCAATGGCGGATCGAGTTGGCTGTAAGATGAGGAGTTCCGCGAAGGAGGCGCACGAGAACCCACTTGGCCGAGAGATGAGTGTAAATGGTCATGCTGACGAGCAATCCCGGCAGAGCAAGGCCGTAGCAGATGCGCTTGAGAAGGGGACCCGCCGAGCCGAGCGCGGGCGAGGCGACGTACTCTCCGCAGTAGTCTGTCGGGGGCGCCGAGGGGTCAGCGAAACGCTCGGTAAAGGCGGGCACAAGAGCACTCACAGTAGACGATGATACCGATGATGAGGAATGTAGAGGTGACGACCGCTTGGCAGAGGATCGCAGCCTTCATGTAGTCCCGAGGGCGTTTCATCTCCGAAGCGATGGGAAGGCTGAGCGGCCAAAGTTCGGCGCGCGATGGTCAGCTTGAGCTCGAACTCGAGGCGAAGAGGGCGGGGTACTCACAAAGCGGGAGTCCCAGCAAAAGAAAATACAACAGTCGAAAGCGCGAGCATAGCGTCGCTGAAGGAAGGTCTGTTGGTGAGGAGAAGTCCTTTGTTCCAAGGACCGGTTTGAGGGGCGAGGCTAGGACGGCTTTGGAGTGAGACGGCGATGGCGAGGGTGAGGATAGCGGAGAGGATGGAGGCTAATCCAATGTATGAGAGGAAGGAGATCTTGTTTAATGTCCTGATTGAGGCGAGAAGGAGAGCGGCGACGGCCATGGCTGCGATGAAGACGGCCGTGCAGGTGCCATGGACTGTAGAAGAAGCCGGGGACGGTTAGCTTGATGTTTCGAGGAAATTCCATTCCGAGGGAGAGCACTACCGAGCTACAGCGCGCTCTCAGCAGTCGATCAAACGTACGAGAGATGGCGTTGAGGGCGACCGACAGCCCAACGAAAGCCGATCCGACTGTTGCGAGCTCGAAAATGAGGTATGTGAATCCGACTGATGGTACACGAGGCGCCGCGAAGGGGTAGTCAGCCGCCGCTCCTCCCCAACCTCACCTCGGCGTTCAAATCGACTCACAAATCTCTCGACCCCAAGGGCCGGCGATGATGAATCCGACGTCGGAGAGCGAGTCTGTAGCGTTTCACATGTCAGCTCGAGCTCTACCGGAAGTAGGGGATGGCGCTTACAGCATTCTGGATGGCGCAGCTTCCATCGACCGACCTCAAGATCTGACCAAGTAGTGATGATCGCCACTCCAAGGATGATGAAAACGCCTGGAATAGCACCAAAAACACTCAGAACATAAGGAAGGGAAAGAACTCCCAACCCAATCTGCAGGAGGGGCGTGGCGTCGATTAGCTCTCGTCGGCGGAAGTGAGCTGCAAGAGATCAAGATCACACTCACCTGCGTCTTCATCAACAACACACTCGTCCCGAACCATCCTACCGTATTATAATTAACCGCACCCTCCCTCTCCCCCCCTCCTCCTCCAAAGACTCCATCTTCAACGGCGGCGACCTCCTTCTCCTCCTCCACGGCGAGGACTTGCTGAGTGCTAACCTGAGGTTCTTGCGCACTGGTACGTTTGTCCAACTTCTCTTGTAGCATCGTCACGGAGGGGGAGGTGGTGGTGGTGATAGCGTTGCTGTGTGGTTGGATAGAGAAGAGAGAGGTATCGAAGAGCGGGGGATGGCGGCTGAGGAGATGGGGAGCCAATTCGCCGAGGTCGAGCGATTGCAGATTGGGGAGAGAGACGAGACGAACGACGAATCAGTGTGGAGGGGTTGAGAAGTGCTGAGGAATCTTGAGCGAGCGCGAGTTGACGATGGAGTAAGGTGTAGCAAAGGGAGAGAAAGGGAGGAAAAGTCGAACCCGAGCCGAGCAGCGAATCGGAGGGGCGAACAGCAGGTGCTGCTGGTCGATGGTCGCCTCTGGTAGTCGAGCACTAAGTTTGAAAACGTAAGATAAGCACCCTTGGAGCAAAGCAGATCCCCTGCCTATCGCCCAAGCTGGTTCTTGCCCGAACCGCACCGAGCGCCGAATCGCCGAGTTGCGCGACAGCTAAGCCAGGGAGGCCGAGAAGACGGAACGTAAGTAGTAGAGCTTGGCCAATTGACTACTGCTCTTTCGAGGCTCATGTCCTTAGCTCCTTGAGCGAGGAGCAGTCGCGGCCAAAGTCGAACGCCGAGATCTACTCACCTTCCTCTCCCCTCTCCCGGCGAGCCGCTCTCCCAACCAACCGTTAAAAGGCATCAACAATCAGAGTATCGTAATTTCATTAAACCCCTTCGTACCACCTCTCTCTCTCCAAGAACCGATTAGGTGTTCGAGTCGAGCGAGCGGGCGAGGGAAGGGGGAGTAGGGGACGGGCGGGGGGACAAAGTAGGGCAATACGGAACATGGAGAACGGGCGCGGGAAGCGGTGAGATGGGATGGGCTGGGGCTGGGGGTTAAGCCGTGTAGATTCCTAGGATGGGGAGGAAGGAGGCAGAGGGAGAGGGTTAGCGGGAGGGAGGTGAGAGTAGGGAGTTGCTAAGCTCACCTCCTTGCGTCGACTTGAAAGCAAAGTATCCTTCCAAGCGGGCCTTGAAGCGCCAGAGCATGAACCACTGGTCTGCGGATGGGTGAGCGAGGGGAGGATGGGGAGGGTGTCAGCTCTGATCGCTGAGCGAGTCGACTCGAGGTCAAGGTGAGGCGAGGCGAACTCACAGATCTGCAGAATCATATCGATGACCAAAGCGAATGCGAACGCGAGGTAGAGGGTATGGAAGCCGGCGCTGTGCGCGAGTACGAGAGGGTCAGCCTCAGCACCTCGAGACGCCATCGCCGAACTCACCTGCAGAAACCAGTAGGGATCGTCGAGGTACTACCATCAGCCGTGACGTTGTAGCTAGGATCGTAACTCGTGATATTAGTGAGGGTGGCGTTGTAGACTGTCGTGCAATCCGGGGGGTTAGCGGCGAGCCTTCTCCCTCCCCTCGGCGAAACGAAAGAAAACGCACGCTGTCCACCATGGTTACACTCCCAAACGACATTTCCCTGATAATAATTCAACCTAAAGATGGCGAATCCGGCCCTTACAACACCTAGGAAGAGGACGAAAGGGCCAAGGAAGAAGAGTAGACGGGTCCACATGTACGAGGAATTGGAGTAGGCGATGATGGAGAGGACTGAGATTGCGCCGGCAATCATGGAGACTGCTCCGTAGACCTGGTGGAGAGGGAGAGGGAGAGGGGGAGGGGGAGGTTAGCGATCGACGAGGGAGAGAGCAGAGGGAAGGGAAGGTGTACTTGGGGCTCAGGGTACGTGAACCAGAAGTATTGGCCGTAGAGGAAGAAGAAGATTCCTCCTCCGATCGAGTAGAGCGCTACGAGAGCGGCGAGGGCCATGGCTCCACCACGGACTGGAGAGTGTTGGAGAGATGGGAGGGGATAGGGAAGGGGGAAGGAACGAGGAGTCGGAGTCGGAGTTGAGGTGGAGTTGAGGTGACGGAGTTGGTGGATGGCAGAGTCGAGGTGGTTTAGAGAGGGAGTGCATGGGGAGAAGAGCGCGCCGAACGTCAGCTCTGAAGCTCTGAAGGGGCGAGGATCTCGGCGCTCGGCGGAAGGGTGGGACTTACGAGGGAAGAGAAGCAAGCAGTTGTCGCACCACATGTTTCAAGTCGTTAGAGGTAAGGTGTTAGGGAAGAGTGAGGTGAAGGCTGCGACGAGATGGCGGACGTTAGCGCCTTCCTCTCAAGCTTGGAAGAAGGGAGGCTAGGGGCTCACAGGTTCGGAGAAGGAGGAGTGGTCGTGAAGGTCGTTAAGAAGGGGGGTGGTTCGTGAGTCGGGGGTCGTCGCAAGTTCGTTAAAAGGTCGTGAAGAGGTCGTAAGGAAACAGACTGGAAAACAAGGCGGGTCAGAAGGGAGGCCCTCGCTCTTCTCGTGCTCGACCTCTGAGGAATGCGAGGCTCACAAGGCGGGGAGGAGGGAACCTGTAGGGGAGTAGGAGAGGGTTAGCGGGGGCAGAGTCTGTAGGTGATCAGAGAGGGCGGTCACCCTTTGTGCCAGAGAGAGAGATGGATGAGGGAGGAAGGAGAGAGTGATGGCTCCGCGAACGCCCCTTGCATCGTCCGCCACACGTTGAGTTAAGCTACAGCAGAGCAAGTAATAGTTAGAATCTAATCAGAATTCAATAGTAATCGGGAGAGCTGGGTTAATACAGCTCGAGTTGAACGAAAGAGAGACCCCTCTCGAGGTCGTCTCCCCTTGCGCCTTACCGCTCAACTGAGCTCTCTCCCTTGAACCGCTCACCTCGTCTCTCAGTTACAGCTTCAACTGCACCAGTCGAATCAACTACAGCTACAGCCTTTCAACCCCTCCTACTCGTTAAACACTGGAGTTCCTTCGAGGTCTCCTCCCCCCAACGCCTTTCATGGCCGAACTTCAACTCCCTCCGAGTAGCGTTTACCCAGAGGACGTAGTTCGCATCCCTGGAATCTCAGGAGGGCCAGATACCTTCGCTCTAGTCCTCGTGAGCTACTTCTCTACCTCTTCCGCCTCGTCGCCCCGAGTCCGCGCAAGCTAGCCATCGAGGATGCAGCTCTTGTGGAGTGGATAGCAGCTCGTGCAGCGTAGCAGCAGCTACAGAGGGTTACTCTGAGCAAGATCAGCTGGCAGCTACACCATGTCGTCGCCGTACAAGCTCGCCAATGCTGACCGAATCCGCCTGCGTCTTTCCTCTTGGTCGCGTGCAGCGGTGTTGGGAGGATGAGCGAGGACCAGAAGTAGCAGAAGAAGCAGCACGTCGAGGGATTCCTTTCACTCCTGTACGGTGTTTCTCCCTCCCTCCCAGCTCCTTCTCTTTCGCCTGCTGACCGCTCGCCCTTCGCTTCGCTCGCAGCTCAAACCCGGTACCCTCGAAGTCCTGCACCCCTCGGGCATCACCACTCAAATCCAAGAATCTCAAGTAACAATCACCGACCGAGGTTTCCTCAACGCCGACTTAGTCCGCGCAGCAGGCGGGAAAGGTCAAGCCGGTCTAATCACTCAGCTCTCCACCACCATCGAACTGCAACGGATCCTCTCGGGGGAGAAGCTCGAGGGTAGTTTTGATGCCAAGGAGGTGGTCGCGGCGAGTAGGATCGTCAGGAATGATCATGTTGTCTATGGAGATTGGGTCGGGTTGGTCGAGGAGGTGTTTGAGATGGCCATGGTTGAGACGAGGAATGGGGCTGCTAGGAGGGTATGCGATTCGGGGAGTACGTTGAGTGTTGGGGCTACGAGCGAGGTGCGTCTCTTCCTCTCTCCCTCTCTCCGACCGACCGAAGCTGATCCCCCTCGCTCACCGACCCCTCAGAACTTCTTCCTCGACCGCCTCCCCACTCAAACGGATCAAAACCCAGCAGACCTACAACGAGTACTCGACGTCAAGCAGATCGTCGTAGCCGTCAATTGGCTCTGCACCAACCAACGTGGAACCGTCACCGATTTCAATCGACCGAAACGATACTGGACCGACCCTCATGAGCTTTCCCTCGTTCGAGCTTCGGCGTGAGTTGTCGAACTTTCTCGCTACAGCTAGCTCAATGCTAACCCTACATTACTCGACAGCGACCACCTCCACAGCGTCGGCGATAAGGTCATCTTCCGCGACTGTCGGTCCTTTCCCTCTCCTCTCTCTCTCCTCTCGGCTCGCTAACTCCTCTCTCCTCACAGCCACCGCCCACCCCCTCCCCCCTCATCTCGCCTCCACCCCCAACTCCCGCGGTCACAACGTCTGCGTCATCACCAACTCGACAACGACCGTCCACGTCCTCTGGCAAGATGGCACTACTTCCATCGGCCCAGCACCTTCTTTCGAACATTGCTTGAATATCGATGAGGAGGTAGATGCCTTCCCTGGTGATGTTGGGGTCTTTTCGGGTTGTACGCCGCCGAGAGTGGCGGTGGTGCAGAGTATGAAGAGTAAGAAGAGGACTGTGAGGTTGCGCTGGTATGGCGAGGGAGAGGAGGAGGGAGAGACGGTCAGTGGATTGGAGTTTGATCAACATGGACCGCCGCCTGAAGTCTATGGGGTTAGGAGGGGCGATTATGTCCTTGTGACGAGGGAGGGAGAGACGAATGGAGTGGAGATCCCTACGGTGCCGAGATTGGGAGAGTCGGAGGTAGCGACGGGGGCTTTCCCACCACCGGATTTGGTTCGAGTGGAGGTGAGTCTTCTCTCTTCCTCTTCCTCCTCGTCTTTCTCCCCCATCGCTGACCCTTCACCCCTCATCGTCGACCAGATCTCCCAAATCGGCCTCAACCACGCCGCCACCCTCCCCGAATCCGCCCCCTCTCTCGCACCCAAGACGGACCCATCCTCCCTCTCCCCAATAAACTGGTACGGCGAAGTGGTAGACCTCCTCCTCGACGGCCGAGTAACTCTTCGATTCCCCTCTGGCGCCCGAGAGTCGTTTCCTCTCGATAGGATTTATTTGCTGGATGATGGACTTGGGCCGGGGGGTGAGATGGAGGGGGATGATGAGGTTATGGGTGATGGGAGCTCGCAGGGGAGTTGGGAGACGGATGAGGAGGGTGAGGATGGGGGGGAGGGCATGCCTGGGGGCGTGGATTGGGGGAGGAGGGAGGCGGATGAACAGGATGATGAGGTTATGAGTGAGGAGGAGGTGGGTTGGGCAGAGGAGGAGGAGGTCAAGGCTAATGGGGTGGAGGTGCAGGAGATTCATTTGGAGGAGAAGGTGGAGGGTGAGAAGGAGGAAGAGACCGAGCAGGAGAAGGAGAAGAAGGGAGTTTCGATGCCTGCTGAGGTTGAGGATGATGAGAATTGGAAGAGGTTCTTGATGCTCGAGGAGGCTCCTTCGGTTCGTTCTCTCCCTTCTCGCCCCGCTTTACACTCTCTAACCTCTCCTTCGCATCGCAGGACCACCACTACTCCTCTCAACCCATCGTCGCCCCCTCCAAAGCCTTCATGTCTCGCGTCCAAAAAGAGCACAAAGTCCTCTCCTCCTCCCTCCCCCCAAACATCCTAGTACGAGCTTACGAGGATCGAGCAGACCTCCTTCGTTGCCTCATCATCGGACCACTCGGCACTCCCTTCGCCAACGCTCCTTTCCTTTTCGACGTCTTCCTTTCGCCTACCAAGTTCCCTGCTGAACCGCCATTGGTTCATTTCCATTCGTGGGCAGGCGGAACGAGGGTTTCGCCGAACCTTTATGCTGAGGGTGAGCTTGACGCCCAGTACGAAGCGGAGGAGCGATCGCTGACCTCGCTTCTTTGCTTCATAGGCAAGGTCTGCCTGTCGCTATTGAATACATGGCATGGCGACAAGACCGAGGTGAGTTCTCTTCTCCCTCGAGGTCGCCATTTCGGTGCTGACGCCTCCCCTTCTCGCAGTCCTGGAGCGCCGGTCGGAGTTCCATCCTTCAAGTCTTCGTCTCGATCCAAGCGCTCATCATGACCGAGAACCCCTACTACAGCGAGGTGAGTTGTCGTCCTTTCCCCTTGCTTTCCTCGCCTTCTCGCCTTCTCGCCGCTCGGCGCTCGGCGCTGACCTCCCTCGTCGTCCAACAGCCCGGCTTCGAGAAGCAACAAGGAACCATCGAAGGAACGGCTGCCTCCGATCTGTACAACGAGCGCACCCTCGTGCTCACCCGAGCCTTCGTCAAGCGGGCCTGCGAGTACCCTCCCAAAGATTTCGAAGCCGAAGTTCGAGCCTACTACTACTCGGGCCTACCAACGACCGGTCCGGGCGCTCTCGCAGGAATAGTCGAACAAGCCAAAGCTCTACTACAGGAGAGCGAGCAGTTGCACGCCCTGGAGGAGGAGGAGGAGGCCGAGAAACGAAAAGTTGAGAGTAGGGTCTTGCCGGGCATGATTGTGTTGACGGAGGGTGCGAGCTTGAGTTTGAAGAGGACGTTGAAGGGGTTGGAACCTTTGTTGGGGAAGATGGAGTAGGGGTTTTGTTTCCTTTGGGGTCTCGATTCGCATAGTCATAGATGGGATGATCATTCGGTTTTGCTCCCTTTTGCTTGCGACTGGGCGAGTGAGAGTGAGAATGAGAGTGGAAGTGAGCGGTTTGACTCCTGCATACGAACGGCGAGCTTCCTGGCCCCCGAGAGTCAAGTGTGGGAGGTCCAAGTCGAGCGCCGAGCTTCGGCGATCCTTCGCCGCTTCGCTCAAAACGGCTCAAAGCTTCGATTCTTCGCCAAAGGAGCAATCCACCTACTCGGAAAAACCCTGATGGAATACCAACAAAACGCGGTCTACAACTAATACACAATCAACCGCCTTTTCGACCCGTCCAACAGCGTCGACTTGCCTCTCCGCCCTCTTCTAAACCTTCACCACATCAGCCTGCGCCTGCTGAGCCATCTCCTTATCGCTCTTCACATCACTCGCCTCCGCCTCGAGCGCCTCCTCGACATCATGAATCTTAATCGAGCCGGTATCATACTCGGACGAACCGCCGAGCCTCCACCACAGGAAGAGAGTGAGGAAGAATGAAACAGCCAACAAGCCAAAGCAGACCCAGTTCCCCTTGATATACCTGGGTGCATCGGTGCTGATGAAGAGGAAGGGGGCCACGGCTCCGGCGGCTGGGAGTTGGGAGAAGAGGGAGGAGGAGGAGTGAAGGGAGCGCCGAGGGGGAGAAGAGGAAACGGAGAGGTCAGCTAGGGTTCTCCTGGTAACACCGAATCCTTCAAGAGTCACCGCTGACTTGAAGAGACTTCACTCACAGTTGGCAAGGGCGATAAGTCCGCCGGTGGCGATGGCGGTCGACGTCGCTCCAGAAACGGTCGCGGTGCGGAAGGCGAGGAAGGGGATGACGGCGGCGTTGGTGCAGGCGATCAAGAAAACACCGAGATACCTCACGCCCCAGTTGGTAACGGCGGCGAGGAGTACGTAGCTATAGAGCGGCAGGAGCGAGAGCACCTCGGTTAGCGCCGTCTCCCGTTGAGAAGGAACGAAACGTAGGCTCTCACCCAGTCATGACGAGGACGAGACCAGCAAGGATGTGCATGGGACGTTCCCGAGTGCGGTCGGAGTGCCAACTGTTGGCGATGATGACAAAGAAGGCGAACTGGGAGAGAAGGGGTTGGGTCAGGAGGAGCTCCGAGAGACGGGACAAGAGGACGTAGGGACTCACCACGTTCGGAGGGACTCCCATCAGCTGAGCTTTGGTTCCCGAGAAGCCGAGGGAGGCCACAATAGTAGGGTAGAAGTAGCCGAAAGCGTTGAGCGAGTTGGTCCTGCGCCGAGCAAGGGGTTGTCAGTTCGGCGCTCATCATACAGCTCGATCTCAAGCTTACATGCAGAAGTAGTGGATCGCGAAGACCCAGAACTGCCAGGATTTGAGACAGTTGAGAGCCTCAGTCTTGTCGAAATGCTTGTCCGTGCCTTTGGGAGCTGAATCGCCGAGACGAGCGACGGCGAAGGCGCGCTCCTCGACGGTGAGGAACTTGGCGGACTCGGGGAAGTCGGGGAGGATGAACCAGACGGCAATACCGCAGAGGATGGCGGGGATACCCTCAAGGATGAACTGGGAGCGTGTTGAGGGGTCAGCCCTCGAAGGAGGAGGGTTTTGACGACGGCGAAGGGAGGCTCACCAGCCATTGCCAGCCGTGGAGGTTACCCATTCCATTCATTTCTCCTACACCGGCGGCGATGAGACTTCCGAAGGCTCCAGCGACCGCAACTGAGGCGCTGAAGATGGCCATCCTCGTTGCGCGCTCGTCGGGCTTGTACTGCAGAGGCGAGACGGGGTCAGCAGAGCAATCCGGAACTGCTCAAGAGTCTTAAAACATACCCAGAAGCAGAGATAGTAAATGATTCCCGGGAAGAACCTGTTGAGAGCGAGCACAGAAGGGTCAGTCCCGGCCCCCCCCCCCTATTCAAAACTTCTATATCGCGTCTCCAGCGCTCGACAAGCACTCACCCTGCTTCCATAATACCGAGGAAGATCCTGCACACGATGAGACCTGTGATAAGAGCGCCAAGGTGAGCAAGGAAAGACTTTGGCGGCGGCGGGGCGGCGCCGAGTAGACGATAGAGAGGCAAGCTCACCTTCGTAGGTAGTGACAGCGGCGGTACAGATAGTGACGATTCCCCAAGAGACCTATTGAGTAGCAACAAGGTAAGTTCGGGGCCTCGAGAGGTGAGCAAAGGGAAGAGACTCGCCATAATGCGAGCGATCCATCGGCTAGGCGTGAAGCGCTTGAGGGCGAGGTTGGAAGGGAACTCGAATAAACAGTAGGGAACAAAAAACAGTGCCACCTTGATAGAGAGGTAGTATGGGAAGAGTCAGTCGAGCGACTGGCCAAGCTCGGCGAGGAGGGCAGAGCGACTCACGAGAACGTTGTAGCGCGTGCCCTTAAGGTTCAACGTCTCCACCATGCTAGCACCAGGAATGTCATTGTTCAATGTACGTGCTGATCCGAGTCCCGTGCGGTCGATGTAGTTGAGGAAGTAGGAAAGGACGAGGATCGGGATGATGCGGATGTCTGTAGTGGAGTGAAGGGTTTTTCGTCGAGCGAGGAGGAGGGTGGTGATAGAGTGGGATGAAATGGTGAGGTGAGAGTGAGGGTGAAGCATAGGAGTGAAAGGATACGAAGTAAGCTTCGGCGAGGATGGTTCGACTCGGAGTCCTATCGCCGACGAACTCACCCATCTTGCGCACGATGCGCTTCTCCATGGCGCGTCTGTAGGTGCAGATAGATGAATTTTGTCAGTATCTACAGCTGAGGAGCAGCTGAGGCGCCAACAAGCTACATCGAACGATTCTTGCTCCAGCGGCGCCGTCGGGGAAGGAACAAGGAAGGGGAACGGGACTCACTGCTCCTCGTTGTTCATGATGGGTCAAAGGTAAGCAGGGAGGTTGCAAAAGGTGAGGATAGAGAAGATAGAGAGACAAGAGACGGAGGAGCAAGAAGACACGACGTTTAGCGAGTCGCGATTGGGAGTCAGACTCCCCCTCCCAAGCGAGCGAAAATCTCGGCGAAGGCGGAGGGGGCCGCCATCACCGCTGGTCGATTGGGCGGCATGCTCCGATTCTCACTCGAGGTGATACTGCTAGTGAGGAACGGGTAACGAGGGGTTGGAGGATCGCGAGAGGCTTGGAACGGTTGATGGGGATGATTTGCGCCGAGGTGGAGTTGGTGAGTTGATAAGGGTGCAGAAGGGGGTGGAGATGACGGAGAGGTGCAGGAGGAGCAGAGCTCGGAGAGTGGGAGATGTGGTGAGACGGGGGAAGTTTTTTTAGAGCGAGGGAGAAGGAGATGACGGCTGCTGAGTCTGAGCGTTGCTCTCGCCGAGATGGAGAGCCCGAGACGGCGTTGAGGAAAAGTAGCCCCTGCGCAACCAAGCAGCTCAAAGCTGTAGCAAAGTTGGACAGCAAGAAGAAGCAGAATTCGAGGAGGGCGCCAAGCCCCTCTCCTCGCTTTGATCTCTTGCTCGCCTCTTTCGCTCCCCCATCTCCACCAACGTTTCAACGATGCGCCGAGTCTCCAAACTCCTTTGCGGTGGATTCACCATGCTCTTTTTATCTCTGTGGATTTTGTCCCCCGGCGTGGTGAGGTGGAAACCTCCGCGTCGAGCAGCTTCATCTCGCTCGAGGTCAACGTCGATGGGAAGGGGCTCGGCGACGGCTTCGAAGAGTGAAGGCGAGCTGGTCCGATTCTCAGCGGAGTGCAAAGAGCTCTTTATCTAATCTCCTTCCCTCGCAGACTCCCGCCAACCCCCCTCCTCCTCCCGCCGACCGTGCTCGCGCTCCCTCCTCCTCCAACTCACAGGCAAACGAGGCTTCGCTTCGGAGTATACGCGCTTCCTTCGTGCTGCAGCGGTGGGAAGGTACTTTGGGTATGAGGTGATTGTCGAGTCTGAGCCGGGGAGATGGGTGTATGGCGAGTTGGAGGAGTGAGTAGAGTTGCTGCTCGGCGCTCCTGGTGGGTGAGAGGGAGTAGGGGATCCGGAAGGGGAGCTAACTTCTTTTTGGGACTTGTAGTTACTTCAAACTACCTGCGCCGACCTGTTACGTCGACCCAAGAGCGGAAAGGACCGAGATGGGCGGTCCCCCCTCTTCGCTCGCTCGGCTGCTCGGCTTCTCATGGGCGAACAAGGTTCATGTCTCGGCTCCTATGTCCATCGACATGTGAGATTTTTTGCTTCTACTCGCCCATCAAGCTCTACGAAAGCCGTAGCTCACGTTTCCTTCCCTCACTCGTCCCCCGACTCCAAGCAGCCTCGACGACCTCTTCCTCTCCCTCAGCACTTCCCCACTCGAGTTCATTGACCTCCACCGCGAGGAGATCGAGTCCTACCCTCCCGGTCTACCGCTCTCGGGTAACGCGACTCTACCAGACCCGTACGTTCCCCTCCGTTTCCAACGCCGAGACCAGAGCTGAGACGTTGGGCGGGAGGGAAGGATGCTACACCCTCTTCGATTGCTCGAGTTTGAGGTTAGAAGATGGTGGAACCTCTCCGCCGAACTTCAGGCTATGCCACAGGCTGCGAAAGCGCGACTTGGCCTCAACAGCAGCTCGGCTCAGCACAAGCTCGTCATTGGCGTGCACATCCGGTTCGTCTCCCTCCCCTCTCCTCCGCGCGTTCGAGCTGACGGAGAGCAAAGTAACAGACTCGGCGACAAATGCTCCGAACGCGGCAACCTCCTCTACACTCCCCTCCGATTCGCTTCCCCCTCCGAAGCTCAACGACTCCGGGCTCATCCTCATGGTTCAGCGTGTGCTTCCACTTCTATCTCTACCTCTACCTCGGAGGACGAGTTGATTTCGCGGGAGAGCGCCGATTGTTACCTCGCTGCTATCGAGCGCATGGTGGAGGAGCTCGGCGCGGAAGAGGGAGAGCAGAAGGAGAACCCGCTGGTGCTCGTTATGAGCGATGATCCGACCGCGGCGAGGGTGCTGGAGGAGTACAGTCAGAGTAGGAAGGAGGGAGGTGGAGGAGGGAGGTGGGAGTTCGTCTCGCTCGATCAGCTCGTTGGGACGGGGAAAGACGAGCTCAGCGAAGGAGCAGGCGGCGGCGGTTTCAACAGCTCGAGCTTTCGGGAGGTGAGCTCTGCTCTTGACCACGCTCCCGATTCTAAGCTGACCCTCGATTACACCACTGCAGCTCCCCCTCCCCCTCCGGCTCGCTCAGACCAAGCAGTTCCTCACCTCCCATACCCTCCTCGCTGAGGTGGCTGATGCGGTGGTGATGACCGGTTCGTCGAACGTTGGTCGGTGGGTCATTCTCGCTCTCCTTTCGCTGCTTTCGAGTGACATTAACAGCGCTGACCGATTCGGATCGTCCGAGTAGGCTGCTGACGGTGCTGATGGGCGAGAAGGCGAGAGGGAGGGTCTTGTCGTGCGATGTGAGGGTGCGTTCGCTCTCGAGGCGGCTCTATGAGAGGAGGAAATAGACTCGCTGACTCGCTCGCGTGGCTGCAGTGGTTCCCTACGGCTCGCTACCAGTGAGGTCGCGGTAGGGGGGTTCGGCGCTCGTGGATCGGATCGCGTGGGGCTGCCGAGACGTTTGAAGAGACGGCGAGGGGTACTTGGTGATACGTTGTTGTTGCAAAGTGATAGCTGATGTACATGCATCGTCCTGCTCGGGAGAAAGGGAGTTAGCGAAAGGGCTCCGCGAACGCCGAGAATCAGCTCAGAACTCACCTTTTTCCTCCCTGACCGTCCGAGGGCTCTCCCAGGCCTCCAACAACACGCTGTACGCCCCTACAATCCAGCCCAATCCCTCAACTGCGCAATCTGACCCTCCAACAACCCCGTACCCTCGGTCAAGAGTCTAACCTCCTCCTCATGCTTGGATTCGTCTATTGAGCCCTCTTTGATGCCCTTGCGGATGGCGAGAGCTTTGAGGATGTAGGGGGAGATGTCGATGGGTTCGAGGGTGGGCTTTGATGGTGATGAGGAAGCGGCGGAGTCTGTCGGAGCAGCGGAGGGGGTTGAAGAGGAGAGGGAGAGCTGGTAAGAGGATAAGAGATGGTCTATGCCTGATCCTGTAGCTCGTTGGAGGGCGAGTTCGATTTGTTGTAGCTGTTGTTCGAGATGAGAGACGCGTTGGAGGGCGGCTGGGAGTGAAGTGGGAGGAGCGGAGGAAGAGGCCATGGTGCGATGTAAGGTGGTAGTAGTAGTAGTGAATAGAGAGCGAATTGAACGACTAAAGAGCATTCAAACGAGAGTTGTACAAGAACGGCGAAAGAGGACGAGCTTCAAGCCCAACTCGACGCGACTCTCCCAGCTCTCCCTCTCACTTCATCCCTCTCAGAGGATTCTGCACCTCATCAGCCATGGCCAAGCACGCTGCTAGTGATAGTGACGATGAGGCAACTTCACCCAAACGCCCTCGCATCAATGGTAAAGGCCCTTCTTCCCTCCCCGCCTCGACCCCTCCACCTCTGCCCAAAGATCAGACTCAAGACGGCTCAGACGACGACGACGACGATGAGGATGACATGGACGTAGAAGAGGATGAAGAGGAACAGGCTAGGCAGACTCAGCAGGTCAAGGACATGCGCAACAAGACCAAGGCTACAGGCGTACGTCTTCCCTCTCTCAGTCGCGTCCGACAGCGCGTCAGATTCAGCAGAAGTGCTCACCCTGCCCCTCCTTGTCCACCTACAGCAAGTCGCCCAGGCTGGTATCATTGAGCAGGTTCATCTCGAGAACTTTATGGTCAGTCTCACGTCCTTCCAGCCGGGAAGGGGGAGGGTCGGGAGAGAAGAGGACGGCCAAGCTTAACGCGTCTCGTCTCTACAGTCCCACAAGCTCACTACCGTCAACTTTGGACCTCAAATCAACTTCCTCGTCGGTATGAATGGATCGGGAAAGTCGGCCATCCTCACGGGAATCACCATGGCCTTGGGAGGCAACGCGAAGCTCACCGTACGATCTCTCTTGCCTCTCTCGCTCGGCTAAAACCGCTGACGTCCTCGCTCAAACACAGAACCGAGCCAGCAAGAGTTCAGGATTCGTTCGCGAAGGATGCAACATCGCCAAAGCTTCCGTCAAGCTTCGTAACCGAGGCAGCGACGCGTTCAACCACCACATTTACGGCGATTCCATCACTATTGAACGGACGCTCAGGGTTAACGGTGGTGGAGCGTACAAATTGATTAGTGCCGAGGGAGTTACTATTGATACGAAGAAGTACACGCTCGATTTGATTCGTGAGTTTTCGATGTTCGGTCGCCGAGCGGGACGGGAAGCTGACGATCAGCGCTCTGTTACAGTCGACCACTTCAACATCCAAGTCGAGTATGTTGGATGTTGTGAGATTCTCGCTCGCCCTCGCTGACCCTCGTTGCGCCCAACAGCAACCCCATGACCGTCCTCTCGCAAGATCAGTCTCGTCAATTCCTCGCCAGCGCTTCGGCGAAGGACAAGTACCAGGTCGGTTCTCCCTCATCATCACCTTCTACTTTTCCCGCTGACTCCCTTCTCTCCCTCACCACCAGTTCTTCCTCCGCGGCACCCAACTCCAACAGCTCACCGAAGAGTACGAGCAAATCCGTTCCAACACAGAAGCGATGGAAGAAGCTCTCGAGCGCAAAAAGGAGGTCCTTCCCGAGCTCAAGGATGCGTATCGTCGCGCGAGGGATCGGGCTAAGGATGCCGAGGCGGCGGTCGGACAGCAGGAGAAGGTCGATAAGATGAAGGAGGAGTTGGCGTGGAGTTATGTTGATGACGTGGAGGATTCTATTAGGAGGGGTCAGATGTTGGTGGAGAAGGAGGAGAAGTTGGGTCCCAAGATTGAGCAGGAGTTGGAGAAGTTTGAGGTGGGTTCTCTTGATCCGAGTGACGAAGCGCCGCGCAGAGCTGACGATTCGTCTCCGTTCACAGGCCACTCAAGCGGCCGCTGAGGAGGAGATTGGTCAATGCGAGGAAGCGGCCGCTGAAGCTCAAGCCAAGATTGATGCACTGCAGCCCGAGTCGGAGGAGTTGAACGAGGTGGTCAAGAGGGAGAAGGCCAAGGCTTCGGCTTGGAGGGTGAGTCGTAGTCTCTCTTCTCCATCGTTGATTCTCGCGCTGACTTTGTACTCTCACCCACAGGACCAAGAGCGCAAGACCAACGCCACCATCTCCCGCATGCGCGCCACCCTCGAGGAGCAAGAGCAACAGATTGCCGACGAGAAGAAGAAGCTCGAACGCGATGTCAAGGCCGAGCAACAGCCCATTCTCGATAGGATCCAGTCCCTCAACGACGAGGTCTCCAAGATCGGTTCCAACCAATCTCGAGCGCATCACGACCTCGACGATCTCGATGAGAGGAATCGCGAGTTTGTCGACAAGCTCCACGCCGTCAAGGACAAGATGGCGGGAGCGGATCAGGCCGCTGGGACCATCAAGGATCAAATCGCCACCCTCAATAGGGCGAAGGGCAACTCGCTCTTTGCTTTTGGGCAGAGGATCCCCGAGTTCCTTCGCGCGATTGAGCAGGAGAGGTCGTGGAGGGACAAGCCTATCGGACCGATTGGAGTACACATCAAGCTCAAGGATCCTCGTTATGGCGCAGTCCTCGAAGCCTTCTTCGCCCAAGCCCTCAACTCCTTCATCGTCACCAACGAGCAAGACCGAGCCCTCCTCTCTAGGCTCCATCGCCAGTTCGGCCTGTGAGTCGCCTCGTCCTCTTTCGGATTTCCTTTACTTGACCTGACTCTCTTCTCTTCCACCCTCCCTCAAAACAGCGGACACGACGTCCCCATCATCCTCGCTCGCCCCGACGCCGGTTTCTTTAACGAAGTAGCCAACGGCGAGCCTAATGCTGACATCTTCACCATTCGTCGGGCGCTGGCTGTACGTCATTATCTCTCGCTCGCTATCTGATCGACACTCACGCCCTTCTCCCCTCGCCGCCTACAGTTCAACAACCCTCTCGTCGAGCAAGCTCTTATTGTCGGTCGCGCGATTGAACGTAGCGCTCTCGTCATGCTTCGTCCCGACGGAGATGAACTCCTTCGTACCAACCCTCGCAACGCTTCCGAGGCCTACAGTGCTGACCTGTTCAAGCTCGGTTACCGGTACGTTCTCTCCCCCCTCCCCCTCGCTCGTCGTCTTCAGCCGGAGGGAGGACGCTCGCTGACTTGCTTGGTTTCTTCTTTCGCCCAAAGCGATGGCAAGTCGAATACCGAAGTCGTTCGACCCTGGAAGGGAGCCCATCGTTTCAACCCCGACGTTTCGGGACAGATTAGGTGAGCCTTTTGATCCTCCTTCCCGACTCCCCCCCTCGCTTCCCTCCCGCTGACCTCGCCTCGGACTTGCAGGAATCTCCAAGAGCAATACGCCGAGGTCCAACGCGATATCGCTACCTTCAACGAGGAGAAGCGCGAGATTGATGCTCAGCTCGCGGGACTTCATAACCAGAAGTTGGCGATTGAGGTGAGTCCTCTTCCACTTCGCCTTTGCGAAAATGAGGAGAGTAGAAAAAGCTGACAAAGGTTGATTTGATTGAATAGCGCAACGTCAAGCAAGGATTGCAACGCATCAACGCGCTCAACGGCCAGATTGAGCGTGAGACGGGCAAGTTGCGCGAGGACGAGCCGACCAATATCGCTGCTCTTGAGGAGATGCGCAAGGTTCGTTTTGGCTTTCTCGTCCCTCCCTTTCGAGCAGAGCTGATCCTCCTCTTTATCAACAGGAAACCAAGGCCGAGTTCGACTCGCTCCTCGCTCAGTACCAAGCTGGTGTCGAGGATCGCGACCGCGAGAAGGTCAACCTCGAACCTACCGTCATTCGCAAGGGAGAGGTCGAGAAGGAGTTGCGCGAGAACACCAAACTCGCCGGCAAGCTTGCTGTACGTCTCTCTCTCTCTCTCTCCTCCTCTCGTCTAGCCCGACCTAGCGCCGAATCGAAGCTGACTTTCCGCCCGGTGATGCGACTTACAGGCCGTGATTGAGGAATCGGTCGCCAAACGCGTTAACGCCCAATCGGCCATCGAGCAGTACACCAAGAAGCTCGATACGCACAAGGCCAAGGTCGCCGAGATGCAGCGTCAAGTCGATGACCTGACTCCCGAGCTCAACGTACGTCCCTTATCTTCTCACTCTCCCTCCCCTCGCTCAGCGCACTGACTCTCTCTCTCTTCGTCTCCACAGCTCCGCACCGAGCAAGCTTCGTCCATCTGCGCTCGTCCTCAAGTCGAGAAGAAGCGTTCCACCGCCAAGTTGACGCAGGAGATTCAGAACATGGAGAAGGCGCTCAAGGATAGGGAGAGGAGGCAAGGAGCTACGACCGAGCAGATCATGACCGAGTTGGCCGTGAGGAAGAGGACTGTCGCCGAGGCTTTGAGCGCGACCAACGATCTGGCTAAGCTCGTTAGGGTGAGTCTGAGTGGGGGATGGCGAGGAGAGACGTCGAGGGGAGAGCTGACTTTGCCTTCTACCCACCTACAGGCCCTCGAGTCAGCCTACCAATCGCGCATCACCCGCTGGGCCGACTTCCGCGACCAAATCGCCGCCCGAGCCAAGCTTCAATTCCTCTTCCATCTCTCGAACCGCGGTTTCACGGGCAAGCTCACCTTCGACCACGACAAGAATGCTCTTCATATTCGCGTGCAGACGGAGGATGCTGGCGCGGGCAAGAAGAAGAAGACTCAGTTGAAGGATAGTAAGGCGTTGAGTGGTGGAGAGAAGAGCTTCAGTACCATTTGTTTGCTGTTGACTATGTGGGAGGCCGTGGGTTGCCCGTTGAGGTGCTTGGATGAGTTTGTGAGTCGTTGCAGCTTTCGTTTTTTGCGGTAAAGCTCGAGCTGACCCTCTCCCTTCGCTCGCAGGACGTCTTCATGGTCCGCTTCTCGCTCACTTCTCTGCCTCGACGCTGAGTTGCTGACCTGCTCTCATCTCACAGGACGCCGTCAACCGTCGTATCTCGATGAAGATGATGGTCGATACTGCCAAGGCCGCCAACAGCGTCCAGTTCATCCTCATCACCCCTCAGGACATGGGCGTGAGTGTCGAGCTTTCTCTTCGACCCGTCCAATGAACTCGCTGACCTTGAGCCAATTTGCAGTCGGCTACTTATGGTCCCGAGGTTCGTATCAGCAAGCTGCAGGATCCCGACAGGAGTAAGCTCTTTCGATTTCCGCTTTCGCCGAGCAGCCGAGCTGATCTTCCTGCCTGTCCCTCCCTTCCTTCCCCTCCTCCCTCCCTCCAACTCTCTTTACTCTTTCCCAACAGACCAAGGAGTCCTCGCCACCGGCAGGTAATCGCCCGCTCAACGTCGTCGCTTCGCTCCTTCGCTCGATCTCGGCGTTCGTTTCCTCGTCTCCCTCGCTTTCTCCGCTTCTGTTGTAGATGTTGTAACCGCATAGCCTCTCGATATCTCTGTCGAGGATTTGCAACGACTCAGTTTGTCCCTCTACAGCCCGAGCAAGCCAGCGCCCAATTTCGAACCCCTCTCGACGCGACGCGACTCTTGCACTCTTGCTCTCCTTCTCAATTTACCTCGCTACTACAACTCGACTCGCGCATCCCAGGCTACACTACAGAACATCCCTCGCCTGCTAGTACTTTACTCGCCGTCACCTCAACGCACGGCCAACAGCGAAGGAGGGGCGCCAGCGCGCTCGCTCGCGAAAGGTTGCCGTCTCCCTGCTTCCCCTTCGCCGTCGTTCACGAACAGGAGCAGGATGTCGTCCACCGATCCAGCACCACCATCTGACGACTCACCAACACTGGACAAACCTCTCCCTTCCCCTTCTCCGCCCGAATCGCTCCCCTTCCCCCCACTCGACCAACTCCTCGCGCTTCAGGATGAGCCGGAACTGCCTCCTTCGAGCTTGGAGCTGGACGAGACGAGCTGGAGACATGTCGAGGAGCTGCTGCGTCAAAGTTTGAAGAGCGCCAAAGTGAACGAGGAGCTCTACATGGTGAGTTGCGGCGAGAATGGGTCCGCGCGAGGGAAATTGGGTGACGAGATGGATGGAGGAGCTGAGATGGATGGGAGCGGCATGATAGTGCTTCGGAATCACTGTTTGCTGTCGTGCAAGCTGTAACATCCGCTGAGCAACGGCCGCGATCTCTGCGCATCCGCGCCTCGAGCTTCGCGCACGTCCAACTGAACAGTGACACGACACAGTCTAGCTGACACACTCTCGGAATACTCTACAGGACTCGATACTCTCAGCTCTTCGCGACCTCGCTGTCTCCCTCACCCCCTCGCTCGTCTCGGTCGTTTCCGAGAGCCAGATCGCGCTGTGGAAGACCAAGGACGCCGCTACGACTGCTTCCGAGTCGAAGGAGAAGGGCAAAGGGAAGGAGAAGAAGGGCAAAGATAAGAAGGCGGCATCCGAGCCGAATACGGTCGACTCGGAGGCGGCGGCGGAGCAACTCCGAGCGAAACGGCGCGAGGAGTGGAGGGCTGCGATGCTCCTGCTGGAGGAGGCAGAGCTGTCGAGGGATGAGGAGAAAGAGCCACGGAGAGGCCACGCTCAAGAGCCGACCGATGCCTCGACTTGGTCCAACATCGCCGACCCGGTCAAGCTCACCCTCTTCGAGCTCGAGGTGTCGACGACCGAGACGACGATGGGCGTGGTCAAGGATGGCAGGGCCGAGCTAGGAGTTCGCTACCTCGACAATCAATGGATTGGGAGCCAGCGGCTATTCGGTGCAGACTCTTCGCCGAGTGAGTTCGCGTTCGCCTCCATCGCCGAGCCCTCACGCTGACTCCACTCCTCTTCACAGTCATCGAGGGCGACGATCTCAAGCTCGTCACGCTCGTAGGAGGCACTTTCCAGCTAACCTGCACCCCCAAGGACCTCACTCGACTCGAGCGGATCCTCGAGCTTCTCGCCTTCGCCGTCCTCTCGCTCAAGCTCGAGACCCATCTCCTTCGCGACGTCTCCTGCCCTCGTCCGCCAGCCGAAGAGGAGGAGCTTGACCCCGAATCTAATCCGACGACACCGACGGCCAACACGCCTACCACGGTCAACTTTCCCTCGACCTCGCTCGATCTCTCGACGCTGCCGAGCGAGGAATGGCCGACGCGACCGAGGAAGCTTTCGCGCCGGTCCAAGTTCCACAACAAGAGCAACAGTCTTTGGACCCTTCTCCTTGGCTCTCCTCGCACCACTTCGACACCTCCTACCTCCCCTCCGCCACCTCAATCACCGAACGCGCCATCGTTCGTCTCCAGCAGCACCACTTCGAGCGCCTCATTCGTCTCGTTCCCTTCCTCCACCGATTCGACTACGCCAAAGCCAACTCCAAAGCGCATGAAGGACAAGCTCAAGGGGATCGGAGAAGGATTTCGTTTTCGCAAGCAGCACAAGGCGGTCGAGGTGCCGAGTCCGCGCGAGGCGAGCGATTTCTCGGTCGAAGGGGATCGAGGCTGGGACTTTCTGTCTTCTGTTGGGCTCGGGATCTTTGGAGGAGGGTCGATTACGGAGGAGTCGAAGCCCAAGGTCGGGGCAGCCGCCAAAGTCAAGGAGGAGACCGAGGAGGAGCCGACGGATCGGTTCGAGAAGGTCATTAGGAAGATGCAGGGCTGTATCCTCTCGGTTTCGCCGGATGGTGCGTTTATTCTATCAGCCTACGCTTGCTGTAGCGCTGACCTGTCCTTCCCACAGTCGTCTACCCTCCGCCTCATCTCCTGGTTCGCCTGCGGCAGCAAGAGATCGCCCAAGCGGAAGCCGAAGGGCTCGAATCCCCGCCACCTCCACCACCAAAACCTCTTCCATCGTCACCACCAAGATCTCCACCGCCGACTATGCACCGCATGCGCTCGTATGCCGCCGCCGATGCGCACACGCTGGCGCTGGATTTCGCCACGGGCGACTCGCCAACCTCTCAGCGGCACAGCAGAGCCGTTTCGTCGGGCACGGCACTCACGGCACTCACGGCAAGCTCAAGAGCGACGAGGATCACGCTCGACGCGAGGGCAGGTCTGGCCTCCCTTCTGACCAACAACAACTCGCTCGGCGGATGCTTCCGCCACCAATCGTGCGCCGAGCTCGCTTCTACTCGATAAGATCATCGCTGACGTTGTTTCTCTACGTTACAGGATGCAATTCCTCGCCGAGACCATCGTCCTCAGCGCTCCCGATGGCACTCTTCCCTGCAAGCCGCCGCAATGGCTCCAGTGCCCCTTCTACCAGCATGACTCGGCGACTGCCAGCAAGGACACGACCCTCGGTCAACTCATCGAGCGTCTCATCTACCGCAAGGATGCACCATGCGAGGCGTCGGGGTGTAAGGAGGTCGGCTCGGCGCACGGCCTGCTCCTTCACCACTCGAAGGAGCGTCTCTGCATCTCGCTCTCGACCATCCCGGAGCCCGAAAACGACTCCCTCCTCAACCGACTTGCACCATCTTCCTCCGACTCGACTCGTCCCCGCATCGTCACCTGGACGACCTGCAAAGCCTGCCACGCTCAAACGTCGCCCTCCCTCCTCTCGGTCGCCGCCTACTCGTACAGCTTCTCCAAGTGGTGCGAGCTCGTCATTTACGATAGCACCTTCGTCCCCTGCCCCGATCTTTGCGACCATGTCAAGGATGAGTCGGGAGTGCTGGTCAGGTCGTTTGCGATGGGTGCCGACGTCGTCAACGTCGCTCTCGACAAGCTCGAGTGAGTCGTAGCGCTCTCTGAATCGGGATGCTACTGAACCTTTTTGACGTTACAGACTCTTCGAGCTGCGCCTTCCTACTGCCGTTGACCCTACCATTGCGCACGAGAACGCCGTCAAGAAAGAGGCCGATCTCGTCCCCGTTGATGAGCTGAGGAGGGAGATCGGTACGTCGCTGGTCGACTACAGTACTGATATAAACTCGAATTGACTTCCCTCCTCTTCTCTACCCCTCAGAATCCTTCTACGACTCGATCGGACGCCGTCTCGATGCCCTCGCCGATTCCCTCACGCCCGACGACTCGGAGACGCTCCCACCCGACGAAGAGGTGCTGGCGACCCCCGAGGAAGACGGAGACGAAGATTCCTCCTCACTCACCTCAAGAGAACCTCGTCGACGCCGTGACTCGGACAGCACAATCGTCGATCTCGAGGAGGATGGCGAGCGTCGGCGCAACGCTACACTCAAGGCGACGCACCCTCTTATCGAGCTCATCAACAAGCTTCGCCGTGGCTTCAATCTCGACGAGGGCGAGTGTCTCGTGTTCGTGGACGAGCTCGCTCCCGAGCAGCTCAACAGCGCGCGGGGCTTCTTTCGGTCCAAGGCGATGGCGGCCAAGGCGAGGCTCGCCGCTTGGGAGGCGAAGCATGCTGTTGATCTGGACGAGTCGGTGCAGGCGCAAGAGGTCGCGAGTCTGGTTGAGCCCGAGTACTTTGGCGAGGGGCTGCACCTCTTCCCCGTCGAGGCAGACGGAGCGGTCGTCGTGCGCGAGAAGGAGTTGAGCTCGCTCATCGCCCTCAGTGAGTCATCACTCAGCTCCGGCGAGTTAACTTTGACTGACGTCCGTCTTTCTCAGCCCTCAGTGCCCGCGCCTTCAAGGAGGAAGTCGCCTCACCCTCGGCCGCCGAGCCGTCCTCTCGCAAAGTCACGCCTCAAGGTGTCTGGGACTCGCCGTCGGAGCAATCGTCCTCTCGCAAGTCCTCGCGCAACTCCATTCCCACCGAGTTCCTTCGCCCCAGCAGCATGTCGTCGTCGCTACCTAGTCGATCTTCCAGCCCGCTTTCAAAGAGTCGGCTCTCCTCGTCCTCGGCCCGTTCAACCCCTCATCTCGATCCCGACGACTCGGACGTCGAGTTCGAGTCGCACGAGGAGATCGAGTACGCCGCCAAGAGGAAGAAGAGGGTGCGCCCGGGGTCAAGGATGATGCTCGGCGGCCTCGGGAGGAAGAAGTCTAGCGACAGCACGACGGGATTCTTTCGTCCCTCGCCACTTTCGACGCCGACGCTCGACGCCGCGCCCTTCGATGGCGCACAGGACAAGCGCACCTCTCGCGTTGAGCCCATATCCGAGTCGGTCCTCGAGGATCTCGTCGTCGCCTCGGCTCCTCCTACACCTCCTCGCACTCCCACCGGCCAGCCTGGTCGTGCTGTCCCCTCCATCATTTCTACCCTCACCAAACGACAAGCTTCGGAAGCCAGCACCAGCTCCATCATGTCTTTCCCCGCTGTCGAAATCGAACCGACTCATCGCCGAGACGGCACCGTCTCCTCGATCAGCTCGCTCGCTTCTCTCGCATCCACCTCCACCGGCTCCTCCATCAGATCCTACACTCCCTCCATCAGCGAGGAAGACGATGAAGGAGCCTCATCGTCCGCCCCCGAGCGCTCCTCAAGATTCCTCGGAGGGACTCTCAGCGGCACTCTCAGCGGCCTCAGCGGTTTCCTCAGCATCCCCGAGGCGCTCCGTGGACGTGCAGAAGAAGTTGGAGCTACGCAGAACTCCCATTTACCGCCCAATGCTAGCGAGCACGTCAAGTTCAGTGAGTTGTTGCCCTTCCGCTCGCTCGGCTCGCCGCTGACGAGACGCTCTCGCAGGCTTTCGTCGGGGCAGCAAGTCGTTCCGTGTTACCGCATGGTATGCCCAGCACTTTGCCGACCTTCGTTCGCGGTGTGGGTTGAGTGAGGAGCTGTGAGTTGCGCTCGCGCTTCGCTCGTCGACCGAGTGCTGATGCTGGCTTGCTCCACAGCTTCGTCGAATCCCTCTCGCGGTGCGAAGATCTCAACACGTCAGGTGGCAAGTCTTCAGCCGCCTTCTGGACCACCACCGACCGTCGATTCTTACTCAAAGAGCTGGTGAGTGCCGAGCATGCTCGCTGGCGCTCGGCTCTGACCTTTCCCTCGGCCACAGGTCACCGTCTACGGCATCTCTGAGCGCGACTCGTTCCTCAACTTTGCTCCTCAGCTACTCGAGTATCTTATGCACCCCGAGCGGCCCTCGCTCTTGGCCAAGATTGTCGGCTTCTACTCTCTCAAGATCAAGATTGGCAAGGAGACGAAGCGACTCGACCTTATCGTCATGGAGAACATCCTCTACGGACGCAGTGAGTCTTTTGCTTCCAACTTTACTACAGGATCGACTCGTCTACTCCGTCGCTTTCGAGCTCGCTGCTCACCCCCGCCCTTGCTTTTCTCCGCCAACGCTTCCTCTACAGCCGTCACTCGCCAATACGATCTCAAGGGGATCACTACTCGCATGGCCAAACCCAAGCCGGGATGCGAGGGCGAGGCTTCTACGGGATGGGACGCAGATTGGCTCTCGGGTGAGTCGGGTGCTCGCGATGCGTGGGCCTTTGCCTGACCCTACTTCACTACAGGATCGACGCGTCTGCTGCTCTACTCGCACTCGAAGACTCTCCTCCGCGACTCCCTCCTCAACGACTCGGAGTTCCTATCATCCTCGGGCAACATTGACTACTCGCTCCTCGTCGGCGTTGACGACGAAAGGCGCGATTCATTTCCCGCCCCAGAGTTTAACGAAGATTCAAGCTGACCTTCACCCTACAACTCTAGGAAAGAGCTCGTCGTCGGCTTGATCGACGTCCTCGGCGTATTCGACATTCGCAAGCGCCTCGAGCACCAGATCAAAACTGGAGCGAAGCTCGCAACGGGCGCCGATGCAGCTACAGTTACCGTCTTACCTCCCGAGGACTACGCTGCTCGGTTCCGGCAAGGTGAATCGGCTCGGCGGTAACCTTCTCCTTGAGCTCGGCGCTGATCTCTCGCCTTCCGCCTCTCAAGCCATGGAAACCTCGTTCGTCGCCATCCCCGAAAAGTTCTCAAAACTCAATGACTCTCCCATGGACCTCGACCCCCGTCTCGCCAGCGTTCTCTAGATCCCGCGCCCTCCCCCTCGACTCGCTCCTCGCATGAACCCCGCTCGTTATCTTTGTTATACGTTTGTAGCGTTCGCAATCCTCGTTCTTTCGCAACCGCCCGTTTCGCCTCGCTGTTGCCTCATTCGCCGCTCTCGCCGCTCTCGCCGCTCTCGCCGCTCTCACCGGACTCGCCGGCTTCGGTGCTCGTCTCTCGTGCGATCCTTCGCTCGCACCTGACTTGACGAGGGCTCTTCAGGCGGCTTGGCGAGTGGTACTCGGGGATTTTGAATATGATCGATTACTTTCCGCACTACTGTGGACCGAGCTTGACGAGAGTGAATCGAAGGCCGACGAGCTCAAAAGCCGGTCGCCGACGGTTTCGCAGGTTGACTTCCTCACGCTCACTCGCCTTCCACCTCTCGCCCTTCAAGTCACCTTCAACCCTTCAAAAACACTCAAGATATGCTCACTCGCACCCTCGCCGTCGGCCTCGTCGCCTCGCTCGCTGCCATGATCGTCGCTTCCCCTGTTGAGGTACAGGTGAGTCTTTCGCTCTCTTTCCTTCCTCGCTTCTCTTCGCTGACCACTCTCTTGATGCACAGTACACCCCTTCCTACGTCGAGGACAAGTCCGTCTACGAGCCTTATCCTACTGTACGCCTTCCCACCTTCTTCTCGGCGTTGACCTCGCTGACCCTTCCCTCTGCTTTCGCAGGAAAAGTCCAAGCACGTCGACTACAAGGCCGACGGCGGCAAAAAGTACGAGGATCTCAAGAAACTCTGCTTCAAGTTCAAGAAGGACAAAGAAGACGGCAAGGATGGAGGAAAGAAGGTATCCCTCTCTCCCTCTCGCTTCTCTCCATTCACTGACCCATCTTTGCTATGTAGATTTACGCTCGTGACTTCGGCGTCGAGCACAAGGACCTCGAATCCAAGTGCAAGGTGCTCTTTCTCCCCTCGATCGTCTTCTTCCTCGCCCCTTCGCTGACTCTTTCCTCCCTCTTCCCTTTTCCCAGGCCATCTTCAAGAAGACGGATGGCAAGAAGGATGGCAAGAAGGATGGCAAGAAGCACAAGGATGGCAAGAAGGACGGCAAGCACGAGAAGGTGCTCCCTTTCCCCTTGCTCCTCCCTCTCTGCCATCGCTGACCTCCCCTTCCCTCCTCCCCTCCCCTCCCGCAGGACGGCGGAAAGATGGAAGAGCCCTACAAGTCCGTCGACAAGGAAGAGCCCTACGAGCCCGTCGAGTACAAGGACGACAGGGTGAGTCCCTCCTTTCCCGCTCCCCTTCCTTCTCCTCTCCTGCTCACTCCCGTTCTCCCTCCCCACAGGACAAATCCTACACCAAGCGCGATGTACGTTGCACTCTCTTCTCTTCTCCCCCTCCCCGTACTGACCCTCTCCTCCGCTCAACAGGAAATCAAGGGCGACGACTCCAAGCACAAGGTCGACTACTCCTCCTACTTCAAGTCCCCCAAGTCCGAGAAGAGCTGGAAGCTTGGCGGATCCAGTACGCCGCTTCCCTCCTCTCCCTACTCCTCTTCCCTCCCCGCTGACCTCCCCTCTCTCCCACACAGTCTTCCTCCCCTCGGCCGAGTACAAGATGAGCTGCACGGTCGGCGTCAGCCCCATCTACGACTAGTCCCCCTCTTTCCCTCTCCCACACAGACAATCGACACTCTTCTCTCTCTCCCTTTCTATGTACCCATCTTGCAACGGACCTTTTCCCTTCCATCTTCCTCGACTGAACGTCTGCTCGGCCGAACCTCTTGCGAATCACTCTGCTCTGCTCTCGTCTCCCGGTCCTCGACTCTGCTCGTTCTCACTATCTCACTATCGCCATCAAGGTCTTTGATTTCTCGACTGCTTTACAGCCTTCCCGAGGGGAAGCGATATTTTGAGCCACCGAAGCTCATTTGGATTTCCCTCTCAGCTTTGCTTTTTCCCTCTTGTTCACCTCTCATGTGCCAGCTCACTGCTCGATTCACTCGTTCTACACAATCTTAACATCTCAACGCGAGACTCGAACTTCCAACACCTGTACGTCTTTCGCTCCATTGCGCGGGCGTCCGAGTTGGGTTGAATCTGGGGCTGAACAAAAGGGAGATACGAGCGGAGCGATGCAGACCCCGAGGGAGGCTACGACTGACGAACCAAGCTCTTTGACTTGTTCTACATCTCAGCCCGCTACCCATGCAACTTCCCGACATCTGTACGCTATCGAGGAGCGCCGAGAACGACGAGGAGGGGAGCGGATTCGAGGCGGTTGGGAATGGCGAGGTGAGCCGAGAGAGAGTCGGATACGCGCTGGTAGTCTTGTATTGACCTTCTGATACCCCCTTACTCAATGCACAGAGCCATCAACTACCTCAGAGCGTCGCGCTCGGCGCTCCCGCATTCGGATCGCCATCTTCTCTTCGAACCGACAGCGCCTCAACCACACCCTCCTGCCGCCTTCTTAACACCACTGAAATCCTAACAAACCTTCCATCCCTCTCGCGACTCCCTCCCGAGCTCATCCTCCGCATCCTCGAACTCGCCATTCTCGGCCGATCGTCTTCGCCGTCGGAGGAGGAACGAGGGAGTAAGGCGCTGGAGTTTTACCGGTCTCATCAAGGTGAGCCCGTCTCACTACCTCTCGAGACCCGTCTCGAGAGCCCGTCTCCGCGACGAGGTCTC